>JBCNJP010000023.1:38879149-38927734 GCA_039602395.1 Deinandra increscens subsp. villosa | reverse complement strand
CATGAATCGAGACTCAGGGGGGATTTAAACTGGGAAAAGAAAATGGAAAGGATCGGACCCTTACCGTCGCCGTCGCCGGAAAACACGAAAAAGGGGGTCACCGCTGCCGCGGCGTCGCTAGGCGGAACCCTAGCCGCCACCGCCGCTGGGTTGTTGGAAGGCGGCTGTCGCCGCCGCACCTGCAGCTGCCGCTGCTCTTGCGGTTGCGCCGATCGAGAGACGAAAGGAGAGGGGGAGAGTAGCGGGAGGTCGCCGCCGCCGTTTGGCTAAACCACCGCCACCGCCGCCACCGGAAGCGAGGCAGCGTGCCACTGCTGCTGCTCGAATCAGAGAGAGGGAGAGGGAGGAGCCACTGTGGTCGGACCACCTGCTCACGCCGCCGCCTGGGTTCGCCGGAGCACCACCATAGCCGGCCGGATTTGGTGGTCGGAAATTGGGGAGAGCCATCGAGCTCTCTTTCTTTCTCTCTGCCACTTTTCTTTTATTCTTTTACACACAAATGTGTGTGTATGTGTAGTAGATGTAAAAGAAAAGGTGAGTACAACTTTTATGTACTTAATTTGTGTGTAGTACAAATTAATTAAAATCAGTAATATACATGTATTATACCGGGATCTCCGAACATGTTAAATACTGATTGTCCCGTAATTAATTTACAATAAATCCCGAGTGACTGGAATATTATAAAAGCCTCGGAAATATTCTCAGAATACTTTAAATCATCAAAATAATATATAATTTGATAAATATCCGGTCAACGGGCGGCATAAAACGTGTATCTAACACGAATCTCGTTTATCTCCGTTTTACGAACCGAACACCTCTTCACGACTGTAATTCTCTGTGAACGCTCCGAAAAATACTTTTAACTTCGCAGGGTCGGTTAAGCCATCTTAAATAACTAAATACGTCCTCTTCGGTTAATATCGCGTAACAGTCCTGTATAATGATTTCATCGTTTCTCTTTCCGCACCACCTTGTATTTCATAACGATTCATTAGAATACTTATTACAACTTATCCGGACATTGAATACATGGATTGGGCCTTGTCGGGCCGTAAATCCCTTAATGGGCCTGACGGCCCTAACTGGGCTTGCCAAGTCCAGTTCATTAATTGGAAAAATTTCCCCCATGATTTACCAGAATTAACGAGGGGTTACAAGTTCTTCTCACTTAATTTATTCCGTTTATTCCTTTACCTTCGTTATTTATTTATTAACATCAGTTACTTGTTACATTTTATTTTGAAATTGGTATTCAACGTCTTGAATTCGATAAGATCTATGTTTTGCCCAGAATCCAGGGTATCCCAGGATTCAGGGTACCTCACATGCAGGATATTCAGAAAATCAAAACATATGGAACACAGCATGCTCGAGATACTCCAATTCGACAACAGTCAGCGTATATCTCCTAAGTTTGAGACTGGCCATCTCACCTCCGTATGGGTAAGGCCTACACCCATTTCTAAGGTTTGAGGGTTGAACATCCTCCATTCGAATATGGGCTATCACGCCTCGCCCGGGACGCACGTGGAAATTTTTGCCCCGCCCGAGACGCACGTGATCCAAGTATGAAACCCTGGGATTGTGGGATCATCCGTGTTAATAGCATTGGTGGCAACCTCCCAATCCAGGGACATATGCGGATCTCTTAAGGTTTAAAACGATTAACGCGTTTTCAAGATGGATTGGTGCTAACGTACCAACTTAAGTCTCCGAGGACATGCCCTAGTTCAGTCAGTACGACTAAGAGGAAATCCCTAGTTCGCCAGTACGGCACCGGGCATGACCCCAGAAATGACTTAAGAGATCACCTAGTGACCCAGGATTATTGACCTAATCCAGGGTCATAACGGTTAAAGTCTAAGTAAATTAACTTCATGTCTAGTTAATTCTGATTGATATGTTTCTATTTTAGGAAACATCCACAAGTCTGCTAAAGCTACGAGGAATCCTAAATCCTGGGGGCAATCCAGGAATACCAAGGTAAACCCTAGTATTATTTCGTACGTCGGCAAATGCATTTCGAATATTTCAAACACAAGCATGTAACTAAAGCAGTTATATATATAAAAAAGACCCAACCTGGGCCCGGAAAAGCTCCGGACGTCCCAGGGTGGGGACACATCAAAAGACCCTGGATTCCACATCCAGGGGTGGAGCATTGTCTTAACAAAATAAACCGGGAAACATCATCCGGTATACCATCACAAACAAGAAGTTAAAATTGTCTTCAAGAACAAACATAAGAACAGGAAAAAGACGACCAACAACCTTCAAGCATCATCCTGGGTCGTCCCCTTCGCTTCCTTCTCCTCCGCTGCCTTCTCTGCTGCCTTCGGGTCCTAGGCCGGCTGCTCTCCTCCCTTGGGGTGGTCGATGTCCATGGCGTGACCAGTCGGACACATCCCAATTGGGGTTCTGAAACCCCAAGTCCCTGGCCTCTTTCGCCATCTTCAACCTGCAATGGAGAAGCGAGATGCGGGCTATCAACCTACCCTCATCACCCTTCGCAACCAGCGCAGCCTCGTGCTCAGCCCGCACCTCAACAACCCTCATCTCCAGCTCCTGCACCAGCCCCAGGTTCTTGTCAGCAACGATCTTGTTCAAGCTCAGTTCCTTCTTCAGGGTGGCGACCTCCTTCCTAGCTAAGGAGTCAGCATCCTGGGCACGCCTCTCAGTGGCCTGGATCAACTCAAAGAATCGCCCAGCAATCTGCAAGCAAAGGTAAGTTAATTAACAAATTAAACTCTGAATGGACTAACTATGCAGGAAAATTCAGGGGTACCTAGGATTTACTTACTTGGCGAGAGATAACCTCAGCATGTGAAAGTAGCCCAGCGGCGTCCATGTTCTCCAGGGGCTGCGGTGATATGGCGGAGCTGGTGGCCCTGGTTTTGCGCTTGGTGCCCGAGGTCTTGGAGGGAGGAGCTTTGGGAACTGATGGAGGCTCGGACTTTACCGTGGCCAGGACTTGGAAGTCATCATCACTCAGCAAATAGGCGTCCAGATCCACCTCTTCAAGGTTCATAGCAACAGCAGCTAAGAAACAAAAAGCATAAAAAGTTAGCAGAATCCGGAGAAAATCCTAGGTCTAAAAAGCAGAGTACCAAGATACTTACAACTTGACATGCTGTGGGAGGTAGATGAAGCAGCTTGGTGGGGGTCCGTCCTGAATTCTCGGTCCACTTCGTTGATGCTGAGGAAAGCTTCAAATCTCTCGAACACTCCAGAATTTGCAGGACCAATGGAGCTTAAGCTGGGAACTGCAGAACAAAAATCCAAGGTCAGTATTTGAATAAGATAAAATCTTAATCCCTAATGCAGGTAAAGACCTACAGTCTACTCTCCACCTAATTGGAAGGCTCACCCCCCTGGAATAGTTGACCTCTTCACAAAGAAAAATTTCCCTTTCCATTCCTCGTGAAGCGAAGCCCGAGAAATCATCTGAATTTCTTTGTTCAAAGCTTTGAACAAGAATCGGTTGTTACCATGGGATTTGAGCTCATAACCCAGGGCCAGTTCAGGCAACCCGACCAGGGAGTCAAACTCATTGTTGAGACGATCGATGGAACCCAGGATTCTCCAAACATTAGGAAGGGTTTGGGCAAATGCAAGACCAGTAGCCTTGAAGAACTCGGCCAGAAGGCCGGTGAAAGGGTAGGATAGCCCCATAAAGAAAGGAGTAAAAGGAAAGCAGACCCAGGTCTCCGAACAGAAATCTGATCGGAGTCTTACATCAAAAGGTCTAATCTCGGTGGATTCGGGGAAGAGACCCGACGACAACAATGCAGCGATGTCGCCGTCGGTAAAAGTGCAGGTCTCGAGCGCTCGGCTCTGGAGGTAATGCTGGTCGAGGAAATCCTCGATCCCAGTCTTTTTGGTTAAAGTTTCCGACCGAATCTTCTTCCGAGTCATGATCGGAATTAATGTAGAAAAAGACTGGAACGAGAGTTTACCTAAATGAAGAAAATCGCAAGCTGGAAACGTCGGAGGAAAACCCTTGCTCTCGAGAAATTTGTGTGAAAGAAGGAGAAGTTAAGGGTAGTATTTAAAGAAAAGAAGAAGTTACAGAGGTGATGGGAGGTCGCTCGGGACGTGGCGTCATGGATGCAAAATTAACGGACACGATTGAAGCAAGGGACGATGTGACCCAAAATTTGAAATTTTCACAGCTGTAAATTCTATCCACAACTCGCGAAAATTTGGGGGCAATTGTTATACCCCGAATTCTCGGCTGATAATCCAGGGTACAGGTAAAGGCCAAGGGTAGGAGTGACCCAGGAATTGTATGACCCAGAATTTGGCAGGTAAAGTTCAAGTGACCCTGAATGTACCAGAAACGAGGTAATGTCTCGGGGTGTCTCTATAATCCAGGGAAGTCTATATTTACGTTACTCATTTTGGTTATATATTATGATGACCCATGATGAGTCTAATCCAGGGTCACCCTTATTTTATAGATGACCCAGCATGTGGAAATGACCCTGCATGCTAGGACATCGTTACTAACGTATTTTGTGCCTTTATCTAAGTGACTACAGGTTGACAAAGTCACTCAAACGGTTGAATAAGGAAAGCTGAAGACTCATTTAGCACGTGGTCAAAGTCAGTTGGCTGGAAACTCGGTCAACTAACGGAAAGAGACGTTGAAGAGGAGATCCCTGAAATATCGGAAGAACAGTTGAAGACCCCTGGAATATCGGACGAGTCATTAGAGCTCTCGGAGTATAAATAGGACCTTTAGTCGTTTATTTTCGATTCATTCGAGCTTTACTCGTTGTATTCTCGTACTAATTTCTCTGCGAACTCATTGTAATCAACATTTTCAGTGATCAATAAATTGGTAGCGTGTGTTATCGCTACCCGGGGTTTTTATGCCGGCGGTGCCTTAGAGACATCTAAGGGCTAAGGGCTTTTCCCTAGTAAAATTCTCGGTGTTCCTACTTGCATTTCAGGTTACATTTGTGTTGCTAAGCTTCTTAACGGATTTCATAAGCAAACCTAACTTTTTATCAAAGATTTTAGTTATTTGTCCCTGGAAAATCTGCTGTTGTCCCAGGATTATTTCAATTATTTTCATAACCGAATATTAGACACCTAACCTCACATTCATATTTGGTTCAAACTTTGCTAATTCAACTTAAGTAATTTTTAGCCAAAACAGTGATGTGTGACCAAAACTTGTAGTTGGACTTATACATGTATACGGAACAGCAAATGCAAACGGATGCAGATGTCGGATGTGTAACTTTGAATCTTCAAGTCTATTAACTTCATATTTTCACTTAATAGACTTGAGGGACTTGATGAAGTAAAAGGGTTTTTGGATGTGTTTACACATCCGACCCGGTCTCATCAAGTCCTCTCTTGCAAACTGATATGTTATACCGAGCTTGACAGGATGACGACAATATGATTATGAGGACAGGTGCTAGAGACGGATGTGCATGTGCTGGACAGGTGCGAGGACGGATGTGCATGTGCTGCCGGAACATGTCGAATGCTCTATATATAGTTGGGATCAAGGCTGGAGAAAGGATCTTCGAGACTTTTACTTTACACCTTTAACTATGTGTTACTACACTTCCGTCTGTAATAACACTTGCATCAATAAAATCATTAGTTCCTCTCTATTTCTCAAGATCTCTCTTATTCTCCTTGATTCTGATAATACAAATCATTCCTACCTTATTCCATGGGGGATAATTTGATTTTTCATTGATCATTCAAGAAATGATTCAACTAAGCCTTACCGAAGACTGTAAGGACTTTTTTATACCACAAGGAAAAGATTTGAATTCAAAATAAAATAACTTGACTCTTAAAGTGGTATTGACATCGTCTAGTTAAAACCCTTTGAAGGTGGACGCATCTGATAGGGGGAAATTCATGTGTCAGCTTTCTTTAAAGTTTTGTTCATTTTATTAAGGATCGTATCAAAAGTACTTGTAAAGGAGAACTCATGAAGTTTCTCAGAAATTCTAAAAAATATTTGCAAGAGTTAAGCAAAGATCAATGTCAATAGCAACAACATAAAAAGCCCTACATGGCAAAGGTAGTGTACATCCGCTCCAAGTGTAAAAACAGTGCACTTCGACTGTAAGTGATCTACCTTAGGCATATGAATATGACTCATCTTATGTGAACCATGAGGAAAATAATATCAAAACATGGCAAGGAAAGAAGAAATTCAAACAAACATCCATAAGAATACATAAGCATTCATATATTCAAGGTTGTAACATATGCAGTTCCAACAAAGTCAAAGTTAAAGTATCATCAACCATAAACAAAAGTAAATTGTTTAATGCCACAGCATAAGTGGACTTTGGAGAAAGACTGTTAATAATTGTTTCATAAGGCTTCAAATAAATTACTTACCAGATTGATTGGGGACATCTGCTTTTGAAGCTAAAGGAGCATTTGACTTTGATGAAGGAGTTGATGCCTTAATAAGAAGCGGAACTGGCTTCAGCATTTCCTTCATCGCTTCTGTGTTAAAAAGGCTCAACTTAGCAACTTGATAAATAGTATCAAAAGCCATTGTCTTTAAAGCAGTTAGATTGTTCAGAAGCTTGTCCCCGGCATCCTTATCAAATTCTTTGAAAGCAGTAAAGCTGGCTTCTCCTTTAATCGCATGTGCTAAACTGCATTTGATGCCTTCATTATAACCAACAACATTTGCGGCTGAATTCACTTTCAAGGCCACAGGGATCACTTCCGAATGAACTCTCTTGGCAACCATACTCAGACATTCCTCTATCAGCCATTTGCTCTTTTCATCTAACATCGCATTCCTGTTCATCAACGTTGCATTCTCAGTTTGCATCTGCTCATGTTCTTTGGCCATAGCTTTAATGGTCTCCTCTAACCTCTTCACTTTCGATTCTGAACTTCGGTTTCTGAAAAATCGGAAACGCAAATGACATAGCACATCAGAAATGCAAATGAAAGACAAAATAAAGAATATAAGTCAAACCTCTTTTGGCATTGTTACACAGATCTTCACGACATCAACCACTAAAATTACTTACCGCAAGGGGCAGCTACACTTCCAACTATGCATTTGTGGAAACAGAAGTGTTAGTCTGATATCATTTTACAAATTATTATCGGACTAGGGAGACTACGTTGGGGATGAGTTAGAGTCAGTGATAAACATGCCCTCGTTAGAGGCATGCATTTCACTTCCAAAGTGCCAAAAGTGACCAATGAAGTCTCAAGAGATACTGTTTTGAAGAAAAATCCCTCGTTAGAGGCTTGCATTTCACTTCTGAAGAGTCGGAAGTAACCAATGAAATTTCAAGAGAGATTGTTCTGAAGAAAAAGCCCTCCTTGGAGGCATAAAGTTCCACTTCCGTTCATGCAAACACCGGAAACGTCAAGAAAGATCTATCTTTGCATTGAATCACATTGTCACCATCGATAGTGCCACCAGTCACCACTTCCCCTTCTGGCTCTTCACCCACACTTCCGATAACAGTATCTTCTTGATTACAAGTCTCCACTTGCGACCCCCTTGATCATTAGCAGCTCCTCCTGGGCGATAATCCAAAAAGGACGAGGCAGTTTGCCGAAGAAACGGCATTGCCCCTTCCTCCATAAGCTCGACTCCAAGATCCAAATATATGTAGCTCTTCAATTGCATTGCCTCAAGCAGGAGTGAACCAGGCCCTATTCATCATACACAGTAACAGACTACCCTCAGGAAGTTCCCGAATGGGACCCACACAATCCACCAATCGGTCAAAATACTCTACCTGGTGCTCACTTGTCTCCGGAGTTGAGTCATGAACAACATCTTCAATGTCTCTCCATTTCATCCCAAGAAGCACGCATACGTACTTCCAAAATATGAATGTAAATATCGGAAGTGTTAAATATCCAGATTGATCTCAAAATAAGAAACATATCAGCACACTTCCAAATAGCGCACATGCACAATAGAAGTTGTCAGTAAAATTAGGAAGAATATTATCTGCGAATAAAAGACCTAGTAAAGGCGGGAAGAATTTTTGTGATGAGAAGACCTTTTTGCTGTCGCAATGATTCTTGGACCTACACTTACAAATGCGATTTTGCAAAGCCGACAAAACTCGTCGCATATGCATCAAATTCTCCGACGCGCATGATTCTAGTCGCACTTGCAGATGCGACCCATCCTAAGCCGCCAAAACTCGTCGCACATGCATTCTTCTCTCCAATGCACATGATATAGTCCTTAGCCATTTTTCTCCAAAATAGCATAAGGACTGGGGGACTTGATGACCGGTTCTTCAAAGTCATTGAAGACTGATAACCTGCCTATTAGATAATTTTGAAGAATTTTTTCTTCGAATTGAAACACGATGCGTGTTGCACTCTTTTTCCCTTGGTCCTGGTTTTTTTTTCCACGGGGTTTTTCCGGACAAGGTTTTGAATGAGTCAACAAGTCAAAAACGCATGTGGGTCTAAAAGGTTGCCTAACATACCTTCATGGCAGCCGGAAATGTGACACATCCTTGATTTCTAGTCCATTATCATTGTGTAAATAATTAATGGACTAGGGGGACTTGATGAGGATGGGTCAAAATCATATGCACTTGGACTTGGAAGTGCACATGAAGGATCAGCAGATGCTGATGAGCGAAGCCCATACGGAAGTGCAAGTGATACAACTCCGAGAACGCAAGCACAAGTGTCAAGAAACAGTTACAGCTAAGAGACTATAAATAGGCATTTATAGGCTCATAATAAGGATCCGAGATTTTACACCTTTAACTAGGTGTTTTTACCTAGATCTCTTGTATTAATCCCTTTCACTTGTAACCTTGATTTAATCAATGAAATATAACATGATCTCGCTCTTTCCACTCCAATTCTCTTAACCTCTCTCTAATCATTGAAGGGTCGAATCTTACCTCTGTTGGTTTATATAACTATTTATCAGATTATTCACGAGTACGCAGCGGATCGATCCTATGATTTAACCTAACTAACCGGATAGAACATGTTTACCTTATGAGCTCGGATTGACTTGATCTCTTGGAGGATTTAATGCAAATCCCTCTACGATCGCACACACGACACACCAATGTTATGTGCTAGCACTTGATCACGAACCTTCTTCTTCAAGCTTTGGTCAAACCACAATTTCGAACTCAAGGGAATTAGAAACCCTAGCCGAAATTTAGAAGAGGAGAGGAGGAGGAGAGAATTAGGGTTTTGGATTTCTCTAATCACTTTAATTGAATGGTGTAGAAAACCCTTAATCAAGGGGTTCTATTTATAGGGTTTATATAACTTAGGGAACAAGATTAGGGCAACACAATAAGGCTTACGAATTTCTAGAATTCGTACAAGGCCTTTGGGCCTCCACCAACTTGTTCCTTAATTAATCTAGTACAATTCCCTTCTCTTTAATTAATAACTAATGGCCCGTTAACAATTAACTATTAATTTTTAATTAATTCCTCTTTAATAATTCGTGATAAATATTAATTAGCTATTAATTAATATTAATACATTTGGTGTCGAGACGTGTGACCCCGTAGGCTTAAATAATTTCCGGACATACGCTTACTATTACATGATCATATCCCTATAGCTCCTACTTGAGCTTGCGATAGTAAAGGTAATAACATTGGTTAGCGTCTAGCAACACGCCAATGCTCCCAAAAATATTTAAGTACAGTTTCTCAAAGTGTATTTAAATGGTTTAGTCATTTATTATCCCTTTGTTACCGACACCGTGTTAAATATGGATATGGATCAAAGTCATTCCATACTTTAACGATTCTGTTTCTCATTCTCACAACTAACTTATGATTACCAAATTGCAAATCGAGACATCTCTAGATTTTATTTGGGCACGACCATGCAAACATCTTAATTAGTCCAATGAGGGGCCCAGTGGTATCTGCTTCAGCACAAAACTGAAGAAACAAATCCTCTTGAATACACGTGTCAAGTCACATACTTCACTACACTTACTGAAAATAGCCCTTTTGTACTACCTTATTCAGGATAGTTAGACCTATATCAAGTAGGTGCAATCCATACATGCATGACCTGCTTGTATCTCAAGTCTAAGGATAAATAAAGCGACCATTTACGAATTTCAATTAATGACGCCGATCCATAAAGTGACAATTCGTTAGTGGTTCAGTCCAGTATGCATCCAATGAATACCATGTGAGTTTGGTGGGACCATCCTAACCAATCACTCAGATTTTGTCTTAGTTTAACTATATTCCCATATAGTTAATTGACAATGGACAATTTAGAATACTTGACAAGTACTCAAGGATTAAACATGCAAATATAGGACACAATTTACTATTAAATGAAATCAAACATATCAAGTACTTTATTTCATTATATAAGTAGAAATTGTTTAACAATTCTTATCCAAATACTGAAACATCAGACATACACGATTTAACTAGCTAATCTAAGTCCCATGCCCTCGGCATGCCTTTCAAGTTTTGGTCTCGATAGAGCTTTCGTGAAAGGATCAGCTAAGTTAATATCCGTGTGAACTTTGAGTAATTTTATTTCACCAAGTTCGATCTGCTCACGAACATAGTGATATCTCTTGGCATAGTGTCTGGCGCCCTTCTGAACTCCGGGTTCTTTGGCGATGATTAATGCACCCGAGTTAACGCAGTACATGTCGATGGGCAAGTTACTTGTGGGGACAATGTCAAGCCCACTAATAAACTTCCTTATCCAGACAGCCTCCATTGCAGCCTCTGACGCAGCAATGTACTCAGACTCTGTTGCAGACATAGCAACTGTGGTTTGCTTCTTGCTCTTCCAATCCACAGCGCCTCCATTTAGAACGAAGACGTACCCAGACTGAGACTTCGTGTCATCACTATCAGTCTGAAATCCAGCATCACAGTATCCGGTCACTCTGAGCTTTTGATCTGGATTTCCCCCATACACCAAAAACAAATCTCTAGTAGCCCGTAGGTACTTGAGAATGGTCTTAACAGCAGTCCAGTGACTTTCACCTAGATTTTGTTGATACCGACTAACGATATTTAGCGCGAACGCTACATCAGGCCTAGTGCATCTCACCGCATACATTATAGAGCCTACAGCCGAAGCATAAGGAACTCTTTGCATACGCTTTACCTCATCAGGTGTAGAAGCACCTTGTTTGACCGACAGACCAAGTCCTTCCTGCATAGGTACATTACCACGCTTGGAATTCTCCATCTTGAATCGCTTCAAGATCTTATCAATATAAGCACTTTGACTTTGTCCAATCAACCGCTTAGTTCTATCTCTATAGATCTTAATTCCAAGAATGAATGCTACTTCTCCCAAGTCTTTCATGGCAAAACACTTTCCAAGATGGTTTTTGACATCTTGCAACATTGGAATGTGTTTTCCTATGATCAATATGTCATCCACATACAAGACCAGAAAAGTAACATTACTCCCACTAGCTTTGCGATATACACATGGCTCATCGGGATTTTGAACGAAACCAAACTTTTTGATTTCTTCATCAAACCGTTTATTCCAACTTCTCGATGCTTGCTTTAGTCCATAAATGGACCTTTGAAGCTTGCATACTTTGTTGGGATGTTTTGAATCCACAAACCCCTCGGGTTGATCCATATAGACTTCTTCGTCCAAATAACCATTTAAGAAGGCAGTCTTAACATCCATTTGCCATATCTCAAAGTCATAGTATGCTGCTATGGCTAAGAGAATCCTAATAGCTCTAATGTCAGCAACTGGTGAAAAGGTCTCATCATAATCAACGCCAAAACGTTGAGTATATCCTTTCGCCACGAGAGGAGCTTTA
Organism: Deinandra increscens subsp. villosa; assembly: GCA_039602395.1. NCBI lineage: Eukaryota > Viridiplantae > Streptophyta > Magnoliopsida > Asterales > Asteraceae > Deinandra > Deinandra increscens. The sequence goes on along the minus strand of JBCNJP010000023.1, from coordinate 38,915,925 downwards.
TAGGTGTGTACATTTCCATCCATGTCGGTCTTCTTCTTGAAGAGCCATTTACTTCCAATGGTTCTTGCGTTAGGAGGAAGATCAACCAGGGTCCAAACGTGGTTATCTTGCATGGATTTCATTTCCACATTCGCAGCTTCAAGCTATTTGTCAGATTCTGGATCTAATAATGCAGCTTTGAAATTCGGAGGCTCATCGAGATCTCCTGCTACGTTTTCCTCGGATTCGACTAGACCAATCCATCTATCCGGTTGACGTATGACCCTTTCGGATCTACGAAGTGGAATCGCATCATCATCATCGACTTGAGGTTCATCACTTTGAACATTTCCCCCCCCCCCCAAGTTGATGATTGCTAGTTATTTCAGAAGGTGAAACATCTTCCAATAGTTCTACAATTCTCCCACTGTTCCCTTGAGCTATAAAATTCTTCTCAAAGAATTCAGCGTATCGAGCAACACGAACAGTGTTTTCGGAAGGATTATAGAAGTAGTAACCCATTGTTTCCTTTGGGTATCCTACGAAGATGCACTTAGTCGTCCTGGGTTGTAATTTGTCAGGCGTATCGCGCTTCACAAGTGCCTCACATCCCCAGACTCGTAAGTAAGACAACACAGGGACTTCTCCATGCCATAATTGATATGGTGTCTTTTCAACCTTCTTGGTTGGAACCATATTTAGAACGCTTACAACGGTTTCTAGAGCAAAATCCCAAAATGATAATGGGAGAGTTGTAAGGTTCATCATCGACCTCACCATCTCTAGTAAGGTACGATTCCTCCTCTCAGATGCTCCATTATGCTGAGGTGTATAAGGAGGAGTGAGTTGTTGGACAATTCCACGCGCTTTTAGATAATTCTTAAACTCTTGGCTTAAGTATTCACCACCACGATCCGATCGAAGGATCTTGATGGTCTTACCGAGTTGATTTTCAACTTCGTTCTTAAACTCTTTGAATGTTTCAAATACCTCATGTTTATGTTTAAGCAAGTAAACATAACCATAACGACTGAAATCATCCGTGAAAGTCACGAAGTAGCTAGCACCTTTTCTTGACACATGTCTAAATGGGCCACATACATCGGTATGGATGAGTCCAAGTAGCTCTTTTGCCCTTTGCGGCTTGTTCGGAAAGGGTTTTCTAGTCATCTTTCCTGATATACAGGAAACGCATTTCACTACGTCAAAAAGTGCCTTCGCCACGGTTTTTTTGATATCGCATAGCCACTGTTTTGTAAAAATCGTGGCCAAAGGTAAGAAATTCTCGTTTTAGCCACATATATTTTGTACCCGTGGCCAAATATATAGCCTTTGGACACTTTTAGCCACGTATTTTCTTGTTTATGTGACAACAACAATCAGTTGCAGTGGCTTTAGCCACTGTTTTACAAAAACATGTGGCACTTATTTGTCACACTTAAAAAAGAGTGGCGAAATGCACCAAACGGCGACGGAATTTTTATGATTTTTTATTCCTGTGACCAAAAAGGAATGTATGGCCACGCTTAAATAATGTTGTGTGACGAAAGAGCAATGGCCACGCTTTTTACTTAGTTATGTGGCTAAAAGCTAGTACATATGGCCACTGTTATTAGGTTGTGTGACTAGATATTAGATGACTAATGGTCACGGTAGGTTGTGAGTGACAAAAATCTATTACCTATGGCCACATATATTAACCGTGAATAAATGGTAGGTTGTGAGTGACAAAAATCTATTTTATGGTCACGGTAATATTAAACGCGTGGCGAAAAAGAGAAGATTTGTGTTTATATGTTTATCATTTTTTATTATCTTGTGATATGGCCACTCATATTAAACATTTGTTGCGTGACAAATTATGACAAATGGTCACGGTATATTAATTTTAGGTGGCTAAAAGAAGAATACCAACAGTGTACGGCGCTTGTAATCATTACTATATATTTCATTTACTTTATCTTTCAAATCTCCATCTACCACGCCCCTCGAGTATCGATATATACTTAATTATCTCTCTATCAGTTTTCATCATCATCTCCACCATGACCCTTTTCTCCCAGTCTTTCTCTCTCTGTTTTTCGTCCATCATCGCCATCAAAAAATGTGTAATTGGCGTCATCCGTATGTGGAAAACGGTAAGTTATCATCTTCACCACTGAAATTCGATTGAAATTTTTGTCTCAGATTTGGTAATTTTTTCTTGTGCAGGGAAAGATTGCACTCTGTATCTCATGCGAGCAGATTTTAAGTTATTGTGGAAACCATGGAGACGAGGAGTCTCTAATGGTTCATACAAATGCTTTACTGAGAGCAGATTTTAAGTTATTATATAATTTCATAACAATCAGTAGTAAGGGCCCATGATGAGGTTTGCATGCCCTGTTTGTTGCAACCCTAAACTTGAACAAGGTAGTTGATCTCACTACCCTCCTTTCTTTCTTTTACTCATTCCTTGATTAATTTATAATGTGCTTGATAAATTATGATTTATTATTGTTATTAATAATAGAAGTAACTTTAGTTGCAACATTGGGTGGTACCAATCACTCAAATGGCCCGGATAACGATGTTGGATTGTGGAAGGGGAACGATATAGGAGATGTAGCAAAAGAGATGCTTCTTCACCATTTTCTGTTCCCTCAGCCCCAGACAATCTGAAAACGAAAATGGCGGATGAAGGCGGTAGGAAATCAGGTACCGTGAAGTGGTTCAACGACACCAAGGGTTTCGGCTTCATAACTCCTGGGAGCAGATTTTAAGTTATTATATAATTTTGTGAAGTCAGCGGCAAGGGCCGGCACATGTTGTGGTTTGCAGCACCTGTATTGTCCAGGTTCTTCTCTCGCTTCTGGCCCCATGAACCTGATTTCTTCCAGCCACTTCAATTCTTCACCATTTTCAGTTGATCAGAAGCAAGTGCATGTGAGAAAGCAGCAAGTAGCCATTATATGATGATTCTCAGACAATCTCTCTAGAGCACCATGTGAGAAGCAAAGAGGGATTTGTCTTCAGCCGCTTCTTTTCCCTTTAAGTTAGTAGTTTTAAAGTTGTAATTTTATATATCAATGTATTAATGGAATCATACCCCCTTTGGATTATGTGTATGTAATTGTGTTTGTTAAAGCAACCATGTGAGAAAGCAAAGAGGGATTTGTCTTCAGCCGCTTCTTTTCCCTTTTATGTAATGAATTGATTTTTAATTTAATATAATGTATTTTCATCCGTTTCTGTTCATCTTCTCTCAATCCGGATGAAATCTTCTCCCTAAGGTTATAGTCTTCTACATATATATTTTAGGTTGTGTGACTAAATATTAGTGTATAAAGAATTGTATTCAACCAGAATGATTTTAATTCACTAGATAATGGGTTTAAATACATGGGAATATCCAATAGACTACGAACAGAAATAACAACTATAGTATATATAGTTCATCCTGAAGAACTCTAGTTTATCCGGTTCATCCTGAAGAACTGTACTTCATCCTGTTCTATTACTGAATAATTACTCTTGATCCTGAAGAACTCTAGTTCATCCGGTTCTATTCTTCCTGTTCTTCTTGAGGAATTATAGTTCATACGGTTCTGTTCTTGTTAGTTCATACGGTTTTGTTCTTGTTCCAATTTATTGAAGAATTAAAATCTAGCCAGTTTATAAATCCTGTCATCCACTATTAGACAATCAAAAATTATAAATTGTAGCAAACATGTTGGTGCAACATATGTGTGTCGTGTGTGTATTAGTTAGTCTCGTTAGTTTTGTTAGTTGTTTTAGTTAGAATAGTTAAATCAAGCTAGAGGGTAGTTTGTGTCAATCTATTAAAGTGGAGGGACTAGAGTGTGATTTAGTAATATCACATATATGAATTACGTACATCATGAAATGAAGACAATCACTACCGCCGAACTGCCGCCGATCTACCGCCGAATCTCAGGTTCGGCACTCACAAGTCACGTTTACATATATAGTGGGTTTCTGGAGTTCGGTGGTACAGAGAAGCTCCAATAACCGTTTCCCTGAGATCTGATTCTAGAGTGAGGAGTTTTTGATTTTGTTTTTCATGAAAGAACTTGTTTAGATCAGTGATTAGGAGCTACAATCGAGTCCATTACATGTAATCTTTTGATCAATTCGAGCTATAAACCGAGTTTATTTACATAGTTGTGTTCTTAGTTTCGGGTGAACTTTCGGTCCGGTTTCGGTGTACAAATCACTAGATCCGACGCTTTATGTGTTTTCAATTGGTATCAGAGCAACAAGGCCGTGATTCTACATCGTTTTCTGATCGAAAATCCAGTTTATTTTGAAGATTCAAGCAAGTTTGACTTTCCTAAAGTCAAACTGTGAAGTTTGATTCAGAAATTGGACATGAATTCGTGTTTGTTTACAAGTTTGATTGATTGGAGACGATTTAACACATCAACACGCATCTATTACAAGTTATAGAAGTCATTTTCGTTGTCATTTGATCTGGTTCGAATTTTCACAGCTTATTCACGAGTTCTTCATCATCTCTAATGGTGAATCTGTGAATACTTGATCGTTTTGCGAAATTTCAGTTGCTACAGATTCCTATCGATCATACGAAATACAAGTTTACTAATAATAAAAGAAAACAACAAACTTAATAAACAAAAAAAACAAAAAAAAAAAAACACAAAGTTTTTGTGTTCGTTGAATTGTTTCGTGAACACAAATTCTTTTTGCGTTAATCGAATCGGTTAACAAACATAAACTCGTTCGTGTTTGTTTTCGTTTTTACCGTTTTTGTTTTTACCGTGTTTTTTTTTCTTTGCTTATTTCTTTTCCTAAAAACAAAAACTATAAATTTTTTTGTTTTTTCTCTTTTCAACGTATGTTTTCATATAAAAAAATAAATAAAAAAAATAAAAGTAATTTTTCAAGAGGTTCAAGGTGCATATTCAAGTGACATTTTGGAAGGCTTGGGATTTTTCATCTAGTATTCTTTGAGATTTAAAGGAAGCGGGTTCACAATTCAAAGTGTTTCTTTGGTGTGATTACAAGAAGATGGCAGGTTATTATCGGTATTCATTTTCTGATACTTTGATGATTTTCAAAAGGATTGACAGTGAAGTTCCAATGCTACTTCAGTTTGATGATTATCACAAATGGAAAGGTCAATTTGAAGTGTTCTTGGTTGGTATACACAAATATCTTTGGAATCCAATTCAAGATGGATATGAGTTCCCAGTTATTAAAAATATAACAAAGGGAGGTCTAAGAATATCACCACCAAAGATACTATCAGAGTTGATTGAATATGAGGTTATAGATCATGATAGAGAAAAGATAGCTTATTATGCTTTGATGATGGCATTATCTAAAGAGATCCTCTGTCAGTTCAAACAGTTCAAGACTTCGAAAGAGTTATGGGATGCTCTTGCCCAGAAATATGCTGAAATGAATGAATCCAGAAAGAAGATTGACATTCAGAAATCTAAACCCTGTGCAAATTGTGAGATTCTGACAAAAACGTGTACTGAATATACTACCAAACTTGACAGTTATCAAGAACAAAACACAAACGGTGTTATTCTGGAAGAAACAACGATGTTTCCAATTCAAATGTTATCTTCTGACATATCATTGACATTCTCTGAAAGGATTGCATTGAAAGAGAACAAAATTCTTCAAAAAATAGATAGACTTGTCAATGGTATTCAAAATGACAAGGAAAAGATCGAGATAGAAAAAGTGTTTGAGGATGTCCAGGTTCACAAAAACAAAGACGTTCCAATTGAAGAAGTTAAAAAAGATGGTTCTTCAAAATGTAAAGCTGCTGAGAATGAATTGAAGCTTAAGCATGAGAATGCGGAGTTGATTGCAAAAGTTTCAAAGTTAACTGAAACAAATGATGATTTGATAAAGGAAGTTGAGAATTGGAAGAAAGAAGCAAATGATATGGCTGCAGTTTTTGATGATTTGTTTGCAAAATCAAAGATCAAACTTGAAGGTCTAGAAAACGATGTTGCTGATCTTACTGCTAAAGAATTAAGTCATCAAGAGGATAACACGAAGTTGTTAGATGCTAAAGCTGAATTGCTTCGTGAAAACAAGCTTTTGAAGCAGAATGTTGAGATCTATAAACAAAGATGGGAAAAGGTTGTTCAAGAAACATATGATGCTCATGATCAGTTGAGGAGAGAAAAGTTTACTCTGAATAGAACAACAGAAGACCTTATTGCAACACAAAAAGATTTGGCTGAAGCGCAAAAGATAATTGCAGATATGAAGATTGAGGTGTGTGATTTCAAAAGACAGTTGCATAATCTCAATAATTCATCGTCTTTCACAAATTTTTTGTGCAAAAAGGAGAATTTTCAACAGATTTTTGGCGATGCTATTCTGAAAAATGTTCCACCTCCTGTGGTTATTGAAAATTCTATCAATACTTTGAAAGCAACGGAAGAAGTTCATTATTATTTAAAGTTTGCTGATAATTCTTCTGAGAAGAAGAAGTCAAAGTCGCAGAAGAAAAATGAAGAGAATTTTGATGCTAACAAGCGAACTAAATTTGTTTCAAGTTCCATATTGCTTGATAAGGAAAAGGTTTTTGACGGCAATCCAGGAAAAGTGAAAGTCGACAAATTCTCGGAGATTGTGATTGATGAATCTTTGCTTTCCAATAAAGATGATTTAAATGCCATCAAGGATGAGTTTTCTCGACTTGCTTCACAAGGTCATGAGAAACCTAAGTCGATACCAGATAAATCTAAAAAGAATGGTGGTTTGGGATATGAAAGTAAAGACGAGAATGTGAATGTTAGAAATGATTTCCAAGAAGTGCTTGAGATAGAAGAAATTGTGGAGGATATCAAGGTTCACAAAGAAAAGGAGATTCCAGTTGAGAATCATATCTTGTGTGAACCTGATGCTGATTTTCTGTCAACGAATTCTAAGTTAGAGAGTCTAGAGAGTGATTCTTCTCAACATTCTACAATGTCAACAGAATCCATGTCATCTCCTAAGTCGGTTGATAGGAGAGCTTGCTTTTACTGCAACAAGACGGGACATGTGATTCGTGATTGTGCTACTCGAAAAAGGTTTTCACGTGGTTCATATAGATCGTCATCATCTGATTCAATGATTCTTAATGAGGTACCTATTAGACAAAATCAGAAAAACCAACGAAAGCCAGCTCATCAGAAGCCGGTTGTTGGTAGAACCTCAAATTATGATGATTGGTCACCACAGTTTTCAAAACCAACACATTTTTCAAAAAGAAAACAATTTTTCAATAATGATTTTAAAATGCCTTATTCAATTGAGTTTTCATATTATGGGCATCGACAACATCACTCAAAACCTGAGAAAATTTTGGTCGAAGAGTTGTTGAATATGGTTTCCAACAAGTCAAAGTTTTTCAATGGTTCTGATTCGCATCGGGCGAAATCGTCTAAACCATTTCGTTCTTGGAAACAGAAAATGGCAACCTCGGCGGGAAACGATTTTGTTGAGGATACGGGACGACCCAAGCCGGTTTGGGTTCCCGTATTTAACTAAAAGTTGTTTGAGGTTGTGTGCAGGTACTTCAAGAAGACCTATTAGTGATTGCAAAGTTGCTGATAGTGGAGTATTTTGCTTAAGTTAGCGCTTCACAGAGTTGATATTTCACAAACATTTTTGAGAAAAATGATTTTTCAAAATCTAAAAATGCGAGGTATTCGTGTTGATCGATCAATTTTATTTTCTTTACTTTTACTTTCTTTCATATCTTTAGGGGGAGAAGATTTTGGAAAATTCAAAAAATAGAGTTTGTTGAATTTTAGGGGGAGAATATTTAAAAAAAAAATAGTGTGATGTTTGTTTCCTAAAAAAATGAAAAATTAAAAAAAATGAAAAATATTAAAAAGAGAAATTGATCCAACCATATGAGAAATGATGGTACATCAGCATACGTTATCTGCCATGAATAAAGTAGAAAGAAAGGCTGTAGGTACTTGCTTGACTTGCTTGAGTGTGCTGAGTAGTCTGATATATGCGAGTATGATATAAAGATAACGCTTGCTTGATAATTGTGGTTACAAATCATGATGGGTACTGTGCATATCTGGCAAAATAAAATGAGAAAATACCAAAAATAGAATAAAGAGATGTTCTGGTGTACGCGTGCTTTATTTTGAAAAATTTCAACTTGTTTGATTTTCTTTATTTTGCCAAACGATCGGACTTTCTCTGCGTATCGAAAGATCGACCTGATCGTTGTTCGTTTGACGTTCTACTTTATTTTCTTTGGTGTTTCGTATAATCCATCGGACTTTCTCTGCGTGTACGTGAGTACCGACCTGATTGTTGTTGGATTATACAACTTCTGCTTTATTTTACATTTCTTATTTTCCTAAACAATCAGACTTTCTCTGCGTGCCTACCAGCCGACCTGATTGTTGTTTGTTTAGGGTTCTGCTTTCTTTTTGCAAGAAACACCATGAACTTGTTATCTCTGTGGCATTTGATTCTGTATAAGCAAGTTTACAATATCAGTATGAGAAATCTGCTGCGAGTAACTTGGCTTGAATAAAAGAAAAATTCAAAAATATGAAATAAGCGGATTGCCAGTATTCCTGATTGTGTGGGTACCACGTTATCAATGCTCGATAAATACACTAAATTTCATATCAGAAAGCTATAGACAATGACCTGCTTTAGCTGAAATAAATCAAATGGTTGTATTCTCAGTCAGCTTGGCTTGCATGCTTAGTATTTTGAAATTGCAGTGTGTACGATGCGTTATGTCTGATATGATCTCATGTTGTGATCTTTCTCATCAAAAACAAAAATAGAGTTTAATTCTATATTGCATTTATGTTTCATTTTATAAAAAAATCAAAAAGATTTTCAGTGTGTTTTGATATAAACTTTGTAAAAACCAAAAAGATTTTCTTTCTTCTTTCTTTTTGATTTGATCGACACAGGATACAACAAATTTTCAAATCTAAATGTCTTGGTTTCTCCAAAGGAGGAGTTTTGCTTCCAAGATTAAAGTTATGTTTGGAAAAGAGAAACCGCACTTTTGTCTTCTGAAGGTTGCAGGTTGAAGTCATCAAAGTTTTCAGATAAAGATCTCAGAATGGATTTCATGCATGGTTGCAAAGTTGTCAAAGAGTTTATCACTTTCAGAAATGGTTCAGTTGACGCAGTCCTGTTCCAGCCATGTCTACCCTACATCAACTAACAACAGATTCAAAGAGTTGAAAGATCTAATACAGCACACGTCAAGGGGGAGTTTGTTGGTGCAACATATGTGTGTCGTGTGTGTATTAGTTAGTCTCGTTAGTTTTGTTAGTTGTTTTAGTTAGAATAGTTAAATCAAGCTAGAGGGTAGTTTGTGTCAATCTATTAAAGTGGAGGGACTAGAGTGTGATTTAGTAATATCACATATATGAATTACGTACATCATGAATTGAAGACAATCACTGCCGCCGAACTGCCGCCGATCTACCGCCGAATCTCAGGTTCGGCACTCACAAGTCACGTTTACATATATAGTGGGTTTCTGGAGTTCGGTGGTACAGAGAAGCTCCAATAACCGTTTCCCTGAGATCCGATTCTAGAGTGAGGAGTTCAGTTGGTATCAGAGCTGTTGGCTCTTTCTATGGTGGAAATCTATTGTTTTTCTTCATTTTGAGACGTTAAACCTTCGGTTAGGGGTGATTGGAAGTGTTTCTGATTGATTTTTGATCAATCGAGTCTTTCTGAGTCATGTTTTTACCTAACAGAAGCATCTGGATGTCGAAATTCGATCAAATTTTGAATATGTTGCGATTTTGAAAATTTCCAGTCGAGGTTCGGCCGAAGAACTGATCTGAAAAATAACCGCTCCGAACTCCGGATTCGGACAAAGTTCGGACCTCCGAAAGCTAGGTTCGGAGGAGGTTCGGAGGTGGTTCGGAGGAGGTCAGCTCGATCCCAGCCAGGGGCTCTGCCCCTTGGACCCCGCCAGGGGCTGCTGCCCCTTGGACCCCGCTTCTCAGGGGCGCTGCCCCCGAACCCCCGTTAGGTGGGAATTTTACAGAAGCGGATCAGTTATCGAGTTTACCCTTGATTTGGTAGCTGTGGGGTGTTATGTTTGAAGACAATCCAGATTCCGATACTTGTTACGAGTTAGTGATCGAATTTCAAGAACTGTGTTTGTGAGTAGTCATTGTTCTTGATGATGGACAGAGATTCAAGAACGCGTGTTTCTGATGATGGACAGAGATTCTGAAACATGGTTATGATTATTTGGAACGTTTGTCGGAGATTATCATTCTACACAAACTGAAGATTAAATGAGATTAAAGATTCCGTTGCGGGCCACTTGAGTTTATCATTCCACTACAAGAATGCGGGGTTGGAATCATAAGAAATTGAAGATTTGAATATGTCACTTGTTTAGGGGGAAATCGGGGATCCTAAAAACTTTCAAAGTTTCATAATTGAAAAAGTGAATATTCAAAAGCAATCAGTTCAGGGATGATGGTGGTTTTTGATCTTCATGGAAAGGTGGTATATTTTGATGTTCGTGCGAACCGATATGTCAAAGTTTTCGATTATGGTTTGGAACTCTTTGTCATATGCCCGATACTTTCTTGAGTTGTCGAAAGACTTGGTCAGATTCCAGTCTGCAACGAGATATACGTTTACCGGAGTAATATATTGGGATGGATTTGATGCTGAGGGGGAATTTCCGTGATTGAAGATGCTGATCGTGTCTGTTTTTATAAAGATCAGAATGTGTTACAATTCGGTGAAGATTGAAGATTATTATCAAGATGCAGTGATGTTCGTGTATCTTTACAATTTCCGGATACAACTTATGAAGTGAACCATTATCATACATGCCGGTTCCAATTGGATGGTTGTGCTTGAAGCTAGGGGGAATTTTATTGGTTGTGGATATTGTACAAGATTCGAATTGTTTTCTGCATACCTGATGATTCGGTCAAGGGGAGTTTGCTGAAGATAGAGATGTTTGCAGCAAGCTGACTGAAGATTGCTAGAAGATCAATGTCTGGATTCGACAGTAACGTCCAAGGGGGAATTTGTTGATGCATGAACCTTGTGTGGCCGTTACTGTTCGAATTGTCAAACAGACTGATTTGTCGAAGACATGAACTGAGGTCCGAATCTTAGCCGAACTCTAGGTTCGGAGTTGGCCGAACCTAGATGGCCTAACTCCAAGTTCGGAGGGAGTTCGGACAGAGTTCGGAGGTGCCGAGTTCGGACCTTATGAAGAAGTATAAATAGATTCGTCTTTGTATTTCTTTGTAAGTTTCTGTCTTGTGTCTGTGTGTTGAGAGGGGAGGTTCTGTCCGACCTCCCCAAGAGCTTAATCGTTGTATACTCCTTCGTTATGTAATCATTCAACATGATTCAATGACAAAACTTCCGTCTCATCCATAGAAACGATCCGTAAACGGTTTTTCAAAACAAGGCTTGAACCTTCATACGGTTCTGTTCTTGTTAGTTCATACGGTTTTGTTCTTGTTCCAATTTATTGGAGAATTAAAATCTAGCCAGTTTATAAATCATGTCATCCACTATTAGACGATCAAAAATTATAAATTGTAGCAAACAAGGCTTGAACCTTCATACGGTTCTGTTCTTGTTAGTTCATACGGTTTTGTTCTTGTTCCAATTTATTGAAGAATTAAAATCTAGCCAGTTTATAAATCCTGTCATCCACTATTAGACAATCAAAAATTATAAATTGTAGCAAACAAGGCTTGAACCTGGGTCAGTCAAAAGAAAGGAACTCAGTACAAGATTAAGAAGAACCATTGAGACATAAGTGTTAATTGGTTATATTTTAACTAGAACTTATTCAATTACTCCCATCACATAAGAAATAATTGATAAACAAAATTTGTGTTGCTAAAGGTAATAAATAGACACGGTAAAAACAGGATTTGCGTGGTAAAGGTAATAAATATACACGGTTATCTTGGCCTGACCTTTCCACTTCTTCCCACCATAGCTGGTAGCGTGTCCTGTCTGCCTTTAAATTTCCACCTTTTCACCACCAAAATCTTCTGTACGAACGTATTTCCTGATCAACAAGAAAAAAAACTTCGATCGATCAATGGCTGCCTTTGGTAAACAATGGAGGATTAGGGGTGTTAATGAACCAGCACCCTACTACGGCAAGACTGCCCGTAAGTGTATTTTCACTCAACAATGGCTGTACGATTTTATTTTTAGGGTTTTATGTTTTTTAGTTACTTACTCTCTACTCTGCATTTGGGTTTATTACAGGTGGTCGGAGGTTCACCCTAAAGGTCCATCACTGTGGCGATTTCCACCGGAATGCCGCCGGCCAGGATGTGTGGAAGGGAAAGGTAGATTATGTCGACTATGTCGACATTCACAAATTTGATTTTCATGATCTGGATCAAATGGTGCAATACCTAAACCACACATCGATTGGGTATTTCCTCATTTACTGGAGGATCCCACCTCTGTCCATCAAATACGGGCTTGAGTACGCTGATTTCATCACTCCCGAAGTTGTAAGGGATATGAAACTTCATCTCTAGGGACCAGAGGGGGAAAGAGAGCTGGATGTGTTTTTAATCCGGAACAGGGATTCCACCTACAGAACCTCCGAGTTGGGACCGAGATTGCCGCCTGGTCAAAAGCTGTTTCCTGATGACAGCAGCAGCAGCAGCAACAACAGCTTCTTGGATGAATAAGACTATATGTCGGATGCTAGGTCTTAGCTAGTTAGATAGATTTTTGTATAGGATCTGATGAAAATCTTTGTATAAAGATCAATATATATATATCTATATATAGGGGAAGGATCAAATAAAAACAAGATGTTATTGCGAAAACAAGAAAACAAATATTAAAACCTCTATAATTTCCTCATACGATAATATTTTTTAAAAAAAATTGCACCAAAAGTCTTAAAATTATGTCACCTTTAATTCTGGGAAAAAAAATTTAAAAATATAAAATTTCGTGATTTTTTTATTATTGCACATGTGCAATAATACGTATTAATTATATTACACATGTGCAATATTAACAATAAAACGTTAATTTTTTTTTAATTTTTTCCAGAATTAAAGATAACAGAATTATAAGATCTATGGTACAATTTTTTATCAAAAATATTAACGTATGAAAAAGTTATAGAGGTTTTAATATTATTGCACATGTGTAATAATAAATTTTTATTGCACATGTGCAATAATAAAAAAATAAAAAAAACGTTGAATTTTTTTTTAATTTTCTCCAGTATTAAAGATAACAGAATTATAAGATTTATGGTGCAATTTTTTATAAAAAATTTTAACATATGAAAGAAGTTAGAAAGGTTTTAATATTATTGCATATGTGCAATAATAATAATAATAAAAATTATTGCACCTGTGCAATAATAATTTTTAAAAAAAATTGATTATTTTTTAAATTTTTTCCCATAACTAAAGATAACATAATTTTAAGGATTTTGATGCAAAATTTTTATATAAATATTAACGTATGAAAAAGTTATAGAGGTTTTAATATTTGTTTTCGTGTTTTCGCAATAAAAGTTATTTTCACATGATCCTTACCCTATATATATATATATATATATATATATATATATATATATATATATATATATATATAGGGGAAGGATCAAATAAAAACAAGATGTTATTGCGAAAACAAGAAAACAAATATTAAAACCTTTATAACTTCCTCATACGATAATATTTTTTAAAAAAATTTGCACCAAAAGTCTTAAAATTATGTCAACTTTAATTCTGGGAAAAAAATTAAAAATATAAAATTTCGTGATTTTTTTTATTATTGCACATGTGCAATAATACGTATTAATTATATTACACATGTGCAATATTAACAAAAAAACGTTAATTGTTTTTTAATTTTTTCCAGAATTAAAGATAAAAAATTATAAGATCTATGGTACAATTTTTTATAAAAAATATTAACGTATGAAAAAGTTATAGATGTTTTAATATTATTGCACATGTGCAATAATAAATTTTTATTGCACATGTGCAATAATAAAAAAAAATAAAAAAAACGTTAATTTTTTTTTTAATTTTCTCCAGAATTAAAGATAACAGAATTATAAGATTTATGGTGCAATTTTTAATAAAAAATTTTAACATATGAAAAAAGTTAGAAAGGTTTTAATATTATTGCATATGTGTAATAATAATAATAATAAAAATTATTGCACCTGTGCAATAATAATTTTTAAAAAAATTTGATTATTTTTTAAATTTTTTCCCATAACTAAAGATAACATAATTTTAAGGATTTTGGTGCAAAATTTTTATAAAAATATTAACGTATGAAAAAGTTATAGAGGTTTTAATATTTGTTTTCGTGTTTTCGCAATAAAAGTTGTTTTCACATGATTCTTACCCTATATATATATATATATATATATAGGGGAAGGATCAAATAAAAACAAGATGTTATTGCGAAAACAAGAAAACAAATATTAAAACCTTTATAACTTCCTCATACGATAATATTTTTTAAAAAAATTTGCACCAAAAGTCTTAAAATTATGTCACCTTTAATTCTGGGAAAAAAAATTAAAAATATAAAATTTCGTGATTTTTTATTATTGCACATGTGCAATAATACGTATTAATTATATTACACATGTGCAATATTAACAAAAAAACGTTAATTTTTTTTTAATTTTTTCCAGAATTAAAGATAACAGAATTATAAGATCTATGGTACAATTTTTTATCAAAAATATTAACGTATGAAAAAGTTATAGAGGTTTTAATATTATTGCACATGTGCAATAATAAATTTTTATTGCACATGTGCAATAATAAAAAAATAAAAAAACGTTGAATTTTTTTTAATTTTCTCCAGAATTAAAGATAACAGAATTATAAGATTTATGGTGCAATTTTTTATAAAAAATTTTAACATATGAAAAAAGTTAGAAAGGTTTTAATATTATTGCATATGTGCAATAATAATAATAATAATAATTATTGCACCTGTGCAATATTAATTTTAAAAAAAATTGATTATTTTTTAAATTTTTTCCCATAACTAAAGATAACATAATTTTAAGGATTTTCGTGCAAAATTTTAATAAAAATATTAACGTATGAAAAAGTTATAGAGGTTTTAATATTTGTTTTCGTGTTTTCGCAATAAAAGTTATTTTCACATGATCCTTACCATATATATATATATATATATATATATATATATATATATATATATATATAGGGGAATGATCAAATAAAAACAAGATGTTATTGCGAAAACACGAAAACAAATATTAAAACCTCTATAACTTCCTCATACGATAATATTTTTAAAAAAAATTTGCACCAAAAGTCTTAAAATTATGTCACCTTTAATTCTGGGGAAAAAAATTAAACACTATAAAATTTCATGAATTTTTTTATTATTGCATTGATACGTATTAATTATATTACACATGTGCAATATTAACAAAAACGTTAATTTTTTTTTATATTTTACCAGAATTAAAGATAACAGAATTATAAGATTTATGGTGCAATTTTTTTATTAAAAATATTAACGTATGAAAAAGTTATAGAGGTTTTAATATTATTGCACATGTGCGATAATAATTTTTTATAGCACATGTGCAATAATAAAAATAATAAAAAAAACGTTGATTTTTTTAATTTCTCCATAATTAAAGATAACAGAATTATAAGATTTATGGTGCATTTTTTTATAAAATGTTTTAACATATGAAAAAAGTTATAAAGGTTTTAATATTATTGCATATGTGCAATAATAATAATAATAAAAATTATTGCACCTGTGCAATAATAATCTAAAAAAACTTGCTTTTTTTTAAAAAATTTCCAGAAATAAAGATAACATAATTTTAAGGATTTTGGTGTAAATTTAAAAAAAAGGTTTTAATATTTGTTTTCGTGTTTTCGCAGTAAAAGTTGTTTACACATGAACCTTACCCATATATATATATATATATATATATATATATATATATATATATATATATATGGGGGATGGATATAATGAAAACCACTTTGAGTTGGAAAAACCGTGGAAACTACCACAAAACGATTTTTTTTCTTCAATTTTTTTTTGTAGTGATTATATGCGTTAATACAAGCCCTATGGTGAAAAAAATCAAAAAAAAACGGCTAGTAGTTTTTTTTTTTTTAAATCCGAAATCTGACGTTACGTCATGTTACATATGTAACATTTGCCTGTTACATATGTAAAATGCCTTGTTACATATGTAACAAAATCTGTAAATAATATTTTTTTTTTAAATCTCTAGGCGCTTTTAATTTATTTTTTTTTCACCAAAACCATCAAAAATGAATGTAGAATCTATAAAAAAAATTCATCTAAGAAAATAACAAATTTTGAACGTCTTTTTTGGCCGGTTAACTTCTTTTTGCAAAAAAATCGGTTCTTAAATATTTTATTTAAAAAACTTTACTAGGCGGTTTTTTTATTTTTTTCATAAAGGGTGTTCTTTTAAGTTAGAGAGTCACCATAAAAAAATTCAGAACAAAAAATAAATTTTTTAGCTTAGTTTTCACGGTTTTTCCAACTCGGAGAGGTTTTCATTTTATCTTTCTCATATATATATATATATATATATATATATATATATATATATATATATATATATATGGGAAAGTTATTGTACGAAGGAGGATTTGCGTGCGAAGCGTTCGAAGGGATCTCGGCCGCTCATCTGCGCGCTTTTTTGATCTGACGGCGCTAAATTGTTTAACATCTTCAGCGTTATAATTACACGTTTAATTAATTAAAAATAGACGCGGCGTCTTTAAAAGGGTATTAACGTCTTTTTACCTTTAAATGAAACAGGCTTACACAACTTTAGTTACGCATCAACAAAAAACAACACAAACCTTAACTTTTTAAACACAAATCATGCATATGTTCAGCTTTTTCACGCAATTGAATAAAAATCACTAAGCAAAACATAATCTAATTATGCAAACCAAGAACAAAAAAGACCCAGAAGATTATCATACATCAAAATGAATAACGAATTTTAAACACATCATCATAAATCATGCATTTACTCGCTTCTCCACGTAAAGCAATAACTAAGATCGGAACAACAATATAACGCATGTTCATTATGATAATAACACAAACATAAAAAAATAAAATCCAACTTCATTAAAACCATCTTCAAAACAAAAACAACATTCGTCTAAACTTCATCAAAAGAACCCACAAGGTAGTGTTTGTGCCCCTCCACGAATTTATGCACTTTGTAAGATAAACCATCGCTCGAAGTATACACAATATGTGCAATGCAACCAGTACGGGTAGAAAACTTCTTCCTAGGTTTTACTTTATTTCCCCTTTCCAGACACGCTACTCGAATCATACTTCTTGTAGGGTTTGTTACCTTGATTTGAACAAACAAAATGCCTCCCTTTAATGACACCAGACACCTCATATTGAGATCCTTCCCTAACTGTAAATCCAGATTGTTTAGCATACTCGTAGTAGATAGCCTCAGCTTCATTCAACGAAGAAAAATATCATGCCTTCTTCAGGTTTAGCTGACATTGGAACTGATGGAATGTAACATTCTTCATTTCTTAATACTATAAATGATGCATACGCTTAATAAGTAATCATGCAAATAGTATTGATAAAAAAACACGCAACTGTATTTTAGTAATCACGCAACATACAACTTATAAGTTGTTCATACTATACAATAAAAAATATAACGCAACCTATGAATAATAATAACGCAAACTATTTTTCTAAGCAAATTTGGCAATAAAACTAAATGTCGTAATAACACAATTTCATTAACAAAACGCATGCAAAACATAAACATGTTGAAAAAATCACGTCAAAACTAACTTCAATAAACTCGATCTACGAAACAACTACACCAGTGAATCACGCATTAAAGATTACAAACATGCAAACAATAACTGATCTAAAATCACGAGAAAATAACTTTCAAAACGATGTCGATCAAAATCAAATCACGTAAACCAGCTTCATTCATCATTACAATATAATTACGCAGAAAAAACACACAATTCATACCAAACGCAGGTTCATGTTTAGGTTCCATGATCTCGATCGCAGATCGAATAGCTTTCAAAAATTCAAGAATCGCTTCGAAAACGCAAAAAAAACTATCAAAAAATTTGAATGTCGATAACGAGATCTGAATCTCCTAGAGAATGTATATAAAGAGCAAGCATGTTCTACGTGAAAATATGAGGAAGATAACGGAGCCCGGATTATTAGCGCGCTAGAAATCACGCAACCCCTATCGTTTAAATGGGGTAAAATGACGAAAAAGCCCATCCGTGAAAAATCTAAAAATTCCACGTGTCTGCCTCTCCTCCCTTCGCATGCTTCGCACATAATTTCTCCTTTGTATTTGAACTTTCACCTAGGTGCAAAGAGTGGGAAGGCATCTGGGCCATTGATATAAGAAATCAATGGTTTAGATTTAGTCCTGGTCTTTGCAAAAATAAAAAAGAAATTCTAAGCGTGAGGAGAGCTGAGGGGTAAAATTGGTATAGCACATTTTTTAAGTTCCTCCCAATTTTTTAAACATCTATAACTTTTTATACGACATTATTTAAAAAAAAAATACACCTTAAAAACGAGCATTTAGTTCTCTTTAATTCGAGTATAGTATTGCTATACTTTTTTTGAAGTTAAAAAACTTTTTTTAGAACTCGACTATGCGTCCAAGTGACGTTTGCATGATTATGAAATAAAGCATGCTTGATTATTGTATTTGGTGGCAAAATGGTATAAATTGCCATTTTAACACCATTTTGCTACCAAAACATAGTTTGCTGGCAAAATGGTGACAATTACTTATGAGAATAAAGCTTGCGTGATCATCTATAACTTACGTGAATAAGACCTGTACATTTTTTCACAACATATTTGGTAGCAAAATGGTGACAATTGCTTATGAAATAAAGCTTGTGTGATTATGTATAACTTGCGTGATTATGACCTGTACATTTTTTCACAACATATTTTGGTGGCAAAATGGTGACAATTGCTTTTTTGAGACCATTATGCTACCAAAACATATTTGGTGGCAAAACGTTTTTTTAAGTTCGTCTTCGAAAGCTTGCGTGATTATAATATAACTTGCGTGATTATGACTTGTGTGTACAGATGCTTTTTTTCACAACATATTTTGGTGAAAAAATGGTGATAATTCCTCTTTTGACACCATTTTTCTACCAAAAGCATATTTGGTGGCAAACTGGTGACAATTACCCTTTTGACATCATTTTTTCTAAGTTCGTCTATGCGCTCTCATATAAGTTGCATGATTATGTAATATAACGTGCGTGATTATGACTTGCGTGTAGATAGGTTTTCACAATATATTTTGGTGGCAAAATGTTGACAATTGCCGTTTTGACACTATTTTGCTACCAAAATATATTTGGTGGCAAAATGGTGACAATTGCCATTTTGACACCATTTTGCTACCAAAAACACGGTGGCAAGATCTTGCGTCATTATCAAACGTGGGCGGACAATTTTACCCCCTTCGCACGCAAAATGCCCTTTGTACAATAACTTTCCCATATATATATATATATATATATATATATATATATATATATATATATATATATAGGAGAGGATCACTTAAGAACTAATTGGTTTTGAGAACTTTAAGAACCATTCTAAGCCACTAGTTTATATATATGGATCCCCCATTAATTATAGTGGTCCCCGCCTGAAATTGGTGGTTGAGATTTGGTTATATATAGGGTTAAGTTCAAATGAGATCTTTTTGCTTTTTGTTTTGAGTAACTTTTGAGAACCAAATCTCAACCACCAATTTCAGGTGGGGATCACTATAATTCACGGGGGGGGGGGGGGGTGGTTATATATATAAATCAGTGGCTTAGAATGGTTCTTAAAAGTTCTCAAAACCAATTGATTCTTAAATGATCCTCTCCCTATATATATAGGGTTATGTTCAATGAAAAACTAAGTTTAGTTGAAAAACTGGCTTAAGGATATGAAAGTAATTTTACAAGACTTTTTTTTTCGTATACAAACATCAGATCCATCATATATTCAAATTGTGACCTGCTTCGAGGTTTCTTCATTCGTGATCGTTACTGCATATTTTGTCAAGAACATGTTTTCAATCGTAATATGCTCAAAACGTTACTTTTGATCATCATTGCACATGTTTTGAACTCACACGTTCATCAGGTAATCGATATATAACTTCTATATTTGATGTTCAATTTGTTAACGTCCGTTTCAATTGACATAGTTTTGATGATTTTATATATATATATATATAGGGAGAGGATCATTTGAGAACCAAATGGGTTTGAGAACTTTTGAGAACCATTCTGAGCCACAAATTATATATAAGGAAATCCCCCCCCCCCCCCATGAATTTGAATGCCCCCCCTGAAAATTAGTGTCTCAGAATGGTTCTCAAAAGTTCTCAAAGAAAAAAGTTCTCATTTGAACTTAACCCTATATATATATATATATATATATATATATATATATGGGTATATATATATATATATATATATATATATATATATATATATA
Source organism: Deinandra increscens subsp. villosa (assembly GCA_039602395.1). Taxonomy (NCBI): domain Eukaryota; kingdom Viridiplantae; phylum Streptophyta; class Magnoliopsida; order Asterales; family Asteraceae; genus Deinandra; species Deinandra increscens. Next base: position 38,895,351 of record JBCNJP010000023.1, on the reverse strand, counting down.
GGGAGAGGATCATTTGAGAACCAATTTGATTTGAGAACTAAAAAGAACTAATTTAAGCCACAAGTTAATTTACATGTATCTCCCCTCATATGAATTGTAGTGGTCCCCCCTGAAAGTTGTGGTTGAGAATTAGTTCTCAAAAGTTCTCAAAATAAAAAGTTCTCATTTGAACCTAACCCTATATATATATATATATATATATATATATATATATATATATATATATATATACTATATTTAGTGTGTAGAGTAAATTACGGTTTTCGTCCCTGTGGTTTGACCCAAATAACGGTTTTAGTTCAAAATTTTCAATTGTAACAATGTTTTCCTTGTGGTTTTCAGTTTGTCTCAATCAAGTCCAAAAACCTAACACCTTTAAATATTTCTGTTAATTTTAATGAAATGACTAAAATACCCTTAACCTTTAATTCTCCTTTAAATTAAAAAAAACTCAATAAAACCTAAATATCTATATCTTGTTTAGCGGCCACCCAAACATCTCCCCCTCTCCAACGAACCCACCGCCTCCATCTCCGGCACTTGAACTGGAACCGTCACAGCGGCCAAAAAAAACCGTGTGCCGATCGGGGGATGGGACTCAAGAGCGACGGTTTCCAATACTTTTGAGTAGGAGCTTAAATTTGTGCAAACAAATAGTCAAATTCGTTCTTCATCGTAGATAAAATAGCGAATCACCAAATTTATTGAGATGAAAACCAAAACTGGTTGTCTCCAGGTCTGGAACTCTATTTTTCTTGAAGTTCTAAAAATTGAAATTTTTGGAGATGGAAATTGAAGTTTGGTTCCCCAGATCAACTCGCTTTGTATTTGAAGTTTTGAACAACTAAAAGCCACCACCATTGTTATCTGTTCAGATCTTAAAAAAGTGGGGATGATGACCATGACAGAAATTAGATACCTTAATAGGTGTGGTGGTGACAGGAATGAGATGATTGTGATTTGGTCGGATCAGCCCCCGACTTCGTCACCGATCTACGGTTCCAAACTCGTATACAAGTCGCTGCCACCTTTTTTACGGACACTACCTCGGAACCTTAGATCGGAAAACCACCACCACCGCCGCCCTTAGATCGGTAAACCACCACCGTAAATAAGTCGCCGCTGCCCTTAGATCAGTAGTGATAACGTTTTCCTGTGATATTTTCTGGAGCAGGTGGTTGTGGTGTTTGAATCTTGAGGTTTTATACTTGTATTTATTGTTTGTTTGTTTTTTTATTAATAGGGGTTCTTTGGTAATTCAACTAAAATTTAACTGAAAATTTGGATGTCGTTACAGTAGCAGACCTAATTGGGACAAATTGAAAACCACAAGGAAAACATTGTTACAACTAAAAGTTTTGGACTAAAACGGTTATTGCGGTCAAACCACAGGGATGAAAACCGTAATTTTCTCTAATATGTATATTGGAGAGAGAGTGTTGAAACTTTAAGAGGCACAAAAAACGGAAGCATTATGTACAAGCATATTAAGCATCATGCTGAACCATCAATTCCTATGAACCAATGGCATTTTCGTAATTTACAATTGTCTTAAAATATAACACGCTTAAAGAATTTGAGGTACGATTTCGCCCCTTTCATCCTTCATCCGTTAGAATTGGCGTAAAGATGCCCTAATTCAAAATCCTTTTGAAAACACAGACTTGTAGCGACCATCAATTACAATTGGCATAAAGAAGCCCTAATTCAAAATCCTTTTGAAAACACAGACTTGCAGCGACCATATTTTGGAAAGGGGTGTCTTTTTTAACTTAGAAAGCAGGGAATCTCCTCTTTAGGAGAGGTTCTTCTCTATCTTTTGATCTTGAAAGTTGATGCAACATGAATTTGGAAAAATGTCAATTTGATGCATACTGAACAAGTTGGGGATAAGGATATCTGTAATGGGGCTTGAAAACCCCTTTCGCACCCCTATAACTCCCGGGTCACGCCCCCACCCACTACGGTGAGGCGCTAAAGAGGAAAAAGGGGGGGGGGAGGCGCCATAAGTTTCACGCCGGAAGAGAGGAAGAATGTGTGGGTTGTGTAATGATGTTAGGGCTTGAAAGGGGCTTTATCCCACTACACCTCTTTTGCTTTCAAGCCCCCATGCCACATAGGATGCCACATGGTGGATAATACCAACATGAGGGTTTTGAAAATGGAAAACCACTAAACATAGCCTAAGAGGGAATCACATAAAAGAAGGCTGGCTCCCCTTGTGACCTAATTCATATCGCAGAGAAGACTTCTAAATTTTGAATACAAAATCTCTCTCTTCTTCACTTTCTCTGTCACACACAACACGCCCACAGTTGAAAATCCTGTCATCTTGTAACACCCCAAATTTCACAAATACATTATATATATAGTAAATACGTGTTTATATTATAAATACGTGAGCTTGATTGATGAATATGATAAGACTATGCATTAGAAAAGTTGCATGTATTAGATATACGTGTTTGATAGCCAATATGGTAAAATGTGCATAAATGAGTGTGTTAAACGTTAAAGAAAGTAAAATATGAGATGGATATATGTTTATATGAATAACATGATGATACATGAATCGTTTGATGGATATATACGTGTAAATACTTGTGTTAATAGTTAACGGAAAAGTAAAAGGGGCTAAAAGCATAACTTGTGTAAAGATATAAATGTATGCGAGTATTATACGTGTTTATATTTCTTATACGTATCCCGAGGCTTAGAATTTAGTAAGGATATATCCTAACATGACTCATAACATAAAATCATAAGTATTGTTAAGTTTGAGGGGCTAAGACGTAAATTAAGCAAATAATAAATAAAATATATATAAATGAATATATATATTATTGTACGAATCCCGAGCCTTAGGAACCTTAGAAAATGTTAGAAATATGTCCCAAAATGTTTTGGTATATAAAATGATAAAATGATAGAAGTATAGGGGGCTAGAATGCACCAAACCAAACTATAAGGACTAAATATGTAAAAGAATGGAATCTGGCAGAACATACCTTGTCTCGCGTATCGCCTGAGGGGTGTGGGGAATGGCGCGATACGCCTGGAGGAGCAGAAATCAGCAGGCCATACTTTAGCCACGATACTCGACTTGCAGCCCAAGATTTCGCGAATTCGTGTCGATTTCGGAGCAACCAGTCATCATAACACCTGGAGGAACATCCCACGATCTTTTTGGGTATAAATAGAGGCTGAAATCGGCCATAAAAACTCACTAATTTCGTAAAACACAACCTGAAAACCCTTAAACGAACCAGAAACTCCGTCGGAGCAACCCACACAAACGGTGAGGAACTAGGAGCTGAAATTCTGCAGTCAAGCCTTACGTGGTATGCTTAACAATAACCTATTTCAGTTTTTGATAATATTATGTCTAAGTATGGTTTCTAAAATTATGTAAAAATTAGGGTTCTTGAGCTTGTTTTGCTAAAATTGGATATTCGGGTGAGAATTAGGCTCTAAATTTTTGTTGGTAATCCTAAAATAAAGCCTTTCAAGAAAGCCCTAAGTTTGTTTCACAATTTAAAGAGTTTTGGTAATGGTTTTGTTAACGGGTCAAAATTAGGGTTTTCATAACGTTGTTCTGCCTAAATTAAGTAAACGAAGTTGAATTAAGCTTTGATATTTTAAAGCATATTTTAAAATGTTATAATGGATAATACTCTAAGTTGGTTTGAAATAAAAATGAGTTTTGTTAATAAAACAAGAAATACGCAAAATTAGGGTTTCTAAAGATGATTAATTAATATAAAATAATCCGGAGGGTATGGGGACTTGATTTTTGGTCTTATAACATGTTTATATATATATAATAAGTATATATGAGTTTAAAAGTGATAAATAATAAAGTATTAGAAATACCGAGTTAATCGGGTATTTAGAATTTCGTGCGGACCGAAAGGGTAGGCGCCTGTACACCGGGGTTTCTGGCAAAGCGGGGGTGTCGCATAAATCCCAACTGGGACCTGGCATACCTCAGTGGGAAATCCCTGGGTGAGCGTCTACTTATAGGAATGCGCGTCTTCATATTATCAATAAAAAGGTAATTATGCCTATAAGGGCATTTTGAACATTTTGGCCTTAAAAGAGATAAACCCTAATAAAATGTTATTAAGATAATAAGATATAAATAAACATAAGTATTGTTTATAATGACCTTGCATTAATGCGATCCGATACGTGATTAGGTTAATTGTGGACCATAACGGAGGTTCTGTCTGAATAACCGATTAAAGATATAAGGTGAGTTTCTACAAGCCCTATTTTATATAGTGAGTCATATGAGGCCACTATTAAATGTTTTAAATGCTTTTAACGTTTTCGGTCTATTATACATACAATATTTGTGAAAATATATTCAAGATAAATGTTGTTATACCCTGGATTTTGGACTAAGTATTACTAATGTTCTTTGACAGGTTTAGAGCCCTGAATGTCGAACATCCAGGGACTGCACATTTGGCTTATCGGTACCTTGGATTTTCGTTTATTTTCATGATACCTTTTATTTAACAAGTATCCCAGGATGTATTACATTCAAGGTTTATCTGTTTAATCTACCTGGTCCCAGCATGCTAGGATAGCCAGCATGCCACGGAAATGATACTGATCTTTTATTTGACTCTGTGTGATCAAGCCAGGTACAAGAGAATGGATAACGGTCAGATAGACTTAGTTAATATCCAAAGCACGTGTGGAGATGAAGACTCGCCGCCGAACTCGGTCAAACAACGGTCATAAGTCGTTACGGGGAAGATCCCATGAATCACGGATAGTTAGTTAGATGCTATTTATATTTATACGCGGCTTAGGAATCATTTTTTGATACGAACATACACTTGTACTCTCACTTACTCACTTAGCAATCGCCGCAAACACTTATAATTGAATTGTTTTCAGTGGAATAAACGGGCAACGTGTGTTATCGTTGCCAAGGAGTTTTTTTATGCCGACGGCCTTTGGAGACATCCAAGGGTTAAGGGCTTTTCCCCCTAAAAAATCTCGGTGTTCTTAGTTGCATTCAGAGAAGTTATTACTTGTGTTTCCATCTATTCTATTTAGACCTTGGATTTTAACTGGCAAATCTGATTTTATAAAATTAACATCCAGGGCACCATACCTCACAAACTAATTTGGTTACTAAATTGAGTCCTATAATTTTAGCCAAAACAAATGTGACTTGATATATACGTGTTATATGATGAAATTGTTGCTAAATTGCTTATACGTGTTATGCAATTATGTTGATTATAATGTGATGTGTATATACATGCTTGAAATTAGGTGGCCAAGTGACAAGTGAGTTGTTAGTAAACGTTTAGTGAATATGTATGATTATATGAGAACAAGTGGTGCATTTGCTTATATTAATATATGGTGGATACGTCGCTGGTACATCCTATATATACATAGTAGTATAAGTTACCCGGTATATTGGAAGTGTGGAGGATACGCCGCTGGTATATCCTGTATACATACACCTACGGTAAATTGGGGGATGTTCATTTATTGCAGTTTATGAATGCCTTATCACTGTTCAATAATAAACCTAAAGCATCTGGTTATTTAACTAAGGGTAGGTAGTATACATGATCAGAGATTAAGTCATTAAGACGAGAAAATGACCTCATAGAGTTAAGTATAAAGTTGGTGGTTAGATTTGAGGAATCGATGTTGCTCCATTGGGGGTGCCCTAGAGTGCCGTGTACAAACGGCGCTGCTTCTCCAATGGGGAGTGGGGGGGGGGGGTGCCCTAGAGAATGTAGTGTCATGTTTTCTCATAGGAAGACTCAGTAAACTAGATGATAAGCCTAGGGTTACTAGTAAGAATGAGGAGTCACTGCTACTCCAATGGGGGTGCCCTAGAGTACCGTGTACGGACAGCGCTACTTCTGCAATGAGGGTGCCCTAGAGAATGCAGTGGCAGGTATTCTCATAATAGAAGAGTCAGATAAATATACTGACCTAGAAGTTAAGCCTAGGGTCACGGTTACGGTCTTCAGATATATATAGTGACCTAGAAGTTAAGCCTAGGGTCACGGTTAAGATTATAGGTTGTATTATCGTAGTAATTACGTGTCAGGATTTTTATATGTGAAATATATATGTGTTGTGTGAAAAACAGGTAAACACTTAAATGGTTTTTGAACTAAACGGTAGAACTCACCAGCGTAAGCTGACTTTCAAAAGTATGTATACAAGGTTCTGCAGAGACGTTTAGAAGTAAAGGCACGGATCTTGTAAGGACGGGATAATCGAGAAAGCTATCAAGGAAAAGTTTCTGGCAAGCTGGCTTAGTTATAGAATTCTTTACTATAGTTAGTTATAGTTATGTACAATATATCTCTTATTATATTACTTGGCGTATATGTATGCTAGGTTCTGCCATGTGTTCATGAGTAAATCCGATATGTGACCCCGCTTGGTGCCAAGTCTGGGAGTGGGCATCACACATCAGGTAATCGATTTTTACTATCTACACAATTGCACACACAAACCACACAAAAATCTACATCTAATTTGAATTTGTTCAGTTCCTAGGGCTTGCAATCTGCCACGAAGAACATTTGAAATTCCAATCCAGATGGGCGAACCCCAGATCTGTAAGCTCCGATGTCTTCTCTTTTGGGTGGTTTAAGGGGATTTTTTTTTTTCATTTTTTATGTTAATTATGATATCCAGTCCTAATTCTATTATTTGACATTCATTCAGAGAAATTAAATTGATGCACACACCTGAATGGACCACCTCTCATCTGAGAACTTAAAATAACCGAATTCATCCTCTGATTCCTCTTGTTAATGAACCTAAGGATTTGTGTTATGTTATAGAAATTTCAACGTCGGTGATGGCTGTAACTCCTCCGTTCCAACCGGTCTTAGGGTTTTTTTGGGGATTTGAGTCTCGATCGTGGCTGCTTCTTCGTCTCAGGTGATTTTCCTATTTATTGGATCCACATATGGTTTTCTAACATTATTTTTCTCTCTACATGTTGTTTTCAATTCTAGCATCAACTTGTTTGGTAGAGAAAGTTTCTTTCCCTAAACTATTTCCTTGCTTACTCAAGGATTGATAGAATGACAAAAATGTAACTGCCAATTTCACACAACTTGGGTTATATTTTATCTATAACGTGTTCAAATGGGTTGTGAGGACAAATCTGATTATGAAAAAGATTAGTACTCAAATATTGTAATTCTACAATAATTTTTAGTGGTTGTGAGTACAAATCTGATTATGTTTGATTGTGTATGGTCTAAGATAAGAATCTTGTGTAGCTGATGTCATTCTTTCAATTCTTTAAATCTATTATGTGCAATCTGTGATTACTTGTGATTCAGAAAGCTGGTGTTGTTAGGGTAAAAGAAGAAGAATTAGCAGTGAACAACACCAAAATTGAGTTAACTGCGAAAATAAACAGTCTACTAGAAAGTAGACGACATCTACATGTGGTTTCATAACCTTTTTTTCTTTTTACATGTTTTCAAATCCATCATCAACTTTTTTGAGGTATAGAAAGTTTCTAATTCTTTTTTTTTTTTGCTTAGTCATGGACTGTATTTGGATAAATAAGTTTTTAAGGTCCATTTTCATTTATAAATAGAGACTTGCTAACTTCATTTTAACTGAAGATGTTGGCTTAGAAGAAGGGTCAGATGAAAATATTAATACTTTTATATTATTTGAAGATAACCTTCTAAATGAAAAGAATAATACTTATATATTGTACTTCTGTAATAATTTTTAATGGCTTTCAGGACAAATATAATTACGTTTCAGCGTGTAGAGTCTGTGGTTTCAATGGTGAATTACTCATCTTCTTGACCTTAAGTGATGTAACACGCTATTGTCCTTATTCTTTTGTTTAGGCAATGGATTATGTTGGTGAATAAGTGCAGTTTGGGATTGATGTTAAAGAATTGGTCAGGTAATTAAAAGTTTTTCATGTTCATTTAACATGTCGCTGCTAGGTCTCGATACACGACATGAATTTTCGTTGGTTGTCTATTCTAAAAAGTTTGTTGCTGATTTCTCCAAACATTTTTCTCATACACTTCATACACCACTTCAAAATTTGAAGAAATGAATCTAGGTTGCTTTGATTTCTTTCCTATTGTTGCCAACGAAAACCTTATCACCAGTCAGCCTGCCGCCGCATCAACCCTTCACTAATACCACCCACATGATTCTCTACATCTCTCTATTTCTTGACGTAAGTGCTCTTCGTCATGTTTCCAGCTGTCTTTCATCCTTTTCTTTGACAATCGTTTTTTGTTTGTATTTGATGTTTTCACTAATGCATTTTTTGTGTTCAGTTCTGTTGCTGGAGTTTCTTCACTTTCTGAGGTATGGTATCCAGTGGCAGACCCAGGAATATTTTTCGCGGGGGTCGCTTTTTTTTTTGGTGCTCAGATTTCTATCATTCATCATGAAACTATTCGGGCCGGGTTAGGTTTTTATGACTAAAATTCCAATCAAATTATCAAACACCCATCACCATCTAAATTTCATGTCGTCCTAATAAGTTTATGACTTAATATCATTTTCTTTAGGTTAAAGGTAGAACATAGATAGTTTTATTGTGTTTATCATTATAGTTTTTTTTTTCATATCTCATTAGGACTTTGGGTAGATAGGTTAAAACTTTTATTGTTTTATCAGTTCCACTTGCTTTAGTCAGCATTTCTTGACCACCCTGACCACCCACATAAAATGATTAGACTAAATGACTAGGTTCAAGTAGGTGTTTTGCCGGATATATGACCAAATTTGGTGGCGTTAAATGCTCTGGATATATTTATATTTTGTTGTTGTTTTTTAGGATGTTTGTTTCAAGACAAACAAACAATACATGATATTCTCTTTTAGATATAGCCACTTTCTATTTCTATAGGTTTTCAATTATTCAAATTGTCATTTACTAGAAGGGTCTCTTACAAAATATATAAAACGAGTTGTTAACCGCGCGTTGCAGCGGTTCGCGGGTTGTATCAAAGTTACAGTGGGTATTACAAATGTAGATGAAACATAGTGCTACAAATCTAGATGAAGCGTGCACATATATACATAGGTTTAGGTGTATATAACATTATTATACTTATTAATTGTAACTCTTTTTTGCTTGATTTTCAAAAAAAAAAATAACTTCCACCATATTAGTTTGTATATAACCATTACTGAGTCTTCATGCATTAAAATTACATTCGAACGATTCACCACATGCATTTGATAACATTCAAAGTTAGCCCTATAAGTGACAATGTTTATATTAAACTCCTTTAGGAATCTATAACCCCTGAACCAATAAACTACAAAAAAAAATCAATTCGATAAAGTTAGGCATATCTAGCCTAGAAATAAAAGGGCATGTAACTAAAAATGTAAGAACATTGACCTGAGATCGATTAGGATTCTTCGGAATCCCTTGTTGCCATCTTCATTTACTCGGGTATTTAGCTAAAAATGTTGTCCAATTACTACTAATCATATAATTACCCGCCCAACCTTCTAAACCATTACAAAAAAACATGGTTAAGAAATAAAAACATTAAGATGAAATAAAAATTGTATCATCAGTCTGATAGCTCTTACTATCATAACAAAAAATCTTTAACAATATTAGTCATAAGCTAAAACAAAGTGTACCTTACCTTGAAAAAATATCCATAACTCACAATCAGTTGTGTTTGATCTGACAATTTAACTGCGGAATTTATAGTATCAAAACTAATTGAGAAAATCAGGTAAAAATATAAAATAATAAGAGAGAATCATGGCCAAGAAGAACGGAGACTCGAACCCGGGTAAACGTGATGTGGTAGCTAAGATATGTATTACGTATCCGCTGAAATATATAATATTAAAAATATCAGGTGCTACTCACGACAACTTGCCTCATGTATTAATGTAAAAATATCTGGTTAGGATAAATTAAGAAGGGAGATTGAAAAGTGAATAAGAGTGAGAAAAAATGTCCAGATTAAATCTTATGCTTGATAATGATAAAAAGAGTTGAAGAAAGTGCAACACGTGAATATTTTTATTATAAACGATGACTTACAGTTTTTAAGAATATATGGAGAAATTAAAGGGGTTAAGATGGCCTAAATCCTAAAATGTTTTGTTAGAAAAAAAATAGATTATCATAGCAACAAAAGGTTTTTATAATCAACTCTAAAAAAACATGGAGGAATTAAGGGGTTAAGATGGCCTTAAACCTAAAATGTTTTGTCGGAAAGAAAACAGATTATTATAGCAACAAAATGTTTTTATAATCAACTCTAAAAAAATGGGAATTAAAGGGATTATTATAGCAACAAAATGTTTTTATAATCAACTCTAAAAAATGGGAATTAAAGGGATTAAAAAACTTAGACAAACCGGGACTCGATCTCACATCTCGTGTACCCAAGTCCCAATTTTTACCCACCATGGCAAATTCACAATTGTTAAAAATATTGTAGATATTTTATATATATAAAAAATGACTTTAGGTGGCTTCTAGATACAGGTTAGTTATTGTGGTAATATAGAATAACACTTAAAGGGTTGTAATGAAAAAAAAAAATGATTCACTGGAAGCTAGAATCGAACTCGGATGGGCCAGGTGGATATAGAGCGACAAAACCAGGTAGGCTGTTATCTTTCTTTGTTTTGTCTTTGAAGAACTAACTATATATATATATAAATTTTATTATAGAAATGGGCACATTCCCATAGATAAAGTTTGAGATTGTATATATATACAATATACAATATTGTGAAGTAAAATGACAAATGTTGTGAAGTTAATTACGAGAAGGGTCTCTTAGAAAATATATAAAATAAAAGGTTCGTTTTATAATTTATATCATCCCAATTCCTTTCTAATTCCAATCACAAGCATCCACCGTCATCTTCAACTCTTTCCTACATAAACATAAAACCCCATCGATTCAATTGGCAATTGGCAATTGCTATAAAACTTGTCAAGAAAAAACTATGTATGATGATTAGAGGTACAATTTCTTACATCATGAGGTGTGTATCAACATAAGAAGATTAGAGTACAATTTCTTACATCATGAGGTTAGGGTTTTCAAAAAAAAAAAAAAAGAGATAGAAGGCTGTTTAAAAAATGCACATCGCCAGGTATCGAACATGTGAGACCTTTAGCTTCAGCAGCAGGATGTAGCAACTTAATCAAAGTGCGAAGACCATTGAGCTACGATAACTTTTGTTAATCAATTGGGGGTCATACGTATATATCTAAGGGGATCAGTGAGATTTTCTTTTAAAGACGTTCTACTACTAGTACGAAATCGATGGGGGTCGCTTGACCCCAGGGGCGGACCTAATGTAGGCCCAGGGGGTCCCCGTGGACCCCCTCAACCTCGTACGCAAAGTGAAAATTATATGAACGGTTTTTTTATAAATAAAAAAAATTGTGAAGAGGAGTTAATAAATACCCAGTTTGTGAAAATAAAACAAAGGAAGTAACTAACCTAGTGTTAAGATCCCTTGTTTGATTTTGAAAGGGTGCGAGTTCAAATCTTGTGCTTAACCTTTTTTCATTTTTCCCATAGACCCTTTTTATAATGCAATATTACAATATATAAAAATATAGATTTTTACTAATAGGCAAACATTTTGTCATATTTTTTTTTTCACGCGTTACTTTTTGTTTTCTCTTCATTTTTAGCCATTTACTAGTATTTTTTTTGCTATTATATCGTTGTCAATATTACGGCACATAATTTTTTTTATCAAATAATGTAGAATTTTTTTAATTGGTTATTTTTCTTTACTCGCAATGTCGTGCTGCAACGCGCGTCTGTAACCAACCATCTAAAACTAGTGACTCTGTAAAAATATTTGTGGACCCCTTAAAAAACTTTTTTAGTTCCGCCTCTGAGTGCACGTGGGATGCTCTTCATGGAATCACAAGGGATGAAATATGGGCTGCAATTTTAAAAGCTTAGTATGACCTGCGCAAGAAAAACAAAAGAAAAAAATACTAAGTCACGTGGGTTTTGAGAAGTACAAATTGGGTTGATAATTCGATTGGTGCCATTTAGTCAAATGGACTTCTATGGTCCTCATGAATTAGAGAATTAATGGGCAGAGGAAATTAATTACTTGAAGAGGAAGCAAGACAAAAAAAAAAAAAAACCCTACGGATCACAAATTTTAAGGGTGGAGAAACCAACATTCGGGGAGACTTTTTTTTGACGGCAGCAATTAGGAGGACCAGAAGCGACGAAACAAAGAAGAAGAACAGAAAAAATTATTTGGTGGAGATCTAAGCCACTCGGTTTGGTTATTTCAAATTCTTACACATTAATTTTCGAGTTTTAATTCTTTACTACACCATGTCTTTGAGTTCGTTCATAGATTTAATGTTTTTTTAATGATATGAATATGCTAGGCTAAACTTCTGTTACTACCTAGGCCTAGATAACTTTATGAATTGTTGACTTTTCGGTTTGACTTGTTGGGATGCCTATGTTGATTTTATGAACATTATTTGTTATCAATAGAATTTGAATGCATGAATCTGTTACAATTTGCCCATCATTGTTAATTGGTGTGGTTTAGGGTTGGGTAATACGTCGCATACGGTTATTTGACTCTAGATTATTTCTTAAACGTTAAAATCAAATATTTTGACTTTAAGTGCATGATCCTCACATAGGTATTGACTAATTGATGTTGGTGGATGGATTTGCATATTTGTATCCATGTATGTTTGTTTGGATGAATGAATGTGCATGCTAGTTGATGTCCTGATCAATGTTTTGTTGTTAATTAAATTGACAAATTCAGTTTAGGTCATTATTTCGTGGTTAGGAGTTTTCTAGGAATTTGGTTGGTAATAAGTAATTTGCTTCATGATTTTAGGGTGTTAGCTATTGTCTATGATAGTTAATATTTCTAGGTTGTGGGTCTAAGATGCCTCAAATGGGTAATTAGGTATAAATAACACTTCAGCATAGTAGTCACTTGCGCTTAATTATTGAGTTTGATTTTGCTAGGATCGGTCTATGATTCTAGTAATTGAAGATTTAATTGGTTATTTGTCCCTAGGTAGATACCTCACATAGGATCTAACTGGTGGATAGTGGCGTCAGCCCGATAGGTCATTCTTAGGAAGTTACCAAGTCATATTAGGAGTCCAAGTCTAGGTAGTTCCCTCTCACTTGATAGTTTTCTCAAACTCAGGGTGGTGAGTTTGCATCGACTATCGCAAACTTGAGGAGCTCCCTACGGTCATGCGGAATGCTGAATGTTCAGCCATTCTCCAGAACAAACTACTCCAAAAGATGAAGGATCCCGGGAGCTTCACAATCCCATGTTTAATAGGTAGTTTGTCAGTCCTAGGTGCTAGCATTAACTTAATGCCATATTCTGTTTTTGCCAGACTAGACCTAGGGGAGCCAACTCCCACTCGTATGAACATTCAATTCGCGAACCGGTCCATTAAATATCCATGATGCATAATTGAGAATATACTTGTGAAAGTGGATAACTTTGTTTTCCCTGTGGACTTTGTGATCCTGGACATTGAGGAGGATAAGTGTGTTCCTGTAATCCTAGGTCGCCCATTCTTAGCAACTGCTAGGGCGTTAGTTGACGTCTTTAGTGTGAAGCTCACTCTTCTCATCGAAGAAGAAACGGTGGCCTTCGACATTCATAGCTCGATGCAGCATACTCAGGGTCAGGACGAGACACTGTACTTTATGGATACAGTCATGACGCAAGTGGGTCGTTTTCTAGGGAACATCTGTGGGAGAGATCATCTGGATTCGCAGCTGCTAGAAGAGGTTAACAAGGAAATAGAAATGGCCGAGCTGGTGGTTGACGACAACTCAGATGCGATGGAGGAACTAATTCGAGGCTCACAAGCGTTTGAAGTCCTTGAAAGAGAGGAGCCTAAATCTAAACTGTCAGTGGAGGACCCGCCTACTTTAGAACTGAAGGAATTGCCATCTCACCTGGTGTAGGACCGTTAAAAGTTAGAGTTAAACTTAAACAAAGCCCTTTACTCGCAAATATAACCCTGCGGAATTAAAGTTATATTTCACTTTACTCAAGCAATATTAAGTTCTTGTGTATAATGTAAAAGCTTGATTTGCAAAGATATAGTAACAACAAAGTATCAAATACTCGGCACTATTTGCATTAACTCGAAGCTACACTATTATAAGTTGTTCAAGAACTGATGACAACAAAGATAATCGTGATGTGTAAACTAGAGCTAACTAAGCTATATATAGTGCTGACGAGATCAATGACAGCCATTGATCTCATGCGATCTAATCTAGACCGTAAACTAAAAAGTCAAATACAACTATTGAGGGTGTATTTTCAAGATGCTCGCAGGAAGCTCACATAGTTCAGGAATCCTATTGTCATCTGGGAATCTCGTATACTCAGGTATCCTGATTATATTATTTTTACTAACCCTCATATTTCCCACATGTTTATTTGACCAGGTATCACCGGAGTCATCAACAACCTCCGAAACTTAAGCCCCAGCTAACGAAGATCCTGGACCATGTGGACGGAGAGGACCTTAACGGTCGAATTAGTTAGGCGATAGGATCCCGGGAATCCCGGAAAGTTTGTTATTATTGTATTTGTTATATAAATCGAGGAATCGATCAATAGGAACACACACAACTCATTCACGCTTTAGCTCTGATAGCATACGATCTCTGTAACACTTAGCTTGATCGATTACACCTCCAAAATACTTGTAATTTTCAGTTTCCTATCAATAAAATTGTGAGGAAGCAGGCTCTTCAGGCCGGCTCCCGAGGTTTTTTTGCTAGGATTCCTAGAGGCAACTCGAAGAATCCTGGATTTTTCCCTCGTTACATCCTTGTGTTCAGTTTTACATTTCAAGTATATTGACAAGCACACTACCTCACATTCTAAGTTTGGAATACGAAATTCCTTTGTGAATTTTTGACCAAAACAGTTTGGCGCCCACCGTGGGGCAAGTGGTGCTTAATCTTGTCAAAATCCCATACCTTATTCACTTCATTTGATCTCCAATCTCAAAAATGTCAAACCAACAGAAAACTGTCTCGGCCTCTACATCGTCCTCCATTCCTCCTCTTCCTTCCATTCCAGGAAGCCAGAAGAAGACTAATGACCGTCAGAAGAAAGTGGACGAGCAGCCGAGAAAAACTGATTATCCTGTCTTCACAGGATCCCAGGTTCAATCTGTTGATCCTGTTATTACTAACAATGATTTGTTTTCCTTGATTAAGCAGGTGAAAAATCAAATGGATCAGCAAGAAAAAACCAATCAAATGGTGATGAAGGAGATTGAATAACTAAAGAAATCTAGGAAGCCCATGGAAGAGCAAAGTCCTCTGTTTCCCAGGCATCTTGATTTCAATGCTTCAGGATCCTCAGATCCGTCTCGCTACAATTACAAATCAACATCAGGCTTTACTACAGCCCCTAAAATGACTTCTCAGGTCGCTGGATATGCGGAAAGTACTGCTGGACTCTCAGGAGCTGTACCACCAGAATCCTCACAGTCACGCTATAAGAGTCCTCGGATTCCACCATTGTTGGGATCCTCAGCCTCGCCGTCTCAAGGATATCCTTTTTCTGCTGGGAATCCAAGCCAGAATCCCCAAGAATATCAATACACTAACCCTTTTGTTTCTGTAGGAATCTTTAAGACCAGCTCCTCAGAAGTGCATGATGGTGACTCATCCCCATGCAAACAGCAGCCACTACAGAGCCGAGCCTCCCAGCGGGCTACGGATACAGTCCCAGGATTCCAGTCCAGAATCCTGGCCCAGGTAATATGTCCAATTCAATTCCTATCGTTTCTAACCAGGGTGCTCCTTATGATGCAGGTATTCATCCAAGTATCGCCAGGGAGCTCCAGAAGTTGAAAGAAATGATATCAAATGTTCCAGGGATCCTGAAACCTATTCCTGAAGTTCCTCTGGAAAGCCACAAGATCTCTAGATTTACTTGGCCAATATCCCAAGTGGAGATCCCGAAGCGTTTCCAGACTCCAAGCATGAAGCTTTATGATGGAACCACAGATCCTGAGGAACACGTGGCACATTACCGGGAGCGTATGGAGATCAATCCCATTCCGACAGAAATCAAAGAAGCCTGTCTATGCAAAGGCTTTGGATCAACCATAACAGGACCAGCCATGAAAAGGCTACTGAGCA
>JBCNJP010000023.1:38857277-38878649 GCA_039602395.1 Deinandra increscens subsp. villosa | reverse complement strand
GTTTAAAATAATACACCATAAAATCAAGCATTTAATTACCTTTAATTCGAGTATAGTATTGCTATACTTTTTAAAAAAAAAATAAAATAGACTCTTTTTATAGAACTTGTCTATGTGTCCTCTTAACCTTTGCGTGTTTATTAAATAAAACTTCCATTTGTGATCATGAAATAAAACTTGCATGCATGATCATGAAATAAAGCCTTCGTGAACATATTTGGTGGTAAAATAGTGACAGTTGTTATATTGACACCATTTTGCTACAAAAAAAACACGGTGGCAAAAGTGTGTGGCGTCCTATTAACACCTATTTGCCACCACAAAAATCGTGACAAATATTGCGTAATTATTAAATATATCTTGCGTGATTTATCAATATAGCTTATGTGATTATGAAATAAAGCTTACGTGATTATGCAATATAGCTTGCATGATTATGAAATATCACTAGTAGTTTTTTGTCACAACATATATTTGGTGGCAAAATTGTGACAGTTCTGCGTTAGCAGTGACCTGGAACCCCCCTCATCCACGTACATCTAAGATCACAGTGTACATACATAATACACCCAAAAGATGCCAATGTGCACAACCAAAAGAGACCCTCAAGTGTCCAAAACCCTCAGCCTTGTCACTGATGAGAACATTATTAAAAAATGTTTCAAGAATTCAGTTGACGTTGTATATTATCCCAGAAAATCGCCGTGATCTATTCTTTCTTTTCTCAACTAATCTGGAGCATGGTGTTAGGCTTAAGGAAAGGTGTCTTGAAAAATATTGCACGGAAACCATGTAGACTTGATAGAATGTACAAACCATACCTAGGACTTATGTGTGTGACCTGGATAGATGTTCATAATTAATAAACATTAAAAGATAAATTGTGTGATGAAACTGCCTGAGTAAGCGAAAGCAGCACAAGTTTAAAGATGGACCAAAATACCAGCAATCGCGTGAACACGCGAAGTAACTGAAGCTGAAAAGGGTTCCTTAGTCGCAAATTATCTTGTATGATCCCTTATATGCCTTCTCACTCAAAGCTCAGTCTCTCTTGTATTGGGTATTTTTTTTATTTTGTTTTATTTTATTTCTTTTATTATTCACCCTAGTCTATTTTTTTGTGTTATTTTAAGTTGTCAGACGTAAACCTCTCGGGCTTTATTTCAGGAGAAGTTCTTAAATAAACGGGTTTGAAAATGGTAGTTTTAAAGATTGAATGAAAAAATTGTGTTTTATGAGAATGTTGGGTTAATAGTGTAAAGTTCTCAAACTTGGGGGTTGAATATGAAAGTTTAAAAAAAAAATTGGTTGAGAGGAGATATGGACCAGTCGATCCTATCCCCCCCCCCCCCATTCTTCCCCTTTCTCTCTTCTCTCAAACCCTAACCGCCACTACCTCTACCTAACACCACCATCATCCTCGCCGCTCACCACCACAGCCGTCGCCACCACCTCGCGACTTCACCACCACCACTCTCGTCGGAAACCATCACCGAAACACCCCTCTCCTCCTGACGTCGCCGCCGCTACCACCTGCCAAACACCTCTGTCCGCCACTGATTCCAACCACCTGACGCCACCAGGGCTGTCGGATTTCAACTACAAGCACTCCCATTATTTTGATTTTGAGTTCTACAGTGAATGGCGCCTCGATTGAAACGAGCCACTAGACCCGCTAAAGATGTCGTCGGGTAAGTGAATTTTAGGGCTTGTCTTTACTTGAATTCTGTGTGAAATCGTGTTTAGAGGTGTTTAGGATTGAAATGGAGTGTCAAAACACTCGTATATGGACTGTTTAATCGAGTTGCAGGTCCGGCACGAGGAAGACGATACTTTTCGATCGAACCAGGGGCTTTTTGATCAGGATGAGAAGCTTTTCGATCGGCCCCCGGTGCTTTTCGATCAAGGCTTGCCGATCTCATGCACCTTCTCGATCGAAAACTAAGCTTTTCGATCGAAGCTTAGACTTTTCGATCGAGACCTATACTTTTCGATCGGTGCCCTCGGTAACTTTCATTTTTCGATCAAGGCTCTCGATAACCTATGGATTTTCGATCAGAAGGAGGCTTTTCGATCGAAAACCTTGTTTTTTTATCGAAAAGGTACCTGATGATGTTTCAAATGGGTTTTCTCCAATTTTAAGCTGTTATGCTACCCGTTTTTCAAGAAAATTCTTTTAGCTAATGGATTTCTGTTTGTTTTGGAATATTATCTGTATTTGTGATTGCATGGACTTAGAGTTTATCAAGGATCACAATACTGTTGCATATTTGCTGGATCCACCTGCCGAGTATAAAGAAAAGTATAAGTCCATGATTGAAGGATTGAAGAAATGTTGTCTGCATTATGCTTTCACTGCCAATCCAGTTATCTGCAAGAGGATGCATCAAGTGTTCTGGAAGACTGCATTTGTTTCTGATGAAGGAAAGCAGATCATAGCAAAGATTCAGGGCACAAGAGTAGTATTGACTGAAGAAAACTTTAGACAGGCCCTAAGATTGAAGGATGTTGCTGCTGATCCTATTGCATTGGAGAAAGAAGTGGTTACCCAGTGTTTGAGGGAATGGGGTATCACATACTGTCCCCACCCACTATGAAGGCTCTTATTCCACCCTACTGGAGGATGCTGGCTTGTTATTTGCAAAAATGCATCATTGCTAAGAAGAGTTCGACTGATCAGTTAAACCAGGTGCACACCCATGCAATGGTGTCACTGGTCCGGGGTGTTAGATTCAACTGGTCCAGGTTAATCTTTGAATATATCAAGGTTGTGGTGACAAGGGACAAGAAGTTTGCTGCAGTCTCAAGATTTATACAGCTAGTTCTGGATTCCAGATATCCAAATCTGAGGAAGTCGGGAGATACTCATGATACAAACCTATGGGGATTGATGTCTTTCCAATGATAAACCCCAAGAAGAAGCTAACTGATAAAGTCCCATTTGGCAACAAATTGGAGAATTTGCTGAGTTAGTGAGAGAGGAGGTCCCTATTCAAAGAAATGTTGTTGTTGAAGAAGAACATGATGTACCTGCCTCTCAGAAGCCTGTCACTGAAATTTCTGATAGTAGTTAATGGGAAGATTTTGATTTGGAAGATGTGCATATTGGAGCGTTACATTTTGATGATAGTGACAATATCAATTATGATTCATATCTTGATGATGTTGAGGTTGAGGAAGAAGAGACAGAGAATGAGGAAATTTCACTGACAAGAAAACGGAAAGCTACAGAGGATCCTCCCCTCGGTACTTCTGTTACAGAGACTCTGACTGAAAAGATGAAGATTGCCACACAACATCTTACAGAAGCCTTAAATGACCCTAGAAGAAGAAGTTTAGACCCTAGAGTACCTGTGTCTACTGGTACTGGACCTAGTCAATCATCCTCATCACAACCCACTGCTCAAGACAAAGGGAAAGTAGTAGACACAGCGGTATTCATATTAGAAAGGGAGCTTAGAGCAGAAAAAAGAAAAGAAATTTGAACTTACATATGTAACACATGGTTTTCAAAATATCCATGCCCTATATATATATATATATATATATATATATATATATATATATATATATATATCGCCTCAAAGCAATTTACGTGGCATGTACCTGAGATCCTAACCACATGCATGTACACTATTTTATTCTGACGAATAAATATAAATAATATTTTTACATAGATAATTCCCCTAAATTAATCCGCATGCACTCTATCATCAATCATGCAACTTTATGATGTCTCATGCATCCATATTCATATATCACGTGCCTTTAATCAAGATCTAACACAAATCATGCATCTTTATTCATGATCTAATACGTACAATCATAAAAATGATAGTGACAATATCAATTATGATTCATATCTTGATGATGTTGAGGTTGAGAAAGAAGAGACAGAGACTGATGAAATTTCACTTACCAGAAAACGGAAAGCTACAGAGGATCCTCCCCTCGGTACTTCTGTTACAGAGACTCTGACTGAAAAGATGAAGATTGCCACACAACACCTTACAGAAGCCTTAAATGACCCTAGAAGAAGAAGTTTAGACCCTAGAGTACATGTGTCTACTGGTACTGGACCTAGTTAATCATCCTCATCACAACCCACTGCTCAAGACAAAGGGAAAGTTGTAGAAACAACGGTATTCAGATTGGAAAGGGAGCTTAGAGCAGAAATAGCAGAATTAAAAGCTCAGAATGTAGCCCAGAGTGAGATAATTGGTGATTTAATTGATATCCAGAAAGTGCATAATACAGAGCTGGAAAATTAGAAAAAGATCAACAGAGAATTCTCAAGGCAGTTTAGAGATTTACACAAGTTGATCAGACAGCTTAAATCAGCTAAGTCAAACCCAAAGAAAGATAATAAAGGAGATCCGGGTAATAAAGAGAGTGGTTCAGGAGCAAGTGGTTCCTCATATTCACCAGTTTTTGACTTTGAAGCCGACATTCCAGATGCACCTGGTCCTGTGATGCCTGATGTTACAAATGATGAAAAGGATACAAGGGATAGAGATTACATGACTGTACCTGCTTCTGAGTTTGATTGAAGTTGGGATGCTTAGACTTTTGATTATCCCCCTGAGAGGTACCTGATTCAGCTTCGTGAACACTATCATGACAAAAGAGGAATCACTTATGATGTAAAGTCCTGGATGTTCAATGGAGAAAAACATATGTTTGTGGTCCGGAGGAAAGGACAGTGTCCATTGGAGTATTACAAGTGCTGGACGTAATTTTATTCTTGGACGACCGTGGATCTGACTATGATCCATCGAGGAATGATTATGCAACTCACTTCTACAAAAAAATGAGGAATGCAGTGCTCAGCAAATTTAAGAATTTTGATAATTTTCGCACAAGAAGTCGTATACCAAAAAGTACAGGGATGTATTCAAGTTTGACTCAAAGAAGAATTTCTCTAACACGTTGTATCCAATAATAGAGAAAACTAAAACCATCCCTCTACCAATGAGACATCTTGAACGCCGTTTGGATGATTTTTAGACCTGGGCTTACAGTGATTATACTGGTGAAGCAAAGATCATCTGCAAATTGAAGATAATGAGTGTAATGGAAGTTCACGACTTGCTAAGGTTTTATGAAAAGGACATACTGGTGCTGTACAAGAATCAAATAGAAAGCTCTTCAGAGACCGAAGAATATGCCAAGTGCTATACTCGAGCAGTGGCAAAGATTGTTAAAGAGAAGTTGTTGTATGATCCCTCTACTGTACAAGTGTGCAAGAAGTTCAGAATGTGAAAGCTGTCTAATGCTAAAGCCTAGGGGAAGATTGTAGAGACCTTAAAAATATGAGGCTTTTGCATTAGATATTGTTGGGCTAGTTTATAATATTGTTGGGCTAAATTGTAAGGGTTGTTAATGGGTTGGATAGGTCTGGTCGTATGTTGGGTCTAGGGGCCAAATTTTGTAACTTGGTTATCAAGTTTAGGTCACCGGAATTGATAGGTGACATGTTTAGGGGTTGATTGATCGTGTGTTTTGTAGGGGTGATCATCGAAATTCTCCAAGAGAATTTCGATTAGTTCAATGTGTTTGGCAATCGGATTTCCTCAAGTGTTATTCACCTCGTTTGTGTTTTTATCTTACTTTCATCGTTTCTTTAGTGTTTTATTCGATCATACTTGAATTATCTATAATCACCAGATTCCGCACGGTGATTAGTAGACTTTGATATCGTGTGAGGGACTTCTCGATCCTTAAAATTGGTATCAGAGCCAGATACGCAAGTTTCGTAGCTCTCAAGATATCAGATTCAAGTTTTTGCTGACTAACGATTTGAGTTTCTTGGTGATTTTCAGCATATAGCACGAAACGGAAGTGTTTTTCAAGTTTCGCACAGGACAGAGGCAGGCTACTAAGAGTTCATAAGCTTTTCGACCCTTTTGGATACTTTTTGATCGACTTCTCGATCGAAGAGTGCTTCCCGGTTCCCACGCTTCGATCGGAAAGTCCCTTCTGTGACTTTTCGATCAGCTCCGTTTCGATTGGAAAGTCCCTTCGTGACTTTTCGATCAGCTCCGCCATTTGATCGGAAAGTCTCTTTGCGACTTTTCGATCAACTTCGACATTCGATCGGAAAGTCCCTTCGTGACTTTTCGATCAGCTCCCCTTTTCAATCGGAAAGTCCCTTCATGACTTTTCGATCAACTCCCCTTTTCGATCGGAAAGTCCCTTCTGTGACTTTTCGATCAGCATACACTTTTCGATCGAAGTGCATTTCTTCCCGATCGAGAATCATACTTTCCGATCGACTCTTGTTTGATCGAAAAGTGCTTTCCGATTCAACCTTTTTGACCGTAAACCTCTTTTTGACTCATCAGTTGTTCTTCAATGGCATTCGATATGTCAAGCCTGTCCAGTGCAACTCTAGATATGGACACAAAGATTGGAAACAACGCCATACCTCCTCGTCTGATGTCTGGGAAAGATTTCATGAGCTGCAAATATCTGTTTGTGAATTATGTGAACTATAATGATCCCAAGATCATGAGATCGATTGAGGTGGCTGACTATGTTCCTTAGACAACTCCTGCAGCTGGTCAAGAAGCTCAACCCAAGGTAAAGTCAGAATGGACTGAAGAAGACTGGGAAAAGGTAGAACGCGACAGGAAGGCTCTTGCTGCATTGACTATGGCTTTATCCCCCGAGGTAGCTGAAGCATTCAAAGAATACACATCCGCTAAAACACTCTGGGATGCTCTTGTATCTGCATATGAAGGCAATGACGACATGAAAGAATCTCGGTGAGAAAATCTCAGAGAGCAGTTCAATGAATTTAATTATGTGCCTGGGAAAATATGGAGACTCGACTACAACGGTTCATCAAGATCGTGACAACTATGAAGGATATAGGTGTTACCTACACTCAAGCCGAGGTAAACAAGAAGTTGGTGCACTCTCTTCCACCAAATTGGGATAGCACAATCGAGTTGATCGAGAAGACGATGGAAATGACTACATCGCCATTGAGTGAGCTCATGTCAACTATCAGAGCCTACGAAGAGAAGAAGCAGAAGAGAGCTAGAAAATAAGACAATGGTGATTTGATGAACCAAGTTAACCAAGCCTTCATCTCACAACCAGCTACATGTCCTAGCAACGCTCTCATTAATTAGATGGCATTTGTCTCACAAACCCCTGGGCCTAGCTCATCTGGATCATCTAACCTTATTTCCTTAGATATAAACAATCTAACCAAAGATCCTAGTTTTGCCCTTGGTTTAGGTATCATGAGTTGCTATCAGGCACTCGTTGCAGGTTCTCTTCTACCCACCTACTTGATGCCCGATGATGTCAATCAAGTCAACCCTGAAGATCTGGAGCACATGGATATTTCTTATCAAATGGGAATGTCTGCATTAAGGGCAAAGCAGTTTATGGCTAAGACGGGGAAGAAGGATTGGAGTGGAGGAAAAAGGATCAAGCTCAGTTTCAACAAGGCAAACCTGCGGTGCTATAATTACAATGAGTATGGACACTATGCCAGAATATGCACCAAGCCAAAGGTTGAAAGAGATGTCAGAGTTGTTGATGATAGGAATGAAGGTATAAGAAAGGATGCTGGGAAGAATGATGGGGCACTGGTGGTTCAGCATACACCAGGATATGATTGGACTGCTCAAGTTGAAGATCTGAGTCTAACACTTGATCATGTGGCCTTCCTTGCTGAAGAGGAAGCAGAGAAGGAAGCTGCTAAAATCTGTCACAATGCTTTCATGGCAAACATCATCCCAGGTTCTGAAGCCAGCTCAAGCAGTCATGAGGTATGCTTAAATTCTAAATGCCAAACCATGTTTAAAGAATGTAAATACTGGGAACGTAAGTTAACTTATGAAACCCTAAATCACGAATCTACTGCTAGAGACCTTAGGGAGTATAAAGATAAGAGTAGTATATTTAGAGAGAAACTAGAAGCCGCAAAGTTAGACATTAAGAATCTTCAAACTCAAGTTAGTGATAAAAGTACATATCTTATGATTGCTAACTCAAAAGTTGAAACTTTAACCAAGGAGGTAGAGGAACTTAAAGCCAAACTAGGAACATTACAAAACAAAATTGAACGTAATGACAAGATTGTGTCTGAAATGTTGAAGACTAGTTCCTTATTCTACAACACTGATGTCAGAATGTGGCATCTTAAAGGCAACTTTGGTTTAGGTTTTGGTACTGATGAATAGGATGAAAAATCCATGCACTCGGTACCGATGCCTTTAATGCATGACATGATCTCAGTCATGAAGTCTCCAAGACCACTCTAGAAGTTAAGGTAGAAATTGATAGAAAACTTACTGATTGTCCAATTAAGATATCTGGTCCTGTTTCTAACACTTCTAACAATACTACTTGTTGTGCAGATAAAGGTAATAAAGAAGCAGGGGTAATGGATAGCAAGGAGTCTTCTAAGAGTCCAATTATAATGACTTCTACAAAAACTTTGATTTTGAAAAACTTGAATCGTATGTTCAGTCTGAGTCAAAAACTTCGAAGTTTGTTTTGTTTGATAAAACTTCTGAGTGTGGTGTGTTTAACTTTAGTAAATGTGATGCAAAGCCCATGAAACCCTTAAGAACTGTTAAGATTTTAAGAAGGGGTAAGGGACCACAAGTTGCTGGTCCCAAACCCACAAGTGATGGTTAAATGTTTAACGTTTAGAAGTCAAGTTCCTGGTTGTGATTCCACTGCAATATTTTTCGAGGACGAAAAAAGGGTCAGTGTGGGGATGTTTGATGTGTTGCAAACACATCCGGTTTTCCTAAGTCTTTTGTTTTGTATTTGAGTTAAATTGGGTCGGTTCGTCTTTAGTTTTAATTGTTTTTTAGTAAAGTTTGTGTCTTTGGGTTTTAGTTATGTGTTTTATATGTTTTGTAGGAGTTTGATTGAATCCCGAGGCCATGTTTGAAGAAGAGAGGATTGTATAGAAAACAAAAGAAAAATGCTGAACAAGATGTCCCAGGCGTATCGCTTGGGACTTGATGGTTTCTAGGCGATACGCGAGGAAAGGCTGGTCAAGAAAAGTCAAAGTCGGCTAAAGCCAACTAATTTGTCGCCTAGTGGTCTGTAGGCGTATCGCGCCCAAGTGTAAGGCCTCCAAGCAATACGCTTGGAGGTCTTTAGGGTTTCAATTCGTCATGCTTCGACTCCCAGACGAATTCCAGAGCGACTTAGGGCGATTTTCAGAGGAGAAGGGAGCTGGGATCAAGGAGAAGCATTGAGAGATCAAGATTGCATTGCAATTCGCTATCCGGTTCTTTCGATTACTTCGTTTTCATTATAAACTTCTAATTGCTATCATGTATTTGAACCAAGTTTCAGACTTTACTATGTTTATTGTTCAGATCATGATTGTAGGCTAAACTAATTATGCCATCTAGACCGTTTTGATGAGTAATTGACACTTTGACTTTATTCTCAGTTTTAACTAGTTGATTGATGTTACGATTTTATTCAATTCCATTGATTGCCATGGTTGATGTATGTGTGTGTTATGAACAGGTTGTTAATTAATTGTTGATGCTTAATTTACCCGCGAATGTCTTTCGGTTTAGGTAGATTATCTAAAGTAGTTGACTTTAGGGTTAATTGCGATAGATTGGTTTAGGGTTTTCCTAAACTATTGCATTGATAGTTAGTTGATGATTTGATTGTAATGTGCTGCCTTTTCTAAGACTCACAAGGTAAAGAATTGTCGGGTAGTTGGGGTGATTAGAATTCTAGGGTTGCATTGTCTCAAAAGGAAGTGTCCTAGGGTTTTGATTATCTTGGTATTCCGTGTCGGTCATAGTAGTTATTGATAGCTCCTGTTAGGTCTAAGGTGCCCGAGATTAGGTTCAGAGGTGGTTAGGTCTAATTGACGTAGGAAGTACTCAAAATGTGAACTCCTGTTCGAGCGTTAGAATCGTTGTCTAGGAAGGACTTAAAAGGTGAACTAGCCACCATCAGAATAGTTAGAGCCGAGGTAAAGTTAAGCGTCGATTGCGAGTCTAGGTCTAGGTGGTATATTTCCCTCTCATTTGAATTCCCCAAGGTTTCCTGCGTTTGTCTGTTTGTTCGTTGCGTAGTTAATTTTAGTTAAATCAAATCTCAATCAAAACCCCAAATTACTCAGTATTTCCAATTTCTAGGTCTAGGTTATTTTTGTCTATAGAGTGTCTCTAGGGTTCGATATTCCCAGTCTTGCCTTAGCTTAGCTACAATCCGATAGGTACACTTGCCTTAGGGTTCGGTTTAGTTTAGGTATTTTCGGTAAAATTAGTTGTGTCTAGGTCTAGGTTTAGGTCTAGGGTTTTATAGTATTTTTAGAGTCGTTCCGAACACATCAAGTTTTTGGCGCCGTTGCCGGGGACACTTGGCAATAGCAAGATTAACTTAGGTCGTCGTTAGGAAATTTGAGTCTTTTCGGTTTTTCCGTGTCTAGAGTCTTAGGATTTCCGTTCTTGAGTCTAGATTTTTAGATTTAATTTTTCTTTTAGTTTATTTGAGTTGTTTCCCCGTTTTATGCCACACACCCGTTCACGAGGTCCTCCTGAGCTTTCACCATTTTCTGATCCCGACGCGGATATTTGTGAACGGTTTCGCCTTCTTCGCACGGAGCTCGAGGCTTTCATCATTTCCACCGCTCATTCCAAACCATCTTCTTCCACACAAATCGCACGCAACACCAAACCCATTCCATTCCCCGATTTATCATCCATGGCGGCACATCGCACCATCCACGAGCAGGCCAGCGCCGGAGTCACCGAGGCCCGGTTTGCTATCGCTCAGCCTGACATTGCCAACACCGCGAATTGGCAAGTTCCGTCTCACGTCATCAACGCTTTGACGCATTCCATTCAGTTTCATGGACGTGAGGACGAAGATGCACCGACGCATATCTCACGCTTTACCCGAATCTGCAATACGTTCGGACTCACGGGAGTCGCGAACGAAATCATTTATTTGCGTCTGTTCCCATTCTCCCTTACGTCTCGAGCCGCCGAGTGGCTTGAGACGCTTTCGCCGAATTTGATCGCCACCTGGGACGATCTGACTGCTAAATTCCTGAAGAAATACCATCCTCCAGCAAAGGCTGCGCGTACTCGGTAGGAAATTCACAGTTTTCTAATGGATCCCGACGAGCCTTATTCTGTAGCTTACGAGCGATTCAACACTCTTCTGAGCAAATGTCCGCAACACGGGTTGACGGACTGGGCAATCATAGAGAAGTTCTACAATGGACTTCCTTATTCTGTTCAGAAGGAGTTCAACATTTCGGCTGGAGGACATATGATGGAGAAGCTCACAGTTGACGAATGCAAATCACTTTTCGAGAGCTTCGCACTTGCTGAACAGCAGGCACCCGGAGGTCGGAGAGCCACCTTGGCCCCGACTAGATCACTTATACCGTCTACATCTACCCGGAGTGTCAGTCACATTGGCTCAGAGACCATGCCGCCTAAGGAGTTAGAGAACATCTATAGGACTTTAGAAGAAATCAAACTCCATATCAAAGCCAAATGTGAGCTGTGTAGAGGCGCTCATGACACCCGAGACTGCCCGCTTGCTCCCGCTGAGCAAGTCGACTATATTGGAAACCGAAATCAGTTCGGTAACTCTTTCTAGTCTGGGTGGAGGAGTGGCCAAAATTCAGGATGGCGAGAGGGAGGTAACCCACCTGGTTTTCCACCGAGGAATAACTATGGTGAAGGAGATGACGGGGCTGGTTTTAAGGAGATCAGAGAGCTTATTGCTAACCAGACCCAGATCCTGCAGCAGATTGTGGCGAGAGATGAGGGAACGCAGAAGAAGCTAGCTGAGCATGACACGTTACTGAGGAATCAACAAGCTTCGTTCCTTGATTTGCAGCGTTCGGTGGGTGATATTGCGAAGCAGCTGAAGGAGCTCAATTCCCATGGGGGTCAGTTTTCCGGTAGTACCTACAAAAACCCCAATGCCAATGTCAATGCCATCACCACTAGGAGCGGGAGAGTTGTTTAGAGTCCATCACCGGCGGTAGTTGATGAGGAGCCGGTTGATGAGGAGATTGTGTTGGAAACGCCTGACGGGATGGTGCATGAGAGCGTAACGCCAGCTAGTACCGCACCAAACGTCGAGGCTGAGGGAGTGAAGAGATCATCGGATGGAGAGAAGCCGCTGAAGTGGGAGGCGGTGAGAGAGAAAAAGAGAGTTCGATTTGCGCCTCAACCGATCACGGCCGATGATTTGAAGCAGGTGCCTTATCCTGAACGATTAATCCAACAGAAGAATGCGCGTGAAAATGGGCAGTTTTTAGAGCTTCTTAAGCAACTTAGGGTTACATTACCTTTCACTGATGTTATAAAACAAATGCCTAAGTATGCTAAATTTTTAAAAGACATGTTAACAAATAAAAGAAGCTTGAAAGTTTTTCTGATGTTACACTTGATGCCCAATGCTCTGCAATAGTACAGAATAAATTGCCTGAGAAACTTAATGACCCAGGGACCTTTACAATTCCTTGCTCTTTTGGTGATTCTTCTGTTACACGTGCTTTAGCTGATTTAGGTGCTAGTATTAATGTCATGCCACATTCTGTTTTCATGCACCTAGGATTAGGCGAGTTAGAGCCGACTAGGATGACAATTTCTTTAGCAGATAGGTCGGTTGTTAGACCCAAAGGAATAGTGGAAAATGTACTTGTTCAAGTTGATAAATTTTTGTTCCCTATAGACTTTGTGGTAGTTGACAGTGCGTATGATGCTAGCTGCCCTTTGATTTTAGGTAGGCCTTTCCTTAGGACCGCCTGGGCGTTAGTAGATGTTTTCGCGGGCACCATCACTCTGAGGGTTGAGGATGAGTCGGTTGAGTTTAAGGTTGGTAGGTCTAGTGACAAGAATAACGAATCCTTGTACTTTCTAGGATCTTTCATGTCTATGGTGGATAGTTGTGTGAGTTATGTCATAGGTGAGGATTTGGTAGTTGGGAATAGGTTGGAGAGTGAGCCTATAGTTGAGGATGAGTGTGGGGAGGATCCCGGGGGGTTAGATGAGCTAATTGAAGAAAATGAGCATTTTGACCCGTTAGTAGAACCCGGAGATGAATTAGTGGTTGGAGAGTTGTTGGTAGTTGAGAATGGTTGTAGGAGAGCCACACTTGGTGACATAGGTGAGGTTGATGATAGGGTTGAGCTTAGACCAAGTGTGGGGAGGTTGCTTGTGGTTATTAGTGAACATGACCCATTCTTGAGTTTTCTAGAACAAGTTAAGTTTCTTCTGGGTCGATACAAGCATTGGAAGGTTAAATACTTGATGCATTTGCTAAAGTTAGTTGCTTTATGGGTTAGGAAGGTAGTTAGTGGTTGGTTGGATAGAAACCGGATGAAAGCCGGTAAATTTGTGTTTAGAGATGTGAAATCGAAGCCTCCGGATGGTTTGGGAGGTTATTTTTCTGTTTTGTGCTAATTGAGGTAGTGCCCGGGTTGTATAGTATTGTATTTGTGTTTTAATTTCTGCAATTTTCATTTTTCGTGCATTTTGCGTCTTTTGGGTTTTGTGTTTTTGGTGTTTGCAGGTAATTCTGGAGATTCAAGATTTGGAATAGGGGAGTTGTGCAGGCCAAAATTGCAGTTCTGGACTGAGTTTTTCGACTAGAGGAGCTGGTATAAGCAAAAGAGATAGAATTTTTTTTGGGGTCAAATTCCAAAAATTCCCTGGAAATTGCGTTCTAGGCGTATCGCCTGGAGGTTGGTTGGTTATAGGCGATACGCCTGCAGGTTAAGAAGAGGCCGGATGTTTGCAGTTCCAGGCGTATCGCCTGGGGGATGCACAGATGTAGGCGATACGCCTGGAGGAGGTAAGTCTGAAAAAAATCTCAACTTCCAATTTTTATTATTTCTGTTTACCGGATTTGCGGTGGTTCGTTTGCGGTTGATGTGCTGCGTCTCTGGAGTTTCAGGTGAACACGTTTCAACTTGTGTTATTTTATTTATTTTTATTTTTCGTGTGTTTATTTTTATTTCTGCTTTATTGTTGTTCCATTCCACATTGAGGGCAATGTGTAATTCAAGTGTGGGGATGGGATACGTTCGTATTTAGTATTGAGTCTTTTTATTTTTAGTGTGTTTAATTGAGTCATAAAAATTCCAAAAAAAAATAAAAATTTAAATTTTTTTTTGAAAAATTGTTCAAAAATGTCCGAGATTCTGGCTGCAATTTAAATGGAAAATGATAGGAAACTGGGAATTGATTGTCTAATTGTGTGCTTAAAGGTTAATTAATCATAATATTTGGGAAAAGTGGTAAAGTATGGTTGAATGGAAAACAGTACTAGTCTATGATGTGTCGGTAGGCCCAGCTGACCTAGGAGTAGCTTAAATAGCCTATGTGTTCATTGTTGTATAAATATGCTAATCAGTCTGCTAGTGGGTTCCTATTTTAGGAGTGATAGGGATTCTGAACCTGATGATTAGGAGGAAAGAGACCGCTTTAGGCTAGATACTCCTATGTCCTTAGAATTTCAAATGAGCATGTAGTGAATAATTTGGTTAATGCAATTAGAGTGAAGGAAAAAAATACTCATGTACGAACTAGGGATGGTATCCTGTGGTAAGTGCCTCTGATGATGTTTTGGATCTCGCGGGCAGAATACTCACGTATGATTTCGGGGGTAGGACCTTGTGAAAGAATGCCTCTGATGATGTCCGTTGGTAAGTTAGGTAAAAGTAACTAAAAAAAATATGAGAAAAAGAAAAAAAAGATGATAAAGTAGTGAATAAATGCTTAAGAATTTGCATGTAAATAAATAGTTATTCTTTGGACATCTTAGTATTTGTTTTAAGGGGGGGGGGGGGGGGGTTGGAGAAAATATATAAATGAAAATCATTATTACCCTTTGCTTTGACTGAATATGATTCGGTAGTAGGTTGAACTAGAGCTTTCTTTAGTGGGATCCATAGGTAGACTGAACTTATATCTGGTAATTTCATAAACACATGGGGGCGAAAGAAAAGGTCGGTGGTTGGGTTTAGTCGGATAGAAATATCGGCAATCGTAGTTAGTATGTTAGTACGTCATGGAATGTGGAATTGTATGGTGGCTGTTGAATTTTGAAATGTTAAATGTTTAAAAGTCAAGTTCCTGGTTGTGATTCCACTGCAGTATTTTTCGAGGACGAAAAAAGGGTCAGTGTGGGGATGTTTGATGTGTTGCAAACACATCCGGTTTTCCTAAGTCTTTTGTTTTGTATTTGAGTTAAATTGGGTCGGTTCGTCTTTAGTTTTAATTGTTTTTAGTAAAGTTTGTGTCTTTGGGTTTTAGTTGTGTGTTTTATATGTTTTGTAGGAGTTTGATTGAATCCCGAGGCCATGTTTGAAGAAGAGAGGATTGTAGAGAAAACAAAAGAAAAATGCTGAACAAGATGTCCCAGGCGTATCGCTTGGGACTTGATGGTTTCTAGGCGATACGCGAGGAAAGGCTGGTCAAGAAAAGTCAAATTTGGCTAAAGCCGACTAATTTGTCGCCTAGTGGTCTGTAGGCGTATCGCGCCCAAGTGTAAGGCCTCCAAGCGATACGCTTGGAGGTCTAAAACCCGCAGAAAAAGGATTCGACTTATAAATTCGTCTTTAGGGTTTCAATTCGTCATGCTTCGACTCCCAGACGAATTCCAGAGCGACTTAGGGCGATTTTCAGAGGAGAAGGGAGCTGGGATCAAGGAGAAGCATTGAGAGATCAAGATTGCATTGCAATTCGCTATCCGGTTCTTTCGATTACTTCGTTTTCATTATAAATTTCTAATTGCTATCATGTATTTGAACCAAGTTTCAGACTTTACTATGTTTATTGTTCAGATCATGATTGTAGGCTAAACTAATTATGCCATCTAGACCGTTTTGATGAGTAATTGACACTTTGACTTTATTCTCAGTTTTAACTAGTTGATTGATGTTACGATTTTATTCAATTCCATTGATTGCCATGGTTGATGTATGTGTGTGTTATGAGCAGCTTGTTAATTAATTGTTGATGCTTAATTTACCCGCGAATGTCTTTCGGTTTAGGTAGATTATCTAAAGTAGTTGACTTTAGGGTTAATTGCGATAGATTGGTTTAGGGTTTTCCTAAACTATTGCATTGATAGTTAGTTGATGATTTGATTGTAATGTGCTGCCTTTTCTGAGACTCACAAGGTAAAGAATTGTCGGGTAGTTGGGGTGATTAGAATTCTAGGGTTGCATTGTCTCAAAAGGAAGTGTCCTAGGGTTTTGATTATCTTGGTATTCCGTGTCGGTCATAGTAGTTATTGGTAGCTCCTGTTAGGTCTAAGGTGCCCGAGATTAGGTTCAGAGGTGGTTAGGTCTAATTGACGTAGGAAGTACTCAAAAGGTGAACTCCTGTTCGAGCGTTAGAATCGTTGTCTAGGAAGGACTTAAAAGGTGAACTAGCCACCATCAGAATAGTTAGAGCCGAGGTAAAGTTAAGTGTCGATTGCGAGTCTAGGTCTAGGTGGTATATTTCCCTCTCATTTGAATTCCCCAAGGTTTCCTGCGTTTGTCTGTTTGTTCGTTGCGTAGTTAATTTTAGTTAAATCAAATCTCAATCAAAACCCCAAATTACTCAGTATTTCCAATTTCTAGGTCTAGGTTAGTTTTGTCTATAGAGTGTCTCTAGGGTTCGATATTCCCGGTCTTGCCTTAGCTTAGCTACAATCCGATAGGTACACTTGCCTTAGGGTTCGGTTTAGTTTAGGTATTTTCGGTAAAATTAGGTGTGTCTAGGTCTAGGTTTAGGTCTAGGGTTTTATAGTATTTTTAGAGTCGTTCCGAACACATCAGCGGGTGTACATCTTGAGCACTAAGCCAAATGGCAAAACCCATTGGGTACAAAAAAATTGTGCAAAACCGACTTTGATATCCACTATGCGGAACCAACCACAGGCTCCCGCGTATCCTAGGAAGCAGTCTTGCCATGTGTGTGGTAAACCTGGACACTTGGAAAGAAACTGCTTATACCGACCATACGAACCTTTCTATCCCAAGAAGTTTCATCAGAAGTCTGTCCCTAAGGGCTAAATATAGAGTGGCCCGGTTAAAAGGTCTGATTCGTCAGAATCCAAGGTGCAGAAATCAGCACCTCAGAAGGCACAGGGATACAAAGTGCATCAAATGCCCAATTTACCGAAGCAGAAACCAAAAAATGATTTCACAAAAAGCAAAATGGACATTTTTCAGAAATCAGTAAAGGCTATCAGTCCTGTTAAACCAGTTTGGATTCCAAAATCTGTTGGATCCTTAAAATATGTTTCACCTTCAAAACAGGACAGTTTTTTTAAACCACTAGTCCATCCAAAACCAGTTGGCTTGTTAAAATCAATTGGCTGGCGGAAGGATGACAGGTGGAATGTTCCAAAGGTGGTCAATATGTGTTTCAAGCCCACTGGAGTGTACAAAAAACACTCCAAAAAATTCCAAGAGGTAAATTTTCAAAGTCAAAATAAAAACAAAAAATCCATCGAAAAGACCTCAGGAACTTGGGAAAGAAAATTATTTCTCAGAAATGTCAACACAAAGGACATACTCAGTCTAACCAACACAGACCCACCTTCACCTAGACCCATTAAGGCCTGGGTACCTAAATCTAACTGATATCCTTTGAATGCGGGAACAGCCAAGGAGGACTGTTAACAACCTTTGGTATGTTGACAGTGGTTGTTCCAGGCATATGACGAGCGACATATCTCTACTACAAGATTTGGAGCAATTTGATGGAGGATATGTGTCGTTCGCTGGAGGAGTTGGAGGATACATCAGTCATAAAGGAACTATCAGAAACGGATGTCTCAGCTTCCATGACGTCAACTATGTCGAACTGTTGAAACACAGTCTGTTAAGTGTTTCATAAATCTATGATAGGGAGTATCCGGTTCTTTCAACAACAAAGAATGTCTAATTCTCAAACTTGGATACTCCATCCCTGATTATTGGGTGTTAATGCGAACACGAAGATACGACAACTCCTATGTTCTCAATATGTAGAAACCCCCAATAACACCTTCTCTCTAAAACAGCTGAGAATCATGCTCAGTTGTCGCACAGACGGTTGGGGCACATGAATCTGAAGAATTTGAATCGGCTTGCAAGAGGAGGACTTGTCAAAGACCTTCCAATCAAAGAATTCGTGATCAAGGAGAAATGTGTGGCATGTGCCAAGGGATAGCAGCACAAACGCCCACACAAGCCACATGTGTTCAACAGAATCTCCTCGGTACTGGAGCTGCTTCACATGGACCTTTTTGGTCCAGTCAGTATGTTAAGCCTTAACCGTTGTGCACTTTTTCTTATTATTACTGATGATTTTTCTCATTTCACGTGGGTATTATTTTTGCCAAGGAAGAGTGATGTTGCAGGAATGTTAATAGCCTTCATCAAGCTCATTGAAAACAAGCTAAACTTGAAAGTGAAGTCCATCAGAAGTGACAATGGTACAAAATTCAAAAATCGTACAATTGATGAATTATGTTCAGAGAAAGGAATTGAACATCAGTACAGTACACCCTATACTCCACAGCAGAATGGTGTGGCAGACGTCGCAACAGAATGATGATTGAAGTACCTGTATAATGTTATGTGACTCCAAACTGCCCACAAAGTTTTGGGCAAAGGTAGTCAATACTGCATGTTATGTCCAGAACAGAGTTCTCATCAACAAGTGATATCAGAAGACCCCTTACGAATTGATTTATCATGATAAACCCAGAATTGGGCATCTCCGGGCTTTTGGATGTCTTTGCACTATTTTATTAAACCCTGATTTGCTAAAATTTGCTGCTAAACCTGATGAGTGTTATTTTGTAGGTTACTCTGCTAGTTCAGCCTACAGGGTGTTCAACAAAACGACCGGTGTTGTGATGGAGTCTACCAATGTGGATTGGCTTGAAGAAAATCCCTCAGATGGTGGAGTAGGTCCCGTGCAAGCTTTCGACTACAATCAATTCTTCGTTCTATTTGGATTGGATCTGCTCATTGCTAAAGACCTATTTGACGATTCTATATCTGGGCCATCAATGACTCATACCATTTCAAAATCTCCGTTAACCACCTCCGACGCAGATACCTCACCAGCATATGAAACTGCTAATGCTGGTGTTGATGATGAGGCAGAGAACAACCCCGGCTCAGACACTGTTCAAACACATGTAGCTGTTGTAGAGACAGATGCTAACACTATTGTAGAACTAGTTCAGACAAATCTACCTCCAGAAATCCCAGTTCAAGCCGTTGCTGAAACAAGGATCCACAAATATCATCCCTTGAACATTGTCATTGGTCCTTTAGTGTCTGGGGTGATAACTAGAAGCCAATCAGGAGACATCAATAACTGCATGTACTCTTGCTTTATCTCTCAAATTGAGCCCCCAAACATTACAATGGCTTTAACAGATCCTAGCTGGGTGGAAGCCATGCATGAAGAGCTGAATCAATTTTCAAAGCTTCAGGTATGGAGGTTAGTGGAGAAGCATGCTGACAAAAAGGTCATCACAACTCGATGGCTTTATAAGAATAAAAAGGATGACAACGGTATTATTGTCAGAAGCAAGGCAAGGTTAGGTGGTTCAAGGGCACAAGCATGTCGCATGAATTGACTATGATGAAGTATACGCACCGGTTGCTCTTTAGAGGCTATACGAGTCTTTTTGGCCTACATATCCTACATGAATTTCACTGTCTACCAATTGGACGTGAAAACTGCGTTTCTCTATGCTAAAATGGATGAAGAGGTGTATGTTACTCAACCTCCTGGGTTCATTGATGAAGAACACCCCTACCATGTGTATAATCTAGACAAAGCATTATATGACTTGCATCAGGCCCCACGGTTGTGGTACAAAACGTTAACTGATCATCTTCTAGCACACTACTACACGAGGGGAAGAGTGGACCAGACACTATTCAAGAAAGAGGTTGAAAGTGTCATAATCATGGTGCAAGTTTATGTTGACAACATCATCTTTGGGTCCACAAATAGGATTTGTGCAGAGAGTTTGAAAAGGTGATGCGGACAAAATTTGAGGTGAGTTAGATGGGCGAAATGGAATTCTTCCTGGCATTACAAGTGAAGCAAAGTGAGAGTGGAATCCTTATTCATCAAGCCAAATATGTCACAGAGATTCTGGAGAAGTACAAGATGGTAGATTCGAAGCCTGTCTCCACACCCATGGCGACCAGGCCAGCATTTACCAAAGATCCAGATGGTCAATCAGTGAGTGAGCACATGTACCGATCCATGATCGGGTCACTGATGTATTTGACGGCCAGCCGACCAGACATCATGCTTGCAGTGTGCCAATGCGCACGATATCAGGCTAATCCTAAACTCTCTCATTTATCTGCAGTTAAACGTATTTTCAAATATTTGAAAGGTAGGCCACGGTTGGGCCTCTGGTACCCTAAAGAGTCTAGGTTTAATCTTTATGCATTTACTGATAGTGATTATGGTGTCAATGAGCTTGACAGGAAATCTACATCTGCTGGAGCTTAGTTCATAGGTGACAGGTTGGTAGCTTGGCAGAGTAAGAAGCAGCACACGGTGTCTCAATCTACAGCTGAAGCAAATACGTGGCTGCATCTGCACGTTGCTCACAGGTGGTATGGTTGCATCATCAACTAGAAGATTACGGTTTGAATTTCTTTGACACTCCCATCTATTGTGATTATAATGTTGCTTTGCAAATTATTAAGAATCATGTGCAACATTCTAAAACCAAGCACATTGATATTAAAACGCACTTCATTCGGGAGTGCTATGAACACATGCTCATTCACTTAGAACGGGTGCAATCGGATGACAATGTGGCGGACATGTTCACCAAACCCCTCCCTAGTGCTAATTTTGAAATGTGTCTCAAAGGCCTCAGGATGATAGCCTTTGATGAGTAGTCTGGCAATTTCTATCTGTTTAATTATTAAAAAATAAAAATAAAAATAAAAATAATAATAAAAATAGTGTTTCTGTGTTTTGAAAAAATCTAAAAGCAAGGGGAAGAAATAAAATAAACATCTGGATGTTTCCCTGATAAACATCTGGATGTTTCCCTGATAAACATCTGGATGTATCCCTGATAAATATCTGGATGTTTCCCTGAATTTTTTGTGCTTTTAAAATTTTACTGGTTTTGTTTGACTAGGTTGGGAAGTGATATAAATTTCCAGGTGTTTCTTGACTGACACGTGTAAGGTGGATCTACAAAGCTGTGATTCATGGCTAATGTGCATGGTAGCCTCTGCTGTTAATAAATCAAAAGGTATGGTTTATCACAACACTTGAAGAGAACGTATGATGCTTGATAGGAAACACACACTTAGGTTAGTACAGTTTCTATTTGACTGTGTACCAGGTGTTG
>JBCNJP010000023.1:38799376-38856777 GCA_039602395.1 Deinandra increscens subsp. villosa | reverse complement strand
AACCCCGTAGGCTTAAATACTTTCCGGACATACGCTTATTACTACGTGATCATATCCCTACACCAGGAATCCTGAGACACACGCCGGTTCTGAGTTTTGATGTCATGCTCAAAAAATCTCATTCCCTCTACTTTGCGTAAGCAATGACCTGGGAATGTTGTACGTGAGTCAGGACTCCTCTCTTCTGCGGTAGTAGTCACCTGGAACCCCCCTAATCCACGTACATCTAAGATCACAGTGTACATACATAATAAACCCAAAAGATGCCAATGTACACAACCAAAAGAGACCCTCAAGTGTCTAAAACCCTCAGCCTTGTCACTGATGAGAACATTATTAAAAAAATGTTTCAAAAATTCAGTTGACGTTGTATATTATCCCAAAAAAATCCCCGTGATCTATTCTTTCTTTTCTCAACCTAATCTGGAGCATAGTGTTAGGCTTAAGGAAAGGTATCGTGAAAAATGGTGCACGAAAACCAGGTATACTTGATAGAATGTACAAACCATACCTAGGACTTACGTGAGTAACCTGGATAGATATTCATAATTTATAAACATTAAAAGGTAAATTGTGTGATGAAATTGCCTGAGTAAGCGAAAGCAGCACGAGTTTAAAGATGAACCAAAATACCAGCAATCGCCTGAACACGCGAAGTAACTGAAGCTGAAAAGGGTTCCTCAGTCACAAATTATCTGGTATGATCCATTATATGCCTTCTCACTCAAAGCTCAGTCTGTCTTGTATTGGGTATTTTTTTTATTTCTTTTATTATTCACCCTAGTTTATTTTTTTGTGTTATTTTAAGTTATCAGACGTAAACCTCTCGGGCTTGATTTCAGGAGAAGTTCTTAAATAAACGGGTTTGAAAATGGTAGTTTTAAAGATTAAATGAAAAAATTGTGTTTTATGATAATGTTGGGTTAATAGTGTAAAGTTCTCAAACTTGGGGGTTGAATATGAAAGTTTTTTTGAAAAAAAAAACAAAAATTGGTTGAGAGGAGATATGGACCGGTCGGTCCTATCCCCCCTCATTCTTCCACTTTCTCTCTTCTCTCAAACCCTAACCGCCACTACCTCCGCCTAACACCACCATCATCCTCGCCGCTCACCACCGCCGCTCACCACCACAGCCGCTCACCACCACAGCCGTCGCCACCACCTCGTGACTTCACCACCACCACTCTCATCGGAAACCATCACCGAAGCACCCCTCTCCTCCCGACGTCACTGCCACTACCACCTGCCATACACCTCCGTCCGCCACCGATTCCAACCACCTGACGCCACCAAGGCTGTCGGATTTCAACTACAAGCACTCCCGTTGTGTTGATTTTGAGTTCTACAATGAATGGCGCCTCGATTGAAACGAGCCGCTAGACCCGCTAAAGACGCCGTCGGGTAAGTGTATTTTAGGGCTTGTCTTTGCTTGAATCTGTGCGAAATTGTGGTTTAGAGGTGTTTAGAATTGAAATGGAGTGTCAAAACACTCGTATATGGACTGTTTAATCGAGTTACAGGTCTGGCACGAGGAAGACGATACTTTTCGATCGAACCAGGGGCTTTTTGATCAGGCTGAGAAGCTTTTCGATCGGCCCCCGGTGCTTTTCGATCAAGGCTTACCGATCTCATGCACCTTCTCGATCGAAAACTGAGCCCCACCCACTATGAAGGCTCTTATTCCACCCTACTGGAGGATGCTGGCTCGTTATTTGCAAAAATGCATCATTGCTAAGAAGGTTCGACTGATCAGTTAAACCAGGTGCACACCTATGCAATGGTGTCACTGGTCCGGGGTGTTAGATTCAACTGGTCCAGGTTGATCTTTGAAGATATCAAGGCTGTAGTGACAAGCGACAAGAAGTTTGATGCAGTCTCAAGATTTTTGACAGCTAGTTCTGGATTCCAGATATCCAAATCTGAGGAAGTCGGGAGATACTCATGATACAAAGCTATGGGGATTGAGGTCTTTCCAATGATAAACCCCAAGAAGAAGCTAACTGATAAAGTCCCATTTGGTAACAAATTGGAGAATTTGCTGAGTTAGTGAGAGAGGAGGTCCCTATTCAAAGAAATGTTGTAGTTGAAGAAGAACATGATGTACCTGCCTCTCAGAAGCCTGTCACTGAAATTTCTGATAGTAGTGAATGGGAAGATTTTGATTTGGAAGATGTGCATATTGGAGCGTTACATTTTGATGATAGTGACAATATCAATTATGATTCTATCTTGATGATGTTGAGGTTGAGGAAGAAGAGACAGAGACTGATGAAATTTCACTGACAAGAAAACGGAAAGCTACAGAGGATCCTCCCCTCGGTACTTCTGTTACAGAGACTCTGACTAAAAAGATGAAGATTGCCACACAACACCTTACAGAAGCCTTAAATGACCCTAGAAGAAGAAGTTGCGCCTGTCGGCCTTCTTATGTCAGGATATGGCTCAAATAAAAAATATTCTTTTTTAGGTGGTCTACGAGCTGCTGCTCAATCAATTAGATATCGATCAGTGAGCTATTACGCACTCTTTCAAGGGTGGTTGCTTCTAGGCAAACCTCCTGTCTGTCTCTGCACCCCTACTTCCTTTATCACTGAGCGGTCATTTAGGGGCCTTAGCTGGTGATCCGGGTTGTTTCCCTCTCGACGATGAAGCTTGTCTACTGGTACTGGACCTAGTCAATCATCCTCATCACAACCCACTGCTCAAGACAAAGGGAAAGTTGTAGACACAGCAGTATTCAGATTGGAAAGGGAGCTTAGAGCAGAAATAGCAAAATTAAAAGCTCAGAATGTAGCTCAGAGTGAGATAATTGGTGATTTAATTGATATCCAGAAAGTGCATAATACAGAGCTGGAAAATCAGAAAAAGATCAATAGAGAATTCTCAAGGTAGTTTAGAGATTTACACAAGTTGATCAGAAAACTTAATTCAGCTAAGTCAAATCCAAAGAAAGATAATAAAGGAGATCCGGGTAATAAAGAGAGTGGTTCAGGAGCAAGTGGTTCCTCACATTCACCAGTTTTTGACTTTGAAGCCGACATCCCAAATGCACCTGGTCCTGTGATGCCTGATGTTACAGATGATGAAAATGATACAAGGGATAGAGATTACATGACTGTACCTGCTTCTGAGTTTGATGGAAGTTGGGATGCTTAGACTTTTGATTATCCCCCTAAGAGGTACCTGATTCAGCTTGGTGACTACTATCATGAAAAAAGAGGAATCACTTATGATGTAAATTCCTGGATGTTCAATGGAGAAAAACATATGTTTGTGGTCCGGAGGAAAGGACAGTGTCCATTGGAGTATTTCAAGTGTTGGACGCAATTTTATTCTTGGACGACTGTGGATCTGACTATGAGCCATCGAGGAATGATTATGCAACTCACTTCTACAAGAAACTGAGGAATGCAGTGCTCAACAAATTTAAGAATTTTGATAATTTTCGCACAAGAAGTCGTATACCAAAAAGTACAGGGATGTATTCAAGTTTGACTCAAAGAAGAATTTCTCTAACACGTTGTATCCACCAAAAGAGAAAACTAAAACCATCCCTCTACCAATGAGACATCTTGAAGGTTGTTTGGATGATTTTCAGACCTGGGCTTACAGTGATTATACTGGTGAAGCAAAGATCATCTGCAAATCGAAGACAATGAGTGTAATGGAAGTTCACGACTTGCTAAGGTTTTATGAAAAGGACATACTGGTGCTGTACAAGAATCAAATAGAAAGCTCTTCAGAGACCGAAGAATATGCCAAGTGCTATACTCGAGCAGTGGCAAAGATTGTTGAAGAGAAGATGTGGTATGATCCCTCTACTGTACAAGTGTGCAAGAAGTTCAGAATGTGAAAGTTGTCTAATTCTAAAGCCTAGGGGAAGATTGTAGAGACCTTAAAAATATGAGGCTTTTGCATTAGATATTGTTGGGCTAGTTTATAATATTGTTGGGCTAAATTGTAAGGGTTGTTAATGGGTTGGATAGGTCCGGTCGTATGTTGGGTCTAGGGGCCGAATTTTGTAACTTGGTTATCAAGTTTAGGTCGCCACTATATAAGGAATTGATAGGTGACATGTTTAGGGGTTGATTGATCGTGTGTTTTGTAAGTGTGATCATCGAAATTCTCCAAGAGAATTTCGATTAGTTCAAGGTGTTTGGAAATCGGATTTCCACAAGTGTTATTCATCTGGTTTGTGTTTTCATCTTACTTTCATAGTTTCTTTAGTGTTTTATTCGATCATACATGAATCATCTATAATCACCGGATTCCGCACGGTGATTAGTAGACTTTGATATCGTGTGAAGGACTTCTCGATCGGTGGCAAAAACGTGTGACGCCCTATTAACAACTATTTACCACCACAAAAATCGTTGAAAATATTGTGTGATTATTAAATATATTTTGCGTGATTATCATTATAGCGTGCGTTATTATGAAATTAAAGTTTGTGTGATTATGAAATAAAGGAGCTTTTTGTCACAACATATTTGGTGGCAAAATGGTGATAATTGCCCATTTGACACCATTTTGCTATAAAAAGCACGGTGGCAATGCTGGTGACACCTATTTGGCACCACAAATAAATTTTTCTGACCACAAAATTGTGGTGAGGTTTTTTGTCACAACATATTTGGTGGCAAAATTATGACAATTTCCTTTTTGACACCATTTTGCTACCAAAAATACGGTGGCAAGATCTTGTGTGATTATCAAACATGGACGAACAATTTTACCCCCCTTTGCAGGCTTCGTACGCAAATTGCCCTTTGTACAAAAA
The DNA here is from genome assembly GCA_039602395.1 of Deinandra increscens subsp. villosa. Classification (NCBI taxonomy): domain Eukaryota; kingdom Viridiplantae; phylum Streptophyta; class Magnoliopsida; order Asterales; family Asteraceae; genus Deinandra; species Deinandra increscens. The sequence continues at coordinate 38,851,997 of JBCNJP010000023.1, read as the reverse complement.
CTTTCTTTCACTATATAGGGTGAACTTCATTGTAGAAACCTTTAAAAATGTAGACTCGTAGACACCCATTTTAACCATCGGATCTTGACATCCACGTTTCTTTAAAGTAGGGGTACAATCGTCGTTTGTCACTACAATATTATCAAAACGGTGTATCCTATTTACTTTGAAACAGATTATTGGAGAACTACCATCGCATTACCACCATCACACCGATGACGTTGTCAAACCTCCACCCTACCTGAATCCTTTGATAGTGAAGATGACGAGCTTCTACAAAAGGCATTGAAGGATCAATCGCAGAGAGATGTGAACTATGCAAGAACATCTCAATCTAGATCCTCAAAACCCATAGTCACAGGTCTGCTAGAAACCCTAAACCCATGACCATCACAAAATCACAAAATCGCCGGTACACCATAGAGAACGATGAGGATTCCGAGGTGGAGGTGCTAAGTATTTCTTCAAGTGTAACATCTGTATGTTTCAAAAACTCGAAAACTCGACCCACATCAAGATCCAAGGTTTAAGCTCAATTCTCAACACCATGAATATTGGATTAATCTTTTCCATATGATAATACTCTAAAAATGATGAATGTGGGCAAAAACCGCGGGCGAGACCGACTTATAACGCGAGAATCGCGAAAACAAGTTTGGTGTTTGTTGCTAATTTCCAAAGTCGCGACCTCCGTTTCTAAACCCATCCCACATCGCCCCCAAAAACAAATTTTCACTCCATTTCTCATCTATAAATACCCTCCCTTGATCCTTAATAGTTTCAACTCCTAGTTTGAGAGTAAACAAGTGCATTAACCAATTTTTGGCGGTTCCACAACTATAATACACGTTTGGGTGTCGTGCTTAGTAGTTTTTTATGCTCTCGGTGAGGAGGTGCTGCCCTTCAAGCTCGTCTCGATTGAAAAGCTTCTTTGAGGTAATTCTTCTTCTTTTTCTTTCTTTGTGTTCCTTTCTTTCCTTCATTTTGTTATTCGTTTATTTATCATTTTCTTAGTTTATTTTAGTTAGGAGCTTTAGGCTCGTTTAAGTAGTCTTGCTAAGGCTCATTCTTAGAAGCCTAGCATTGTTAAGGCTTATCGTTTTGACGACCTAGCTTTGTAAAGGCGCGTCCTTAGGACGTGTAGCCTTCCTTAGGCTGCCTTTAGGCTTGGCGTAGCCTTGTAGAACGAGTCCAACGTGTCATTTCTAGTTTCATCTATATTCTTCAAATCCAAAAGTTAACATTTTATGCATGAACAATTGGGGATTTAGGCTTGTTTTTCACAAATCGTCATTTAAACCAATTCTTAATCATTTTAATATGTAATTCAGGTTTTGAACATAAATACCGGCTTAGGATTTCAAAAGCCTTAGAACCAAACCTATTGTTTATCAAACATAATTAGTGATAGTACTTGAGACGTGAATGACATGTAGTAACTAGAAGGGTGAAAACACCTGTAGTAACTGGAGAGTGCCATAACCTATTAGGCCAAAGCATGTCTAGTAACGTTTAAGGTATTGTTACTCTTAAAAGTTAACATTTTCAAACTTCAATTTATAACATTAAAACCCATTTCCCAAATGCATAAGAGCTTAGAAAACTATATTCCAATATTAATGTCGTCCCCTTTTATTCTTTTAGGATGAATCTTCGGGACTAATCTTTTCACTTTCACTTTTCGCTTTGTGGACTTAACTCTTAATCCAAGTGAGTAATCCTTGCCCCTTTTCTCACTTTCTCATCTTTGGGGTTGCAACATGTATCCTATTTCAAAGTGTTATCTTTCAAGTTTATTGTTTACCATGTGTATGTGATCTATGTGTGAATTATGTGTTATGTGACTTCTAGCATGATTTGTCAATATGTAGTTTTGAAAGGCTTTCATGTTTATCAAAGGTTTTCATGTTTATCATCAGATGTCAAGTATGTCATGGTTGTCATGTATGTCATGTCTTTCATTTGGCATAAACATTAAAGTAAAGCCTGGGGTAACAAAGGTAGATTTATCGGTTGACAACACACTCAACTTGACCGGTTCGGCGTTGAGTGTTTGGAGCCTATTTCATTATTTCATATAATCTAACCTGCAGGTTAGGGAATCTATCATATGTCATTAAGGTTTATTTATGCCTAGTCTTTCATGTTGTCAGTTTATACTAGCAATTTTCGTTATGCCTAGTCTTTCATGTTGTCAATATCTTCTAGCATGTTATATTTGACTTATTCTATCATATGACATGTAACGCATGTTTTTTTTCAAATATATGATATGTATCAAACTTGTGGTTACTCACCAACTATTTTTAGTTGACCCATATTATTTTATACATGTGCAATTGTATTTGTTATCAATATGTGGTGCATCATTGTATTTTTCAATGTTATCAATGAAATTCATTATTTAACAACTATTGTCACTAAATTAGTTGTCATGAGCTTATGGGTAATCTAATCATGCCTCGACGTTTCCGCCGTCTGTTAGGGTATGACAGATTGGTATCAGAATCATGGCTATAGGGAACTAGGTTATTAGAAATGGAATGACCTAGACTATTGCTTTAGGTGTCCAAACACGAGAACCTCGTGTATTGCATGGTTCGTTTAGAGATTATCCTTTTTATGTCTTGTTTTGCCTTAGTTAGGATGTACCTCAACTGTAACACTTATCACACACTCACGCACTCAATTTCAGGCTTCCTAGCCTTTTCCTTAGTAATGGTGCCTTACGTGCCACTTTAGGAACTTTATTTTATTTGATTTTTTTAACATGTTGTCCGGGTTAGGTTCCTTAGTAACGGACATGTAGTAACTAGAAGGGTGAAAGCACCGGTAGTCGGGGTGTCTATTTAGGTAACCGTTAGCTGGGACACTTTGGCGAGAGTGCCTTAGCCTATTAGGCCAAAGCATGTCATAACAAATGTTTCTAGGAACCATTTTAACCCTGATTAGTCGAAGGTGGCAGTTTCCCAATCGGGAAATGAGAACCATTCCTTTGAGTTTTAAATAAGTCAATGCGATTTCGTGTTTTGCATGCGATTTCATGATATCATGTTTATTCTCCGATTTTGATTTATGATATTCTTTTGGATTTCATGGTTGCTGATAAACGAAGAAAGCCCCTTGAATTCAAAGTCGACGATTAAGTCCTTCTAAAGGTATCTCCTTGGAAAGGTATCGTTCGATTTGGGAAGAAAGGGAAACTAGCACCTCATTATGTTGGTCCATTCAAAATTCTTGAAAAAGTCGGTAAAGTAGCCTATCGACTCGAATTACCTCCAGAGTTAGTCAATGTTCATCCTACATTTCATGTGTCAAATCTTCGCAAGTGTCTAGCCGATGAAAATCTCCATGTTCCTCTAAAAGACATTAGTATTGACGAATCCATGCAATTCGTCGAGAAACCTGTAGAAATCATGGATGACGAAGTTAAGCAACTCAAATGCAGTCTTATACCCATTGTCAAAGTTTGTTGGGAGTCTAAACGTGGACCAGAGTTTACCTGGGAACGTGAAGACCAAATTCCCTCATCTGTTCAGACAGTCTTCTCGAATTTAATTTCGGGACGAAATTTCCTATAGTAGGGGAGACTGTAACACTTCGATTAATCCATTTGTAAATACCCGACCCGTTTGCTATCATGGTTGATAATCAATAAAGGATCATTCCACATTTTATATTGTTATTTCATGTATTTCATGATTTAATCCTTTAATCACAATATTCGTGACATTCGATGTTTCAATTTACCACAAATCGGATCCATAACTCGATCTTTTTTGTTATTTATGCAAAACCGGAAAACTTTAACATTCTAAACATGTATAATACTTGTGGGTAATACTAGTCATACACACAAGTGAATATGCGTGGAATTTCGTAAAAGTTCGCGGGTTAAAACAAAAATACGAGTGTTCGTGCGATTTCGATATTAACCGGGAGTTCGTACATTCCAAAAATTCTCATTTTATTATTCCATAACATTATATTTCATGAATTCTATATCACAAATCAATATGATGAATTATGTTAAAAACTTTAGTGAATTTTGATGATTTTTCATCTTTTTTAACAAATAAATATATATAAATCTTAAGAAAGTAATCTAATATCATGTTAAACTTGAAAGATTGATTACATCGAAGGATACAAAGGTAAAACACATAAAAAAAAAGTTGAGGGACTAAATCTGCAAAATTTTGAAAGTTATAAAACGCACGTATCCGTATATCATCGAGCATGTCCCGAGCCTTAGAAACTTTTATAAACATATTTTATAATGTTTTGGGGCATAAAATAACAGTTCCGTAGAAGTTTGGGGGTCAAAATACAATTTATAAACCTCAGGAACCAAAACTGCCAAACTGGCAAAGTTCTTCACGGGTCGCTGAGCTCCCGCCATACCCGGCACGTACCGCCGCCCAAATCTGGTCGCAGATTGCGACCAGCACCTTAGTCCCGAACTTCGAGTGCACGATTGACCCATCTACGTGTCATTTTAGCTCGATTACTCATCATATATCGTGGCATCATTCATTTGCGCTCCAGATCAGTATAAAAACGGGTTCATATCATCAATCAAACTCACCAATTTCGCAAATCTTCACCTCAAAAACCCTTGTTCTTGGCCAAAACTTTCTCCTTCAAATTATCTCAATCCAGAAGTCCTTTGAAGCTGAATTTCTATTGTCCCACGTTATTAGGTATGATTAACAATAATCTATCTCAGTTTTTGTAAATTCGATATTTAAGTATGTTTTCTAAAAATGCATAAAATCTTGGGTTCTTGAGCTTGTTTTGCAAAAATTGGGTGATCGGGTTGGAATTAGGGTCTGAATTTTTATAGGTAATCTTAAAATAATGTATAAAGTTAATTTCAAGTTTGAGAAGGTTTGGTATTTTATCTAAAAACTGGTCAAAATTAGGGTTTCCATGTCATTGTTCTGCCAAAATTGGATAAACGGTGTTGAATTAAGGTCCCATAATTTTTTGAATATTAAAAATATATTATTATGAATAAAACCTTAAGTTTAATTCAAAATATAATGAGTTTTGATAATATTTATGCTTAAATTAGGGTTTCCGGGAAACTATTTTGCAAAAACTTGATAAACAAGTGAAATTAGGGTTTCATATTTTCAAGGATATCATAATATAATATTATGAATAAACCCTAAGTTTATTCCAGAATCTAATGAGTTTGGTAATTATTTAATTATTTTACCAAAATTAGGGTTTTGAATATAATTATTTAATAATAATTAAACCAGAAGGTATTGAAACTTGGTTTTTGGTCTTAGAACATATTTATATATATAATAAGTATATACAAGTCCAAAAGTGTTAAATTAATGAATATACTAAACTAATACTAAAACCCTGATTTACCTATAATAGGGTAAAATGGTAATTTTGACCTAATCAAATATAGCACTTATCAAATACTTAGAACTTGGTTCATTTTGATCTCCTATATTCATATACCCTATTTGATTTATTAGGATAACCTCCAAGTTATTTATCTTTCCCAATTCGGCATATCTCTTATCCCATCTCCCTATCAAGTGATTATTCATAGCCCCTTTCTCTTTTAATACTTTGGGGTGTAACATGTATCTCTATCTCAAATTCCAAACTCTATATTTACTTCTCTAACGCAAAATGCGAATCCTATCCTCGTTATGTGTGTTCTTAATGTGTTAAACTTGTTTGGACCATTGTTGTTGTTGTATTCTATTTCAAATACTATTACACTATCATGTGTACTCGTTAACATACCGAGCCGGGGTAACAATAATAGATATATTGGTTTGACAACCCACTTGGCCTGCCTAGAGGCGTCAAGTGATTGGAAGCCTAACTGTCAAGGGTTTGATACGTGGTTGTTTACACTATTACAATACTTGTTTATCATATTCTATGAACATTCACCTAACACATAGATCGCATGCTTTATACTGATATTATGTATTAAACCTATGTTTACTCATCAACTACTTTTGTAGTTGACACTTTATCTTATACATGTTGCAGGTAATCGTGTTTGAGCCAGTATATGATCACTATAGGATGCTGGACCTAGTTAATAATGTTTAATTACAGTACCTATGTTGTTATGTTTTTGTCTGTTTCTTGTTTGTAAAATATCCCAATAAATTAAATAAAAAGGTCATGTTAAATATATTTCAACTTTAGTTAGTTGTCATGAGCATCTGGACAGTCATCATGTCCCGACATATTCCGTTGTCGGTTGGGGTGTGACAACGCCACTTTTCGTGATTTTAATGGCATTTTTGAAATTTTTACCATCGACACTTACTTTCACAATTTTACATATTTTACCCCTCATGTTTTAGTCGATTGATATTTCATATTCAAACCTTTCGTGTTTATTACATCCAAATTCATCCTTGTGATTTCTATTTCACAATTTTATAATGTTGTACGACACTCCTATAGCGTATTACATCCTACACTCTCCTACGATTTACGTTATCGGTTCACAGTTCCATTTTCAACTCACATTTGAGAATTCAAATAACCCCTTGTTATTTATTTAGTAGCTCGAGTTTCATAATTTTTCGATTCCATCCTCGAGGTATTTTGCGATGTTTATACAATCAATTTGTTACCCTCATGATATCAATACTCTTGATTTTTCACACATCATCCTTATATTTCAAATTCATGTCAATCATCGTCCCCATAAATGTGCTATGAATCTGATTATTCCTTTATTAAAGCAAAAGAAAAACTTGAGTTCACAATACACTCTTGCGTAGTTTCAAAACCTTCATTTCATGATACCCAAGTCATAGTCGATTAATTGTTTTATCAAATCTTGTTGCCAACCCATTTTAGATTCAACCCAGCAACTCATTGTTCCAATCATAGCCCAACCTGTGGCACCAAATCCCAATAGACACACCTACGTGGTGATTCATAACCCCACAATGTGTGTCCTAGGCTGGCCATTGCAGACAATGCTTCCGTCAAACTAGCTTACGATTTTTTTTAAGAAAATTATTCGTGATTTATTGTTCGATGTACAATTCAAAACAATTTACATTCATCATTTCAAAACCTATTTATATAACGTACTTTTTTTTCCTTTTTAACTCATTTACAGGTGAGCGAGTGCTTGGCGATGGGTTCACGAGTTTACAAGTTTGCATGGTTATGAGATTACATGCTTATGAGTTAACTTGTTTACCCATAAACGAGCCTACGAACTCACACGTACATGATATCCCATTTTAGAAAATATTAAATTATCCATTTTTGAACCCCTACAAAATATCGTGTTTTGCACTTTTAGCTATACATGTTTAGGAATTTACTCGTTTAGGAAATTATAAGTTTACGAGTCCACATGCTTTCAGGATTGCATGTGTACGAGTTTACGACTTTACAAATTTACGATTAGATAACTACATGTTTATTAAATTAAAAAAAAAGCTCATCCTTTATTTTTTGGGTAAAGGGTTACCCCGGTGATTTGTATTATAAACAAAACATTCAAAGTACAAGCAGTAGAGTGAAATCTCTACTAGTTCTCTAAGGGGCATACCCCACAGAGTGAAACACAGAAAAACCACACCCAGCTAACTACTGGTAAAAAACACCAAGAAAAACAAAAAAAAATAAAACTAATTAGCTTCCATCATCAAACACCGCAGTTCCCAAATTTCTCTAGATGGTCATGACATTTCTATCCCGGTGTCCAGACTTGCACTTTAAACCCATTAATTTGTACCGAACATCAGACAAGATATCCCCCACTACCATATCTGGCCGTCGAGATTTGTTACCATGAAACCGATTGTTTCTTTCCCTCCACACATGATAGATAGCAGCCGCCAAAGAAAGCTTACAGATGACATTAGACAAGGCCTTTGACTGCGAATTCGCCACACTCCAATTAACCAAATCGGTCCAGTTACTCGGCATAAGAAGCGGAGTGCTTCCCGTAACCGTTTCCCAAACCTGCATGGAAAAAGGACACTCAAAGAAAAGATGGTTATGAGACTCTATGTCAGAGTAACATAGAAGACAACACATCATTTTCATACACCCCTTCTTCCAGTTCCAACGAAGTAACATATCCTGGGTTCGTAGTTTACCATTTATAACCAGCCATAAGCAAAAAGCATGTTTAGGAATGCATGTCGTGAACCAAACAAGATGTTTCCAAGTGACTTCAGCGTGAGACTGCCGAAAAGAGTTCCAAGCCGTAATAGTGGAGAACTCAACGAAAGTATCATCCACTTTCCACCAATGTTTATCAGCCACATCATTGAGCACCGGTATTTGGATACTGTTAAATATAGGGAATCTGGTTAACCACTCCACCGGGCAATTCCAGTTGGGATCCACAATAACATCAGCAATACGAGAGTAGATGTTAAAACCAGCATTATGAATTTGTCGGGAGGTGAGAATATTAGACAAAGGACCAACATCACTCCACGTGTCATACCACGCAGACGTGCATAGGCCATTCCCAATAGTGATATAGATGTAATTTTGTATAAGGGGCCTGATCTTAATAAGGTTTCTCCAACTCCAACTACTTGAAATGTCATCCTTACAATTCCAGAATGTGCGATTTTTCAGCCTGTGCATATGTATCCAATCAACCCAAAGCGAATTCCGTCTTGTGAGAATACTCCACACATGCTTAGCGAGGAGAGCCCGGTTCATATCAAAAATACACCGGATTCCAACCCCACCCTCACTTTTAGGACGGCATACCACATTCCAAGAAACTTTTGCAGCCCCCTTCACACGTTTTCCTTGGGACCACAGAAAGCTCCTCATCTTAGCCTCTAACTCGCTCACAACTCTAGAAGGCAGAAGAAACACTGAAGCCCAATATATGTGCATAGAGGAAAGGACATAGAGGATGAGTTGAAGACGACCTGCAAAGGAAAGGTTTTTATTCCTCCAATTAGAGATGCGATTATCCACCACTTCCAACAACGGCTGGCAATCCTTATAATGAAGACCAGACGCGATCAGAGGCACCCCAAGGTACTTTACCGGAAGTGTTCCCTCTTTAAAAGGCAAACGGCTAAGAATAGCAGATTTAGTATCTTTCCCTACATTACAGAAAAATATGGTACTTTTCGGGAGACTAGGAACTAAACCAGACATCTTTGAGAAATCATCCATAGACCGCATCAAGCACGTAGTGGATCTAGTATCACCATGAGCAAAGAGGAATAAATCATCTGCAAAACAAAGGTTCACAATCTTATGGTCCTTACACTTCTTATGAAATTTGAAGTAGGGATCCCTGTCCACATCACGTTTAAGCATGAGAGTTAAGACCTCCATAACCAAGGTAAACAGATAAGGGGACAATGGATCACCCTGCCTTAACCCCCGTTGGCCTCTAAAGTAACCATGAAGCTCACCATTCAAACATATCGAGTAGGACACCGAAGTAATACATTTGGTTATCCAATTAACCATCGCATCCGGAAATCCAAAGCAACAGGAAAATGTGATTTAAAAAACCCCAATCAACAGTATCGTACGCTTTCTGAATATCAACCTTCAAAGCACATTTTGGCTCACCCACATTACGATGGTAGTTATGCATAAGCTCATGGGACAACAGAATATTGTCAGTAATGAGCCGTCCAGGAACAAACGCAGACTGATTAGCACTCACAATGTCACCCAAGTAGCCCTTGATCCGCTCCGCAATAATTTTACTTATGCATTTATACAAAACATTGCAGCAAGCAATAGGGCGATAATCAGTAATATTAACAGGGGTAGTCACCTTAGGAACCAAAGCAATAATGGTATGGTTAATTTCTTGTAGAAGCTTACCATACTTAAAAATTCACGAACAGCCTGCATAATATCCTTCCCCACAATCGGCCACGCACTCTTATAGAAAGCCGACGTGTAGCCATCCGGGCCCGGGGCTTTATCATTATCAATCCCGAACATCGTGTTCCGGATCTCCCAGTCCTCGACAGGACGAGTCATAGACATAGCAACCCCATCATCAAGTTTTTTGGTGAATAAAGCGGTAGGAGGCAAGGTAGAACTCACCCCATGGGCTCCAAAAAATTTAGTATAGTGTGCCACAAAAATGGTAGGGACTTCATCTCCTTCATGGAGAATACCAGAAGTGTCGTCCTTTATAACATCAATCCGACACCTATGGTTCCTTATCTTCAAAGAGTTGTGAAAATAGGAGGTTTTACGATCACCCACGGCAAGCCAATGGACTTTGGACTTCTGCTTAAGAAAACTCTCCTCATCAAGACTAGCAGTTTGGAACTCATCAAAGAGTGTGGCCTCCTTCACTTTCAAAGCCAAATTGAAAGGGTCCACATCCATAGCCCTTTGAACCTCGTCTAACTCCGCCCTAAGTTTACTCACCTTTTCATGCAGGTTCCCCTGCTTAAACAACATAGAACGGAGAGGGGATTTCAAAAGTCTAAGCTTCTTAACAACACAAAATTGAGGGACACCGGAGACATTGGTTTCCCAAGCTTTTTTAACTATTTCCAAAAACCCGGGCTTGGATGTAAGAAAATTTGCGAATTTGAACGTCCTTGGTTTTTGAGGCCTGTTACACGTGAATTTAACTACACTCGGGCAATGGTCGGAAATTCTATACGCCTAAAACAAAGCAAAAGCCGTAGGGAACTCCACCACAAACTTATCATTAGTCAACACTCTATCCAATTTTCTAAGTGTCCCTATCCCTTTCCTTGGTTTTTGAGTCCACGCATAGTGCATTCCCATTCCTTTCAAATCTGTTAGTTCACATCGAGTAACACAGTCCCTAAACTCACGCATGCTAATATCAAGAGATGAGGAGCTCGACACCTTATCTTCAAGAAACAAGGTAGAGTTGAAATCCCCCATCACAATCCAAGGACTAGTACTCGCAACACTTTTAAACTTGACCAGATCATCCCATAACTGACGTCTCGTTATGTAGTAGTTACAAGCATACACAATCGAGCAAAAGATTACTTTTTTATCCTGCTTAAGAATTATTTGGAGGTGCATAACTTGGTCCGAAAGAAATAAGACCATGATATCCATTAATGTTTTATCCCACCCAACAATAATACGAGTTCCCTTTGGAGAAACCCCACCATTAGAAACCCAATCCCACGATTTGAAGATATCACCACAAACCTTAGTCAGCTTCTTTACATTAACATGTAATTCCAACACAACACAGAAGTTTAAAGAATGTTCCCGGACTAAGTGACGAACCTCTTTTTGTTTCAGGGGGCGGTTCAAACCCCTAATATTCCAAGTGCCAAGACTAATCATGGGGAACCTGTTTTGAAGGAGTGCTTGCCCCTTTGTTGTTCAGATTTAGCCCCGAGGCCATAAACAATGCCGTTTCATTGGTCGCATCCAAAATTTCAATATCCGGATAACTCAACTTATTAGTGTTACCATCCCTGAGCTTCCTAACCTCATTTTGGAGCTCCTCCACCTGAATGATACGGTCCCCCCCCTTTCCAATATGTCAAAAGGATTATGGGTTGACACATTAACCATCGGTTCCTTGGAATTTTCCTTTCTCACTGTTACCGGATTACTACTCGAAGAGGCCCCTTGTTCCGAAGCTTTGACATTCACAGGTCTATAGAAAAACTTTGGCCTCTGATTTTTAACATTTACACCCTTTTTAGCTACCTTCTTCTTATTTGGCTCCACAAACCCTTCCTCTTCCAACTGATTTATAGGATTCTTTTGATGATCCTTAACTCTGTGAGGGCAATGATCCGTATCATGACTGAACACACAACACTTGTTACACCTTGGAGGTTGCCACTCGTACTCAACATGTAACGTTTCCACAAGAGATTCCTCACCATCAGGATCTGGTACACTAACCTTTATAACCTCCATGTAATCCTGATCAGCAGATATTTCAATTAACGCTCTAGCAAAACTGCTTCTACCCCAAGAATCATAACACATGGAACTAGTTAAAGCATCCAGTCTCTTGGGCACCCCCACTTTAGTAGCTATGATACTCAAGCCGTCAGCAGTAAACGCAGCAAGAGGAACATCATGAAATTTGACCCAAACCGAGACCTTCTTAATGTCCTCTTTTTTGAGCTGAGTAGTAGGACTCCAAAGATTAAGAAACATGGGCCTGTTCCGAATCTGCCAAGGACCTCCTTCCAGGACCTTAATCATTCCCTGTTCATCACCAAATTTAAAGAAGAAATACCCGTTAGCATTCATCATTGTTTTTTGGAGCCCATACTTCTTCCAATTCTGCTGAGCATAGTACTCAACTACAGGAAACGCAATCCTATCCCCCAGAAAATAGCCAAAGAGTGTGTATGACAATTTCTTTTGAACACTCCGAACAGACTCCTTTGGCAACATAACATCAATCCCAGCCTGATTATGTGATGAAGTTAACTGCCTAAAGTTAATTTCACGTGAAGTAGACAAATCCGTAACCTTAGCCGCCAAAGAAACCTTGCCTGCATTTGCCGAAGGTTGTTCGACACTCAAATTCCCATGCTTGTCACTAGAATTATCCTCTTCATTATTTTTAGAAGAATTGAACACCGGTTGAGGCTGTAATTCCGAATTAGCATCCAAATCAGGAGACAAACTTGCCAGCGAATCATTCAAAACGGTACCCTCCTTAACAGATGACATCAGCCCTACCTTCACCCCATTATCATCCTTGGGTGTACTCACATGCGAACCCAATTTCATCCCTTCACCGACATTCTTCAGTAATCCCCGAGATGGTATTGGTTTACCATCCATAAATTTCAGATTAGTAAACTTTGACGTGGAACTTTTCTTATCAGGGGGCTGATTTTTGGTAGCCATGCACGATACGGAATAGGGAACCCGTTGAAACCCTAATTCACTCACCAACAGTGCTAACACGTACGTTCCACACACTAATCAAGCCAATGATCTATATCAGATGCAGCTTAACTCAATGTAGACGATGGAACCGACAGTTATACACAAGGTGGGCAAACAGTGAATCCGGACGAAAAAACCCTAATCAAACAAAACGATTAAGGATAAACAGACAGAAACGAACACCATTTTCGATGTAATGAAGCCGCTAACAATACTCGTACCCTCCCAATCTCTCAACTAACTCAATCACAGGGTGCTAAACGAATATCGAGTAAACCAGAGGATGAATCCACAAATCCTAATTTACCGAAATCGCTAACAACACTCGTACTAAGTTAATGATTAAAGGGAGAAATCACAAGAATGCTAGGTGCAAATCACAATCGTTAAACAATACTCGTACCCTTTATATTCAAGGTTATATTCCAATCGCAATTACGCGATGTTCCAACTGTTTTGCCTTAACACTCAATTTTATCCAAACTCATTTTTACCCTAGCTAACGTCAAATTTATGTGTATCACAAAGATCTTTTCGTTTTCCCCGCTCGACAACCAATTCCAGGCAATCTATGGCTATAAACCCTTCCATGGGTTCTAGCTCATGTCCGACGTTAAAACCCACAAGTTACTTTCATAAGGAGTACATGGCATGTCTAGTCAGCATTGTGGATGTTCGTAATCAGGAATAGGGAGTCCAAGACATCCTAATCGTTCGGGACTTCCCTGAAGTATTTCCCGAAGACATATTGGGTCTTCCTCCCGTTCACCAAGACGACTTCCGCACCAGTACTACTCATGTTGGCAAGTCACCCTATCGCCTCACATTATTTTGTGTTAGCCACATACCTCTAATTCTCTTGTTTCCGCAGGTACGGCTCCCATTTAGACTCTTATCGCATTCATGATGACAATATCCCCGTATCTATACTACTTATATAGTATGGATACTTAGTTATGATCAACGTTACCTTTCGAATCCTTGGTTGTGCTTAGCCATAAGCTTCTTTTGGCTAACCAAGCACTCTTGTGAAACACCTGGATTCTTTTGCAGCTCTTACCTGGATAAATTTGTTATCGCCTTCGTTGGCGATGTTCGAATTTACTTGAATCTTATTTTCAAAATTTTCATGAAGTTTTAACCCAAACAATAATCTTTGGGAAGACTCGCATTATTCCGTATTTGGATGGATACAAATTGTATTTTTTTTCATGTTTGCGCTATTCAGTGCTTTTAATTTAAACTGTGGTTTTCAATGCTCGGTGTATGAGTTCCAAACTCGCTTTATCCAATACTCAATGTGTGGACTCAGTTCGCAGTTTCTAATGTTGATCTATGGATTCAAACACATGACGTGTTTATCTAAAAGTTTATAACTCACATTATTCAAAAATTTATTGGTAAGTTCGGTTTGCGATTTTTGACTCACAGATGGTGAATTCGGTTGTGATTCTCAAAGCTTGGCTTGCGGTATACAACTCTCGGCTCGCGAGTTCAACTCTTGGTTTACAGTTTTCAACTCTTAATTTGAATATTTCTCTATTCCGTGTGTAGATTCCAACATCCGTTTCAATTCATGTATTTCAAAATTCAAAATGCGTGTTTCGACCTTCAATTCACGGTTTCAAACTTACATGCTTATGTTCAATTAATATTCAACTTTCAAATTCATGTCATTTGATTTAAGTTAATCCATTCATTCGAATCATGCCATTTAATATACCATTTGTAAACCATTCGCTTATCGCGATTAGCCTTTGTGCTTTCGTTATCCCATGTTTAAATGATCAAATGTTTTCACTATCTCATGCTTTCATGTTTTCACTACCTCAAGTTTTCGTTATCACAAATTTTCATATTTATCATTACCACATGTTTCCATTATTTCATGCCATCATTGTTACAACTTACACGCTTTCATTATCACATGACCACCTTATCACATGTTTTCAATATTGCATTTTTCATTATCACGTGTTTTCATTATCACATGTTTTACCAATCTTGCTAACCAAGACTCATACGAACTATAACCATCAATTGTATGTAATACTAGTTAACCATGCGATTGATTTTCGGTCATTTCCGTGAGGTCTTGTCATATTAGCAAGGAAATTTTTTTAGATTTCTTCTAGACCTCGTGCCTCGAGAAAGGTGACTGGGTGTGAGTCGCGACACATCTTTTTCGCCAGAATCGAACGCGTTCTCTTGTTTGAAATCCGACATTGTTTTGTCACTTATATCCATTTCAATTTTGATGGATACATTCACTTAAATTGATTTTAATCAGTCAAGTTATCACTTTCAAATAGATACATGTTAACCCCACAATCTCTTATTCTATCCTCTGCCTCTCCTCGTTTGGATATCCTAAAGTAGGGGATATTGTGGCTTTCACTTTACTGATCAAATTGTTTGGTCAAATTATTCATTCTCGTCTTCGAATCATCTATGACCTTTGATATTCGGCATTGTACTCATTCCATGCGTGTACGCCATTAACCATTTCACTGTTGAATGTATCACATGTTATATATTTTACGTCTGGATCTTGCGGTTTTAAGTATTCCCTAATCAAAACCTTTTTCGTGTTTTTTGTGTTGTGTGAGGGAGTCCCTCCGTAGGCAACTATTACGCTTTTGAAGTAGCAACGATGTGGTGGGTTAGCTGCGGTACAACCTATATATAAGCATCGGTGGTGCTTTAAGAGTAGGTTGGACCGAGAGTTGGCCCTGGTCGTGTGTCAAAGTTCGTGTCACAAGTTTATATCACTTTTTCAAAGCAAAGCTTCACAATTAATTTTTTTAGTATAAGTGTACTCTTCGGTATAACATTTACTGAATTTCGGGACAAAATTTCCTACAGTAGGGGAGACTGTAACATTCATATGTTTCAAAAAATCAAAAACTCGACCCCCATTCGTATATTTCATTATTTCATATAGTCTAACATGCGGGTTAGGGAATCTATCATAAGTCATTGAGGTTTGTTTATGCCTAGTTTTTCATGTTGTCAATATCTTCTAGCATGTTATATTTGACTTATTCTATCATATGACACGTAACGCATGTTTTTTTCAAATATATGTTATGTATCAAACTTGTGGTTACTCATCAACTATTTATAGTTGAACCCCCCCCCCCCCCCCTTTATTTTATACATGTAGGCTAAGGTGTCATAGGGATTTTGGACCTAGTTAAATAAATAAATTGTATTTGTTGTCAATATGTGGTGCATCGTTGTATTTTTCAATGTTATCAATGAAATTCATTATTTAACAACTATTGTCACTAAATTAGTTTTCATGAGCTTATGGGTAATCGTGCCAGAGCTGCGGCTAGAGGTGCTCGGAAGGTTGGGGTGTGACATCAAGGGATGAGTATTTGCTTACTGATCAGAAGGTCGGGTCTAGGAATCGTGCCAGAGCTGCGGCTAGAGGTGCTCGGAAGGAGAACGATAAACTTTGGGGTGTGGATAGCCTGATGCTTAGAAGCGAGTCGAGTCGATGAAGCAGAGGTAGTGTTTAATTTCTAAGTTTTTATTCATCGATTAATAATCCTTGATCAATGATACAAACTTTCTTGCTAGGATTCAGACCTCAATGTTGCTTTTCTTTATATTTTTTTCTCTCTGGGAAGTCTATGTTCATCAATCAATTTCCAAATCAAAATCAATCTGTTTCTATTTGTAAATGCTATGGTCATGATTCATGAATATCTAGATTCTAAATTATATCAACCTATTTCTATTTGTAAATATATTGTCTTAAATCAAAATGGAAATTAACAATTTATTTGTCATACAGTAAGTATGTACGGTGTATTTTCAAGTTTAAGTAGCTTTAGCTTGGTTCTTAAGGTTTTAAGCTAAAATATGAAAGTTTTAATCTTGGTTATAATGTTTCAAGCTTGATTATATAAGAAAATATCAAGCTCAATATCAAGCTCTTTCTGGTTGATGGTGCCATCCGTCAGTTGCCTAGCTAGTGTGTGGACATCATCTAATCTAACACTTCATTTTGGCTTTTATTTTTCAAAACTAGATTGACCTCAAGGTTGGTTTATAGTTTAAGTTTTATAACTAAAGTGACCTCAAGGGTGATCGATGAATTTTCTTTGATTTTGATATTCCGTAGGAATTCACATGTTATTTTGCATGTGAAATAGAGTTATTTTGAATACTGAAGTTGGGTTATTTTGTGGTTGTTATCCATTCAAAAGTTTATAAGCACAAAATGGAATTATTTTAAATATTAAAAGCTAGTTCCAAGTATTACACACGAAATATATACTAATGAAACATTTATCAAAAGATAGCCAACTCTGAAAATAGTTTTTAGTTGCTAATTTTTAAGAAGTAAGAATGATATGTTTAGCTTACATTTACAAACAGCACGATTAACAGAACCTAACTAAAAACATGTCGACCAATTAGACCTTTTTAGGTTATTTGTAGGAAATGGAGAAAAAACGAAATATATTATAGATGAACATTTTGTGCTATCTCCTTAGCTAAAAGATTTTGTTTTCATGTTTCTTAGTGAAGGAAATAGAGATATCCAAAGTGATTTGTTTATTATTTACAACCTCTCTATATTGGAAACATAATTACAAAATACACCCTATATAATAGACAAGAATACAAAATAATACAAATGCAATATCCTAGTCTATTACACCCCCGTAGTCGAAACGGGAGGAGGTCGGATGCTGAGACTGGAACGAAAATTCTCGAACAGGAGATGTGGTAGCCCTTTAGTAAATATATCTGCAATCTGAAAACGGGAGGGGATATGAAGGATCTGAACCTTGCCACGATGAACCTGTTCACGTACAAAATGAATATCCAGCTCTATGTGTTTGGTCCGCTGGTGTTGAACAGGGTTCTTGGATAAATAAATGGAGCTAATGTTGTCATAATAGACAATCGAGGCACGTGATACGGGGCAACGAAGCTCCAGGAGAAGTTACGCAACCATGAAAACTCAGCGACCACGTTGACAATACCGCGGTATTCGGCCTCAGCACTGGAACGTGAGACAGTGGATTGGTGTTTCGACGACCAGGAGATCAAATTTCGACAAAGATACACGCAATAGCCTAAGGTGGAACGGCGTGTGTCCGGGCACCCAGCCCAGTCCGCGTCAATGTATGCAAGAAGCGTAGAGGCGGATGACGCACTGAACGTGAGACCATAGTGATAAGTGCCATGGAGGTACCTGATAATACGTTTTAGAGCATTCCAGTGGTCAAGGCGGGGAGCATGCATGTGAATGCAGACCTGTTGGACTGCGTAGCTGATGTCGGGCCGAGTAAAAGTAAGGTACTGGAGGGCCCTGCGAGGCTACGATATAGCGTAGGATCGTCATAAATCGGGCCGGAGTCAGCACTGAGCTTCGGGTTTGTGTCAACCGGTATGGCAACAAGGTTGCATGCCTGCATACCAGCACGTTCCACGATGACCCGTGTGTAAGCAGATTGAGATAAGAACATCTGGTTACCCTGTCGAGTGATAGCAATCCTGAGGAAGAAGCTGAGAGCACCAAGGTCCTTCAACTCAAACTCATTCGAGAGGGATGCCATGACGTGGGACCGAAGGGAGGCAGATGAAGCCGTAAATATGATGTCGTCTACATAGATTAAGAGATAAGCAGTGTCGGCACCATGTGTGTAGATAAATAATGAATTGTCACACCGACTTTGCTGAAAACCCAAAGATAGGACATAGTCGGTGAACCGCTGGTACCACGCACGTGGCGCCTGTTTAGGCCGTATAGAGATCTCTTGAGAAGACAAACATGATCTGGAAAATCCCGATGGCGGAACCCCATTGGTTGGTGCATATAGACGGTCTCATTAAGATTGCAATGCAGGAAAGCATTTGAAACATCGAGTTGATTGATTTCCCAAGATTGAGATAATGCCAGAGACAGGACCGTCCGGATGGTCGCATGTTTGACTACGGGACTGAAGGTTTCCCCACAATTAACTCCAACTTGTTATGTTCGACCGTCGCATACCAACCTTGCCTTGTATCGTTCCATTGTACCGTCACCCCTGTATTTATGCTTAAACAACCAAATACTAGGAATTATGTTCATATCATCACGACGAGGAACCAGTGCCCAAGTCTTATTCTTAATAAGGGCATTAAACTCGTCGGCCATTGCATTATGCCATTCAGGTGTGGACAAAGCGGCTTTTGGGTTTTTGGGAATCGGAACCACGGAGGAGGTGTGTAGGTTGAACGGTAATTTTGTTTTGGAGATGCCGGACATGGATCGGGTCTGCATGGTACGGGTTGGGTGAGGTGGAGGATGCGGTGGTGGGACATGAGGTGAAGGGGTGGGTGTATGCAAGGGGGCGGTGGAGTCTGTGGGGCTAGCGACAAGAGAGGGAGGTGAGTGAGTTGGCTCATTGGAAGCCGTGGGGGCTGGTTAGGCCGTAGGTGGGCTGGGCAGATATGTCGGCTCAGCGGGAAGAACATTAGGAGGAGTAGAAGGAGTAGTGGGGGAAATGTGAGGCCAGAGATGAGGACTAAGTGAATCGGTTAGGAACAGATAGCTGTCAGTTTGGACGGTGGGAGAACGATGTTTATATGGAAACACCGATTCACCGAACACGACGTGGCGTGATAGGATTGTTTGGTTAGTTGAGAGGTCGAAGCACTTATAACCTCCATGGTGAGGAGGGTAGCCAAGGAAAATGCACGGGCGGGATCGGTGATCAAGTTTGTGAATGGAGGTGGGTGGTAGAAGAGGATAGCAAACACACCCAAAAACGCGGAGGTGGGTGTAAGAGGGGTGGCGATTGTAGAGAAAAATTTCGGGGTGTGAAATTGACGTGTTTTGGAGGGTAGTATGTTAAGAATGTTAGTGGCCATGTCGAGAGCGTGATGCCAGAAAGTGGGTGGAAGGGATGAGTGAGCTAAAAGTGTACGAATAATGTTGTTAATGGACCGAATCGTCCTCTCGGCTTTGCCATTTTAGGAGGAAGTGTGTGGGCACGAAAACCGGAAAATCATGCCATTTTAGAGACAAAAATTCTCAAAATTGAAATTGGCATATTCTTTGCCGTTATCACATTGAAATTGTTTAATTTTTGTGTCAAATTAGGTGTTGATTAAGGTAGAAAATTGAGAAAAAATGTGGAAAACATCCGAATTTTAGCTAAGCGGATATGTCCATAAAAAATTGGTGCATTCGTCAATAAATAAAATATAGTAACGATGGCCAAGAGAACTCAAAACTGGAGATGTCCATAGATCACTATGGATAATGTCAAAAGGATTACACACAATAGAATTAGAAGAAATAAATGGAAAGCACACACTTTTGCTAAAAACACACGATTGACAAGTGTCTTTATTTATTTTTCCATAATTTATTGAATTGAACTTCTTGAGACGATGCAAAAGATCGGGGCCAGGATGTCCAAGACGTTGGTGCCAGAGGTGGTGAGAGGAAGCAAAGAAGGTAGATGAAGACTTGATGTAGTTGAGAAGATTGGGATGGAGGATAGAGATCGCACGAGCTATTGCATCGTATGATAGGTGCCTTGGTCTTGAGATCCTTAGCACAAAAACCAAACGGGTCAAATTCAATAGAGATTAAATTATCGGTGGTAAGACGACGAACAGAGAGTAAGTTTTTGACAAGTTGTGGAGCAAGGAGAATATTTTTAAGTTGAAGAGGCGGATAGGGATGTGGTAAAGTGCGATTGCCTTGTCCTGTTACAGGAATGGTCATACCATTGCCACCGATAATGTTACGTAAAATGTCGGGCATTAAGAATAGGCGAGAGGTTACCTGGATCATTTGTCATGTGATTGGTGGCGCCCGTGTCAAGATACTAATAGTTATCCGGCGGGTTGAGAGTCACTGAGTGCATAGCCGGGTCCAAAACAGTGGGAACATTAGCCGTGTAGGTAGGAAAAGCCGGCGTCATAGAACCATACCCTGCAAAAAAAAAAAGAATGACTCGGGCGGGGACCCAGAATACCCGGTGTGCTAGACGGGCCTGCAGTGAGGAAGGGACATGGAGGCCGCTGTTGCCACTGTTGAAGTGGGCCAACCCACATATACTGTGGGGACCATGGAGCATTCTATCCAACACTAAAAGAGCATGTTGGGCCACGAAAAATATTTGGTTGTCCCCTTCGATTACCTTTCCCGTTGGGCTTGTTCCGGGACCGAGATCCAGCATTATTGAAAGAACTTTGAGAGTTGGTCGTCGCCGGTTGCAATGGCGGAGTAGCCGTAGTGGCGTGGAGCGCTGTACCGGCGGCCTTAGCAGAATTGAGAGCCTAGTTCGATTTCCTAGTTTCTTTCAATAACAATTTCAAGCGTGCTTCTTGAAACTCCAGTAACGGGTCACTTTGTTGAATAAGCATTGTAATACCCTCGTATTGCTCAGAAAGACCGGAAATGAGTTGTAGCACAAGTCAAGACGACAACATCCAGACGTTCCCAATCGGCCGAATCTTTCTCATGTTTGGCCTTGGCCACAGGCTCGGTGGGGGTAGGAGTGACGACCCGGGGCAGCAGATGGTCGAGAACTTGGTGGACGCAACAGGTGATCTTGAATAACTCGGACCATAATCCATATTGATATGTGCCAAGCTCGAGGGTGATCGGAATAAGGGTACTGATGTTCGTAACAACGATGGCAGGGTAGATCTTGGAATCCATGATATTCGATAAAGGTAAGAAGGGAAGAAAGAGCAGCGGGAGGCAAAGGTCAGCAAAGAGTACCGACAACAGGAAGCAAGTGGGCGGGAAAAAATTAGGGTTACAGGATAAGGAAGGAACGTGAATAAGGGAATGATACCATGAAGGAAATAGAGATTTCCAAAGTGATTTGTTTATTATTCACGACCTCTCTATATAGGAAACATAATTACAAAATACACCCTATACAATAGACAGGAATACAAAATAATACAAAGGCAATATCCTAGTCTATTACTTGGTTTTATCTTCTGTGTTAACTGTTGCCATTATGGGATATCTCATGTTTGGTGAAAACACATTATCCCAGATAACATTGAACTCGCCTGATAATGCAATTGTGTTAAAAGTTGCTTTGTGGGTAGTGGTATGTCTCAACTTAAATTCCTTAAGTTTCATTAGTTGGTTTATACTTACAAGATCATCGATTTGATATTAATATATGTTTTACAAACATAGGTCGTTAATCCCTTCACCAAATATCCTTCTTGTGCTTATTAAATATGCTCTTAGATACGTCCTGCTTATGAACCCATTGACTAGTGCCATAGAAGAGTTGTTACCTGAAAGGATCTCGAATAGTGCTTGGTGTTATGTTCTTCTCAGGGAAACATTAGTCATCTTTACCATTTGTGTTGCAGTTCTTATTTCTTTCTTTGGTAAGCCTCCTTGATATTGTTATTTTGTATCAATTTTTTCTTGCCTTATTACTCTTAGAGGGTGTTCGGATATGCATTTGAGATTGAATAATCACAATTAAATAATGAGCTGTAATTTATTAATAATGTTTGACTATGGTTTTGTTGTTTGAACTTGTTATACCCAGATGTTTATAAAATCCAGATAACTAAGTAATTTAATAGATAAAATGACCCAAACGTGATAATTATTTGAACTTGTTGTACCCAGATGTTTAGAAAACTAAGATAATTATGTAACAGGGCTGTAATGTTTGTCAAACAATGAGTCGGGTGGTGCCTATTTCATCAGCTCATCTAACTCCTATCGTGTTGTGATCATCTACAGTTCATTACCCAGTGACTAATACCTATCCATTGTGGTTGGTATCAATTATCTTTGAGGTCTGGTTTGCATTACGGCATTACCATGACTTCTTGATCAATTCTCAAAATGCTTCCCACTCGAGCGTGAGACTTACCTTAACTAGTTGACTGGCTAGTGGCTTGCTTTGAGGTAAAACATGTTTTCATCGCAATTTTTTATTGTAATCAGTCTATAGTCAAGAACATTTTTTCTTTAAATTTTATATCAATGTGTGTTCTTAGTATTTTTTTCTGAACAAATTGATTTAGTAGGATATTGGCATTACTAATATATGTTGGGTGACTAACATTTTTCCTTATGTCCATTTTACCCGTTAAAGATAAAAATAACCCGCATCAACCAAATCATAAATCAAATGGGTCTATGATTTCTGAATTGCAATGTGTATTTTTGTAGATTGGCAGGGAAGGAGAACCGTCACAGTCGGCACCGATTGATGTTTTTATTAGTATGGTGGATCCGCTAGAAGAACCTCTTGTCACAGCAAACACAGTGTGAACAGTTCTAGCTACGGAGTACCTTGTTGACAAAGTGTATTGCTATATGTCCGGTGATGGTTCTGCTATGCTTACATTTGAGTCCGTCTATGCAACTGAAGAGTTGGCAAGGAAGTGTGTCCCATTATAACACCTAAGTTTTGTTTTGCTCAGAAGATATATTTCTTAAAGGACAGGATTCTGTATTCTTTTGTCAAGGAGTCCCATTTACATACATTTTGATCTCTATCATCATAGTTATGGATGCTTTATAACGTCAGAATTGACATGCTTGTGTTTTCCACTTTGCATTGTTAATAAAAATTGACATGTTCTATTTGTAATAAGTTCTTTTTTTGAACAAATGTTTGGGTTTAGTGGCATTGCCTCTTCATATACTCAGTTCTAACTCCAGAAGAAACACGATTATTACCTGGAAAAATCATATCTCCAGATCAGGTAGCATTTTACTCACACTCGAATTCAAACCCAAGGCCTTAAGGCCCTAAGTCCGCCTAAATACCATTTTTTTCTTTAAATTTTATATCAATGTGTGTTCTTAGTATTTTTCTGAACAAACTGGTTCAGTAGGATATAGGAATTACTAATATACTTTGGGTGACTAACATTTTTCTTTATGTCCATCTTACCCGTTAAAGATAAAAATAACCCGCATCAACCAAATCATAAATCAAATGGGTCTACGATTTCTGAATTGCAATGTGTATTTTTATAGATATGGCAGGGAAGGAGAACCGTCACAGTCGGCACCGATTGATGTTTTTGTTAGTATGGTGGATCCGCTAGAAGAACCTCTTGTCACAGCAAACATAGTGTAAACAGTTCTAGCTAGAAGAACCTCTTGTCATAGCAAACATAGTGTAAACAGTTCTAGCTATGGAGTACCTTGTTGACAAAGTGTATTGCTATATGTCCGGTGATGGTTCTGCTATGCTTACATTTGAGTCCGTCTATGCAACTGAAGAGTTGGCAAGGAAGTGTGTCCCATTAGAACACCTAAGTTTTGTTTTGCTCAGAAGATAGATTTCTTGAAGGATAGGATTCTGCCTTCTTTTGTCAAGGAGTCCCATTTACATACATTTTGATCTCTATCATCATAGTTATGGATGCTTTATAACGTCAGAATTGACATGCTTGTGTTTTCCACTTGGAATTGTTGATAAAAATTGTCATGTTCTATTTGTAATAAGTTTTTTTTTTGAACAAATATTTGGGTTTAGTGGCATTGCCTCTTCATATACTCAGTTCTAATTCCAGAAGAAACCCGATATTACCTGGAAAACCCATATCTCCAGATCGGGTAGCATTTTGCTCACACTCGAATTCAAACCCAAGGCCTTAAGGCCCTAAGTCCGCCTAAATACCATTGAGCGTCCCAAGTCCGTCTAAATACCATTGATCGAAACTTAAGGTTCCAATTCTGTCTAAATACCATTGAGCGATAAGCTATTTGTAATAAGAACTAAACCATATAAAACTATATAAAAAGTTATGTTAAAAATAACCAACTCGCTCTTTATCCCCTTCTATTTTCTATTCAAACACCGTTAATTTACTATTTCACCACTTTTAAAACATATAGGTAATTTTATACATGTAAATATTATAAATTTAGTTATGCAATAAATTTGGTGTAAATTTTCAATTCAATTTATTTCACAAACAAAGTTATTAAAAGTGATAAAACTTGTAATTTTATACTCAATGGAATATGAAATGGAGTTATTTCGCATGTGAAATTAGTAATTTCACATGCGAAAAAAGGTTCTATGTTTTTAATACATTATTTCACAAACAAAGTTGTTTAAAGTGTCGAAACTTGTTATTTTAAGCTCAATTGAATATGAAATAGACTAATTTCGAATGCGAAATAGAGTAATCTTACATGCGAAATTCAATAATTTCACATGTGAAATAAGGATTGTGTGGTTCTACACTTTTTAAGGTGTCCAGTATCAACTTCATCAATAAAATCAAACAAAGCTACAATAAATATTCTAAAGCATATGAAATTACTCTATTTCACATCGCATGTGAAATAACTCTATTTCATATTCCATTGAGCATAAACTCACAAGCTTCAACACTTTTTTTGTGAAATAAAATATATAAGAATTGCACCAAATTTATTGCACAAATTAAATTTTTATATTTAGATGTAAAATATTATGTATATTTTTAACATGTGGTGAAATAGTAACTTAACGGTATTTGAGTAGTAAATTAGCGGCGTTAAAGGAGTTGGATATTTTATTAATGGGGTCCATAGTAGACACCTAAGAAAATGTAGAATAATAGAACTCTTATTTTATATGTGAAATTACTCAATTTCGCATGCGAAATTATTTTTTTTGCATGTAAAATAAGTCTATTTTATATTCCATTGAGCATAAAATCACAAGTTTTAACACTCATAATACTTTGTGTAATATAAAATGTATTAAAAAATTGTAACAAATTTTGTTGCACAAATTAAATTACAATATTTACATGAAAACAAATTACCTAAATGTTTAACAAATAGTGAAATAGTAACTTAAAAAGTAAAAAAGTGTAGAACCATAGAACTCTTATTTTACATGTGAAATTACTTAAAATTACTTTATTTCTTATTCCACTAAAATTACAAGTTTTAACACTTCTAATAACTTTATTTGTAAAAGAAAATGCATTAAAAATACGTCAAATATATTGCACAAATTAAATTCATATATTCACATGTAAAAAATTGCTATATGTTTAACAAGTGGTGAAATATTAATTTAACGATGTTTAAATAGTAAATAAATGATGTTAAAGAGGGAGTTAGATTTTTTATTAAATGATGTTTATATTAGACACCCCAAAAAGTATAAATATAAAACTCGTATTTTAAATTGCTCTATTTCGTATGTGAACTTACTTTATTTCATATTTCATTAAGTATAAAATTACAAGTTTTAACACTTTGAATTACTTTGTTTGGGAAATAAAATGTATTAAAAAGTTGGACTAAAATTATTTCATATTCTTTTGAGCATAAAATTACAAGGTTTAACACTTTTAAAACTTTTTATTGGTAATAAAATGACAACAATTTACATGTGAAATAGATAATTTCGTATGTGAAATAGAGTTATTTTGTTGTAATTTTTATATTACTTACCTACGCATTCTAACCCGTGGTAAAAAAAATTGACAAACCAATTTTGCATCATTTATTTTCTGACCAGTAAAAAAAATTACTTACGAAACTTTAAAAAAATCTTGTAGAAATAAAAAGAAGTTTTACAATTCGAAAAGATAACAATTCACATTTGAAATAGACCCATTTCGTATGCGAAATAGATTTATTTTTGTTGATGCATGAACCTGTGTTGCCGTTACTGTTCGAATTGTCAAACAGACTGATTTGTCGGAGACATGAACTGAGGTCCGAAACCCAGCCGAACTCTAGGTTCGGAGTTGGCCGAACCTTGATGTCCGAACTCCAGGTTTGGACGGAGTTCAGACAGGGTTCGGAGGTGCCCAGTTCGGACAGAATTAAGAAGTATAAATAGTTTCGTCTTTGTATTTCTTTGTAAGTTTTTTGTCCAGTGTCTTTGTGTTGAGAGGGGAGGTTTTGTCCAACCTCCCCCAGAGCTTAAACGTTTGTATACTCCTTCGGTCATGTAATCATTCGACACGAATCAATGACAAAACTTCCGTCTCATCCATAGAAACGATCCGTATACGGTTTTTCAGTTGGTATCAGAGCTGTTGGCTCTTTCTATGGTCGAAATCTATCGTTTTTCTTCATTTTGAGACGTTAAAACTTTGGTTAAGGGTGATTGAAAGTGTTTCTGATTGATTTTTAATCAATCGAGTCTTTCTGAGTCATGTTTTTACCTAACAGAAGCCTCTAGATGTCAAAATTCGATCAAATTCTGAATCTGGTGCGATTTCAAAAATTTCCAGTTCGAGTTCGGACAACGTTCGCCCGAAGAACAGATCTGAAAAATAACCGCTCTGAACTCCAGGTTCGGACGTCCGAAGGTCAGGTTCGGAGGAGGTTCCGAAGGTCAGGTTCGGATGAGGTCCGAAGGTCAGTTTCGGAGATGGTTCGGAGGATCGGGTTCGGAGGTAGTTCGGACAAGGTTCAGACGAGCTCGGATGCATTTTTAATGAAGCAATTTTGTTCAAGGAAAAAAAAAATCGCGCTGACCTGGCAGCACGGCCCCACCAGGGGCTCTGCCCCTTGGACCCCGCTTCTCAGGGGCGCTGCCCCCGAACCCCCGTTAGGTGGGAATTTCACAGAAGCGGACCAGTTATCGAGTTTACCCTCGATTTGGTAGCTGTGAGGTTTAATGTTTGAAGAAAATCCAGATTTCGATACTTGTTACGAGTTAGTGATCGAATTTCAAGAAATGAGTTTGTGAGTAGTCATTGTTCTTGATGATGAACAGACATTCAAGAATACGTGTTTCTGATGATGGACAGAGATTCGGAGACATGGTTATGATTACTTGGGAACGTTTGTCGGAGATTATCATTCTACACAAACTGAAGATTAAATGAGATTAAAGATTCCGTTGCGGGCTACTTGAGTTTATCATTCCACTACAAGAATGCGGGGTTGGAATCATAAGAAATTGAAGATTTGAATATGTCACTTGTTTAGGGGGAAATTGGGGACCCTAAAATTTTCAAAGTTTCATAATTGAAAAAGTGAATATTCAAAAGCAATCAATTCAGGGATGATGGTGGTTTTTGATCTTCATGGAAAGGTGGTATATTCTGATGTTCGTACGAACCGATATGTCAAAGTTTTCAATTATGGTTTGGAACTTTGTGTCATATGCCCGATACTTTCTTGAGTTGTGGGAAGACTAGGTCAGGTTCCAGTCTGCAACGAGATATACGTTTACCAGAGTAATATATTGGGATGGATTTGATGCTGAGGGGGAATTTCCGTGATTAAAGATGCTGATTGTGTCTGTTTTCATAAAGATCAGAATGTGTTACAATTCGATGAAGATTGAAGAGTATTATCAAGATGTAGTGATGTTCGTGTGTCTTTACAATTTCCGGATACAACTTATGAAGTGAACCATTATCATACATGCCGGTTCCAATTGGATGGTTGTGCTTGAAGCTAGGGGGAACTTTATTGGTTGTGGAGATTGTACAAGATTCTAACCGTTTCCTGCATACCTGAAGTTTCAGTTCAAGGGGAGTTTGCTGAAGATCAAGATTTTCAAGATATAGCAAGCTGACTGAAGATTGCTAGAAGATCAATGTCTGGATTCGACAGTAACGTCCATGGGGGAATTTGTTGATGCATGAACCTTGTGTGGCCGTAACCCAGCCGAACTCTAGGTTCGGAGTTGGCCGAACCTTGATGGCCGAACTCCAGGTTCGGAGGGAGTGCGGACAGGGTTCGGAGGTGCCCAGTTCGGACAGAATTAAGAAGTATAAATAGTTTCATCTTTGTATTTCTTTGTAAGTTTTCTGTCCAGTGTCTTTGTGTTGAGAGGGGAGGTTCTGTCCAACCTCCCCCAGAGCTTAAACGTTTGTATACTCCTTCGGTCATGTAATCATTCGACACGAATCAATGACAAAACTTCCGTCTCATCCATAGAAACGATTCGTATACGGTTTTTCAATTTTAAATGCAAAACAAACTGCTTTCATATATGAAATAGACTGATCTCACATGCGAAATAGAATTATTTTGAATAGTGAACTTTGGTTTTTTATGATGGCTAACCATTCAAAAAGTAAATTTATATAAGCACAAAATAAAGTTGTTTCAAAATATAGAGACGTATGACTCAAATTATCCTGAAACCACATATTTACAAAGATGATGTTCTAACTTTGGGTCAATGAATTACAAACGAATTCCAAAGCAAAAAAAGAATAAAACATCACGTCTGTTTCTTCTTTTTGAAACCAGAACGTGTACTTTTAAATATAACTACAAAATATTAACTGTATATTTTTGTAATCATATAATAAGATAGACTATCTACTTAAGGTTCACAACCAGATGGGTAAAGTGTAATTCATATACATTCTAATCCGCCCATCCCAACCTGCAGTTACAATCACCAGACCCCAAACATGTGGAGCAACAAAAGTACTTTGAGACGCTATCTTCAAAAATTTGTACTCTGATTTATGCATTGAAGCTACAAATGCTAACTTGATTTGAATCTGGAGTGTTTCAGCCGGCCATATAAATATTAAACATTAACTAAAAAATGTATCATATTGTACTTACTAAATGTTACCTAGGTAATAGATTTCCAGTCATTATTAGCATATCCAATATAAACATCTCGAGAATCTGAAATCAAAACTTGAAGTGGCAATAAGAGATCGTAAAAAACCAGGGTCGGATGCCGTGACTACAATATCATCCACATATAATAATAAGTAGGCTGTGTGTATGCCGTGGCGATACACAAATAATGAAGAATCAGAAATACTGCTCCGGAACCCTTTGGCAATCAGGAATGTAGAGAATCGAGTGTACCATGCGCGGGGTGCCTGTTTTAACCCATAAATAGAACGCTTTAGCCGACATACATGATCAGGAAACTGCTGGTCATAAAAACCTGGAGGCTGCTGCATATATACGGTTTCCTGTAGATCTTCATGTAAAAACGCGTTCTTGACATCTAACTGATGGATGTGCCACTGTCGTGAAACGGCCAACGATAAGACTGTACGGATGGTGGCCGGTTTAACAACCGGACTAAATGTGTCCATGCAATCAATACCGACAGTCTGCGACCTACCATTAACAACCAATCGAGCCTTATACCATTCCAAAGATCCATCAGATTTAAATTTGTGCCGAAACAACCATATGCACCTAATAACTGGTTGCCCTGGCGGCCTAGGTACCAATTCCCACGTATCATTTTCCTTTAATGCCCTAAATTCATCAGTCATGGCCTGTCGCCAGTGTGGATCATGTAATGCTTTAGAATAGGATGTTGGTAACGGAGATATAGGTGGCGGGGTCTGAGCACTGAGGTTAAGACGGGAAATGGGTTTGAAGACCCCCGCACGGGCACGTGTAGTCATGGGGTGGAGTTGGGGTTGAGTCGCGGGTTCGGTGGGAATGGTAGTAGGCTGGGGAGTTCGGGCCATAGGTGGAGGAGAAGGAGGGTGGGCTGACGAGGAGGATGGGGAGTTGGTGGGTGTGGGCTGGGCCGGGGTATGGGTTTGGGCCGTAGGTGGGGTATCCGAAGGTGAGGACGAGCCCACACCGGTCGGAGTAATGGGTGGGGAAACCATGGGATACGGATCTGCGGCGTCGGTGGGTTGAGGGATGGGTGTCGGTTCACCAAATGGAAAGACATGTTCATCGAAGATGACGTGTCTCGAAATGTGGACCCTACCGATGTCTGGATCGTAGCACCGGTAGCCGTGAAAATTGTTTGGGTAACCCAAAAAAATACACCTCTTGGACCTGGGGGACAATTTATTTTCCTGAGTGGCGGACAGATTGGGGTAGCACGCGCACCCGAAGGTGCGAAGGTGGTCATAGGTGGGATGTCGATAGAAAAGGGCAAAGGCCGGTGTGTTGAAGTTCAACCGACGAACAGGAATAATGTTGTGCAGATAGGCTGCTGTGTGGAGAGCTTCCACCCAAAATGGTGGTGGAAGCCTAGCTTGCATGAGCATGGCGCGTATGATATCATTTAAGCGACGGATCATACGTTCGGCCTTACCGTTTTGCGGAGACGTTTGAGGACATGAGAAGCGAAAGGTAAGACCATGTTGATTAGCAAAGTTATGAAATTCGTTGTTGTCAAACTCACCCCCTAGGTCACATTGGAATTGTTTGATAGATTTGGCAAATTGAGTTTGTATTAATTTGTGAAATTTGACAAACGTGGGAAATGTTTCAGATATATATTTTAGTGGGTATACCCAAACATAGTTCGAGAAATTGTCAATCAACACCAAGTAATATTTATAACCAGATTTACTTGCAATAGGTGAGGTCCACAAGTCACAATGCAAAATATCAAACGACTGAAAAGTAATAGAATTGGATTCAGAAAATGGCAATCGTTTGCTATTAGAAACTTGACAAGTGTGACAAACTGATGGACACTTGTCTTTATTACATTTAATAAAATTGCGGGAATTCAAAAAATCTAAGACTTGAGCTCCTGGGTGGCCAAGCCTATTATGCCATAAGTGAGAAGAAGATGGAGTCATGCAAGCTAATCCATGTGTCGTCGGTGATGTGAACAAGTAGAGATCGCCCGTGCTATTGTGGCGGGAAAGGAGCCTGCCAGTGTGGAGTTCCTTCAAAGAAAAACCAAACGGATCAAATTCGACACTAACATTGTTATCTTTTGTAAATTGGCGAACCGACAATAAGTTTTTAACAATGTTGGGCGTGAATAAAATATTTTTCAGTTTGTAGGAGTTTGGGGGGATGTGGTGTAAAGCATCACCTGATCCATACACCGGCTACGTATTGCCATTACCAACAAAAATATAAGGAATCTTGGAATCTGAAACTAGGTTTTGGAAATTACCTTGGTTGGCAGTGAGGTGTTGCGAGGCTCCTGAGTCCATAACCCATGTATTTGTGGGCTGCATAAACTGTTGGGCTTGATAAGCAGCCTGGCCCAAATCTGTTGGATTTAAGGCATCAAATTGAGAAGCAAATTAGGCTGAGGGTTGTTGATATTGGGCTTGGTGTGGAGGCTGGTTGAAGTGGGGCGGATTCTGTTAGGCTGGGGCTGGGTACGGAATGGGCTGCCAAGTGGGTGTTGGGCCGTAAAAAGGTTGGGAAGGGTAAGGGGAGGGGGGAGGATATGCGGGCTACGTGGGGGGTTGGGCTGGGTAATATGGGGCGGGTATATTGGGGTTATTGGGAAACCGGCCCCAGGTGAAATTGCGACCCCCACGGTTGGTGCGACGGTTGCCCCTTCCACCACGGTTCGAAAACCGGTTTTGATACATATTATCCTGGGGTCGACTTTGGTAATTGAAAGAAGGCTCATGGGATCGGTTTTGGGTAGTGACAGGAGTGGAATGGTGAGGTGTTGGGGTGGGGTTTTGGGGCGGGTTTTGTGAGGAAAGTAGAGCGGTTTGAGACGGGTTTTGTCGAGCAGCCAGCCTTTGAACTTCAAGCATAACCATGTTTCGTGCGTCATCCCATGAGGGACTACTTTGATTAAGAAAACTAGCCACAGTGTCATATTCTTGAGGGAGCCCACGAACAAGTTGCAACACCTTTCGATTTTCGTCAACTGTTCGTCCAAGATCAGTCAGTTGGACGGCAAGATCATGAATACGTTGAAAGTATGTATCCATGGATGAGCATGCAGCGAGAGTGATCGTGGAGAATTCTTGTTCTAAGGCGGCAGCACGCGAGCCTTTGTTATTCTGAAAAATTGCCTGCAATTTGACCCAAGCATCTCTTGCAGACGAGTTAGCATCAATAATACGAACAAGTGTTTCATCATTAATGGATTCGTAGATCCATTGAAGGACAACATAATCAATTTCCGACCAAACCGTATAGGTTGGATCGGTTTTAGCAGGCGGTTCAGTACTATCGATGTGGTCTGCCACTTGATACGCTTTTACTTGTATCTGAAAAAGTTTAACCCATTGGGTATAGGTGATTTTGACACCATCAAGAACACGTACCTTCTGTTGGATATTTGTTACCGTAAAAGCATGACGGAGTTTCTCTGTGAGATCTTTAACGGAGTCGGCCATAGGACTCGTAGACAAGAGGCGAACGGCAGAAGCAAGTGAGCGTGATCGGCCGGAAACCCAAGTAGGGCCGACGGCTAAAGAGAACCCGTAGGTTAGGGAAAAAAAAGAAAGGATTTTAGGTTATTGTGGCTGTGATACCATGTTTGTGGATGAAATCATTGCCTTTCTCATTAACATTGCAACCCTATATATATACAATACATTTACACAACGCACCCTTATACAATCTCCATAAATACATAATAATACAACTAATATCATTAAGCGATAATAATACATTCTTTACATTGGCCTTAGAAGCAAGCTTAAATGGTTCTTCAGTGTAATCAAGGCATACTCCTGAATGCCATTAAAGCCTGAAAAAAATACAGGCTTTCGGCTATTAAATACTATTGTTACGAATGACTCCTACCAAGTATTATAAAGGAATAAACGCTACATAAAATACCTAATATTGACATCACAATCAGCAGCGTCTTCTATGGATTTATATACACGGGACCCATCACCAGAACCATATTTCTGCATCCTCTTTTTTTAGTACCCATAATCTTCGGAACGAGGGTCATCGGGATGTATTGTCAATGATACAGAGTTGTGTACAAGAGAGGAGGAAAAGTATTGTAGAGAAATATTGTATTTTGTTATATCCTTACAATGAAATGACTCCCCTATTTATAGGAGTACACGAGCACACAAGATAAAGGAAACAATGACAATCTGTCTAATTGCTCCTAATTGACAGCCAATGATGAGTACCTCACCCCATGATTTTCTCTATTTTGACTTTCCATTCCAACACTCCCCCTCAAGTTGAGTAGTGGGATCTCCAATACTTAACTTGGCTAAATAATCGCTGAAGATTCTACCATTGACTGCTTTTGTTAAGATATCCGCGAGTTGATCTTTTGATGAAACGAATGGAAGCTCTATTATGCCTGCCTCTAGCTTTTCTTTTATGAAATGTCTGTCAATTTCAATATGTTTGGTCCAGTCATGTTGAACAGGATTCTCTGATATTTGAATTGCGGCTTCATTATCACAGTTGAGCTTGCTCGATTTATTTGGGATAAAACCAATTTCTTTTAGAAGCTTCCGAATCCACAATATTTCAGCTACGCCACGAGAAATTTCGCGGAACTCTGCTTCAGCACTTGAAAGGGCTACCACCTTTTGTTTCTTGCTTTTCCAAGTGACTAGGTTTCCTCCGACCATAGTGAAGGAGCCAGAAGTTGATCTTCTGTTTCCTTTATCCCCAGCCCAATCTGCATCTGTATACCCTTGGATCTCAATGTGTCCATTTGATTTGAAGAAGATACCATGACCAATAGTTCCTTTGAGATATCTAATGATTCTCCATACAGCATCCATATGAGTCGCCTGAGGTTGATGCATGAACTGACTTACCACCCCTACTGCATATGCTATGTCTGGTCTTGTATGAGAGAGATAGATTAGCTTCCCTACCATTCTTTGATATTGGTCCTTGTCTGCAAGTTCAGCTCCTTTAACCATATGGAGTTTGTGGTTGACCATCATCGGTGTGTCTGCGGGTTTGCATTCATTCTAGTTTCCGCTAACAGATCAAGAATGTACCTTTTTTGATATATGAAGATGCCCCGTTTGGATCTGAGAACTTCTATTCCAAGAAAGTACTTGAGTCTTCCTAAGTCTTTCATTTCGAATTCTTTAAATAATTTTTCCTTTAAGCTCAACATTTCTTCTTCGTCATCCCCTGTAATTATCATATCATCAACATAAATAATCAGACGGGTTACTCGATTACCTCTTCGCTTGAGGAACAAAGTGTGATCAGAGTTGCTTTGTTTATAACCATATTATCTCATCGCAAGAGTAAATCTGCCAAACCAAGCCCTGGGAGATTGTTTGAGTCCATATAAAGACTTTTTTAATCGACATACTTCTCCAGTTTTGAATTCCTCTTGGAACCCTGGAGGAGCATCCATGTATACTTCTTCATGTAGTTCACCATGCAGGAAGGCGTTTTTCACATTAAACTGATGTAAGGGCCACCCTTTATTGCAGCCACCAATAAGAGAACCCTGATTGTGTCAATCTTGGCAACTGGAGAGAAAGTTTCCGAATAGTCGATCCCATATGTCTGAGTGTATCCTTTAGCTACTAGACGAGCTTTATATCTTTCAACCGTCCCATCTGGTTTATGTTTGATGGTAAATAACCACCGACATCCGACAGGTTTTTTTCCTTTCGGAAGGGGACATCTTTCCCATGTGTCATTCTTCACTAATGCTTCCATCTCGCTCTTCATAGCATCTTCCCATTTCTTTGATCTTAGAGCTTGCTCCACATTGTTTGGTATTTCTTCCATGTAAAGGGCAGTGGTGAAGGATTTAGCCTCACTTGATAAATTACCATTCGCTATGTTTGCTATTGGATATCGTGAGCCTTTGGTTTGCTTTTATGGGGAGTACCGCTTTGGAGGTATTCCTCTATTTGCACGTGGTGGCAAAATGTATCCTCCGGGTGTCTCTTGTTCAACATTGTGTATATTCAAATTTTCTGGTTCACTCAAATGGTTATTAGTCCCACTTTCGGTCAACACATCATTATTTTCAGGAACGATCAACACATCACTAGTTTCATCAATATTTTCAAGATTGGGAAAGGAATTACTTACCTCGGATGTCAGGTTAGGTTGATCTTGTTCGGTGACACTTATGCCGGATTGAGTGGAAGTTGGTGACTCATTTGAGGAACTATGTTCAACTTCTTGTGCAGACGGTATCCTTTCTAACCAACTTAGTGCGTCAATATATTCTTTCTCCCCCTGACCAGTATGTTGGGAATTATAGAAGAATTCTGTCTCTAGAAAGTCACAATTCATAGTGGTGAATATGTGACGTTTGGTTGGACTATAACACCGGTATCCTTTTTGGTTGATACCATACCCTACAAATACGCATTTCTCGGCACATGGGTCAAGTTTGCTTCGGTTTATTTTAGGTATGTGAACAAATACAGAGCACCCAAATATTCTTGGTTGGAGGGTGAGGATGGGTGGCAGCTTTGTGAATTTAGATAGTGTTTGGATAGGTGTTTTAAGGTTAAGAGCTTTAGTTGGGAGACGATTGATAAGGTAGGTGGCAGTAGCGAGAGCTTCGGTCCAAAAAGATTTGGGGACCCCGAGATTCAATAAGCATAGCTCGGGTCGCTTCTAAGAGGATACGGTTTTTGCGTTCGGCAACCCCGTTTTGTTCTGGGGTGTATGAGCAAGATGTCTGGTGTATAATCCCTTTTGTTTGAAGGAATTGTTTCATGGAGTCATTAACAAATTCTCCTCCATTGTCGGATCGAAGGGTTTGAATGTGTTTATGGAATTGGGTTTGGATCATGGCATAGAACATTGTAAATTTTTCAAAAACTTCAGATTTGTGTTTTAAAAAATATGCCCATGTCATTCGAGTACAATCATCCACAAATATCACAAGATAACGAAAGTTTTGCCCACCAATAACTTCCACAGGACCCCAAACATCTGAATGAATTAGAGAGAAGGAATTCTCAACCCGAGTATTATTCGGTTTGAATGTATGTCTATGGCTTTTTGCTAAAACACAGGTTTCACAATTCAAATGTTTATTGGTAGGAAATAGTTTTGGAAATAAAAGGTGTAAATAACCGTTTATGGATGGCCAAGTCTTCGATGCCACAACCAAGCTTCTCTATCACTACTTCCATGAGCCAACCTCACAGTTCCCTGCTGAGTCACTTCATCCACATAGTACAATCCTTGGCGTTCAGTGCCACGACCAATGATCTTACCCGTCCTGATATCCTGTAAGATACAAAAATTTAGATGCATTAGCACAGTACAATTCAACTCTTTCGTAACATGGCTAATAGACAACAATTTGCGTGACAAATTTGGTATATAGAGACAATTCGACAGTTTCATTGTGGGAGATATTTCAATCGTTCCTCCCCCTTTTACGGCCACAACTCCCCCATTTGCCGTTTGGATATGAGTTTTTTTCGGTTGGGATTGTAACACAATATCCGAGGCTTCAAACGTCATTGTGTTGGTTGCTCCACAATCGAATATCCAAGAGTTATTTTGTTTTTTACAAGGATTTTGAGCTATATTAGCATTTCCTAAAACTTCAGGGAGACAATTTGTAATTTTAATATTCTTCTTTTTAATCAGAATATTAGATGTTGCATCTTTTGTAGTTTTAATATTCTCAAGGGGCAAATCTGTCATTTCCTTAAACTCATGATATGTTAAATTAGGATAAAAAGGAAACGTGGGGTCTGAGAAGAATATCTCAGCCCAGTACCTGTCGCTGCTCCACTCGGTTTTGCACCGTGAGCCGCCATTCTACCAAGTCCAGCCCCGTCGAGATTTTTGTGGTTGTCGTGGTCGTTTCTAGTGATATCGCTACTGCTCACGGTGGAAGCGACCTTCCCTTGCTCGTGCTTAGTGCTTCGATTGCTCACGGTGATACCTTCAGATTTTCCTGGTTTGGTGACAGACAATCCCGCCGTCACGATTTGCTGTGATGTAACGTTGCTAGATATAAATCTGTTTTGTTGTTTTGATATTTGGGTTTGAGATTTAAGGTCATTGATGAGCTCTTTTTTGGCTGAATCTGTCATATTGATAGTGGGGTTTTGGATGAGAAAAAATGGGCAAGTTTTAGAGATGGTAGATGATGAGCAGGTTGGTCCTAGACCAAAAATCACTGCTCTGATACCATATTGTCAATGATACAGAGTTGTGTACAAGAGAGGAGGAAAAGTATTATAGAGAAATAATGTATTTTGTTATATCCTTACAATGAAATGACTCCCCTATTTGTAGGAGTACACGAGCACACAAGATAAAGGAAACAATGACAGTCTGTCTAATTGCTCCTAATTGACAGCTAATGATGAGTACCTCACCCCATGATTTTCTCAATTTTGACTTTCCATTCCAACAGGATGTGCTATTAATTTCCAGTATTGTGCCATTATATCCAGTTTGTGAGAGGAAATTCCAGCTAACCATCTAAACACATCCCTTAACAATGATCATATGCATTAGCAAATAGTTGCGTGATCACTTGTGATAATGATGAGTCAAATATTGGCATCTAGAAACCCAATAATATATTTTTTTTATTTGACATTTTTTAACGATCAATAAAAAGTCAAATGGCCATTTAAAACAGTCAAATAGACGATGTGAAAATAGAAGGATCCTTAACAAATAGTACAAGAAATCATACTCTTTGTCATGAAATTACGTAATTGTTCTTTCGTTAAGTTGTTGAACAGGCCTTGCCTTTTTTTGAAATTCCTACAAGATTAATCAAACACAAAATAAGTAAAAACATTTGATGGAATAATGGATGTTATGATATTTTGATCAAAAAGTCATAAACAAAAAGGAAAACAAGACTTGCATGATCAATAGCCCCTTGCAGCATTCTGATTTGCTCAGCTAAAATTCTTTTGGACTTTTCTGCAACTGTCCAAATGACACCCTATGAGCATGGAGGAGTTGTAAGAAAACCACCATATCTGAAATACTTCTTGCTACCACTAGTTGTGCTGCTAGCACTTAGTTTCCCAAAATCATTCCCGTTATCGTCAATCCCTTTAATCTTTCTCTCAGTCATCTATATAGATGAAACACTTCTAACTCCGTTTACTGTTAGAAGTTACTTTATTTCTGGTCATATTAACTGTTGTTTTTTCGCGTAAAATGCATAGATACCTTTTCAATAAATGGATCAGCATCTCCAAGTTCGAAAAAGAACACCAATAACTGCAAATTGTTTCTTGTCATTTCTATAAACAAAATGTAGTTCTGCATCATACATATACAAAGAATCTCAATGGACCGATTTGTACCTCTGCAAAACATCGTTTCTTAAACTGCTGATTATAATCTAGCATTCAATAATAAGAAATGGTATGTGAATATTCCAATTATTCATTATGAAGAACACAGTTTCGTAGATGACTAACATATTCATAAAATTTGTTACAGAAAATTACAAATTGCTTTAGACAATCAAATTAACCAGACTAGCATTAGCTTATTTCGATATTATCTGTACAGAACTTTATTATAAGCTAGTATAAAGTCAGAAAATATGATAATGATATGCATTAGAAACATGAAACGGCGACATAGACCAGGGAGAAGACCGAAGCAGTGACGCGAGAGAATGAATGAAACACCTAAAAAACGAAAACCAAAGAGCTGATTATTCATAATAATCGTTAACACCAAAAATCAAAAGCCAACTTACATCGATGATTAGAAGAAGAAGAAGAATTTGAGGATATCCGTTAGAAGAGTAGAAATCGTTGATGAAGATAAATCCAGGTGAAATCGGACTGATTGACGAAAACTGATCGAGGAAAGAGAAGGATTCCAGAAAGAGAAAGATGAAATAAACATAAAATGTGATAAGACATTAGGGTGCGTTTGGTTGTGAAAAACATTTTTCAGTTTTCCATTTTCAGTTTTCTAGAAAATGAAATGGGTTTTCCATCTCTAGAAAACACATAGAAATTTTTAAAACACGTTCTAAACCAAAAGATGGGCTTTCCATTTCTTGATTCCAATAAAAACTTCATAAAACTTCGAAGTGGAGGAGCTAGGTTCACGACGGATGAGCTAGGGTTCACGGTGGAGAAGATGGAGAAGCAGCGAAGTGTTTTTTGGGGGAGAAACCCTACATTTGAACGCTTGTGAAATTTGAAAAACGAAAACGGAAAATGGAAAACAAAAAAAGTGTTTTCCAATTTTAGTTTAAAAGTTAGAAAACACCGTTTTCTGTTTTCCTAGAATTTTTTTCTGGAAAACTACAATTTGAACGCGTTTTCTGTTTTCCATATTTTCTTAGAAAACAGAAATGGAAAACAGGGTGTGTTTTCCACAACCAAACGCACCCTTAGTATCCCTCCGTGTGATTTCATTTAAGAATCTCATTAAGTTCAGCAAATTAATCTCAGCTCTTAGATTAGATTATCTAATGGTGATTAAAGGTGTCTACGGATCTACACTTTTTTAGGTATCTACAATGAACTTTTCACTATATATATATATATATATATATATATATATATATATATATATATATATATATATATATTGAAAAGTTCATTGTAGACACCCCAATAATGTAGACACATTTTTTCACCCTTAGATCTCTTGATCTAATGGCTGTCATTAATTTCCTTTCTTTTTTCCTTTTTCTCATTGTTCAAAAAATTTCACATGTGAAAAATAGCTATTTCACATGTGAAAGTGTCTACAATGAACCTCACCCTATATATATATATATATATATATATATATATATATATATATATGTATATAGGGTTAGGTTCAAATTAGAATTTTTTTCTTTTGAGAACTTTTGAGAAGCATTCTTAGCCACTAAATTTCAGGGGGGAAACATTCAAATTCATGGGGGGGATTTCCTTATGTATAACTTGTGGTCAGAATGGTTCTCAAAAGTTCTCAAAACCATTTGGTTCTCAAATTATCCCCCCCCATATATATATATATATATATATATATATATATATATATATATATATATATATATATTATATTATATATATATATATAGGGGAAGGATCAAATAAAAATAAGATGTTATTGCGAAAACACGAAAACAAATATCAAAACCTCTATAACTTCCTCATACGTTAATAATTTTTTAAAAAATTTGCACCAAATTCTGGGGAAAAAAATTAAACATATAAAATTTCGTGATTTTTTTTATTATTGCACATGTGCAATAATACGTATTAATTATATTACACATGTGCAATATTAACAAAAAACATTTATTTATTTAAAAAAATTTCAAGAATTAAAGATAACAGAATTATAAGATCTATGGTACAATTTTTTTATCAAAAATATTAACGTATGAAAAAGTTATAGAGGTTTTAATATTATTGCACATGTGCAATAATAATTTTTTATTGCACATGTGCAATAATAATTTTTTATTGCACATGTGCAATAATAAAAAAATTTCAAAAACGTTGAGTTTTTTTTAATTTTCTCCAGAATTATAAGATTTATAGTGCAATTTTTTAT
This sequence comes from Deinandra increscens subsp. villosa, assembly GCA_039602395.1. Taxonomy (NCBI): domain Eukaryota; kingdom Viridiplantae; phylum Streptophyta; class Magnoliopsida; order Asterales; family Asteraceae; genus Deinandra; species Deinandra increscens. Next base: position 38,810,992 of record JBCNJP010000023.1, on the reverse strand, counting down.
AAAAAATTTTAACATATGAAAAAGTTATAAAGGTTTTAATATTATTGCATATGTGCAATAATAATAAAAAAAATTATTGCAGCTGTGCAATAATAATTTTTTAAAAAATTTTGATTTTTTTTTAAATTTTTTTCCAGAACTAAAGATAACATAATTTTAAGGATTTTGGTGCAAATTTTTTTATAAAATATTAACGTATGAAAAAGTTATAGAGGTTTTAATATTTGTTTTCGTGTTTTCGCAATAAAAGTTGTTTTCACATGATCCTTACCCTACAAATATATACATACATATACATACATACATATATATATATCTATACTACTATATAATACATATTGGTTCTGAGGGGTATTTTGGTCATAAAATTCCTTAATTTTAAGACGCGTACAAGAGTTTATGCATCATGTACAAGTCTTTGAAGCATCAAAAGTAAACTATCACATTTCAAGAAACTAACACCGTTCAAAAATTGAGGTTAGAAGTGGAATTAACCATATTTACAGCCTTTCACACGCCTCCTTCTCTTTTCTGGAACTCACATCCTCGATCTCAACCACATAGCCGCCTTCGTTATTCCCGCTTCTCCACCCTCTCTCCCCTTCAATTGGGCAACGCTTCATTGCCAAGATGATGCCTTCTTCAACCACGCTTCCTTTTAATGATCATTCAGATCTATTTTCATTGATCAGATCCACACTCTCTTCTCAAAATAAAACCCTAGACGTATGGTGCCTGATTTCAAAGTTCGTGGGCAGCAGTAGGAGTTATCGGTGGCGATCAGATATCAGAATTTTATCATCTTCTTCAATTGAAAAGAGTATGCGACTCTCTGGCCATCTCTGGTTCGAGATCTCTGTTTGATTTCCTTCCTCATCACTGCCTTCTTCCAAAGAGGTAGGTTTTTCAGTTGTTTCTTGGTTGTACAAATTTCTTCAAACGTCACGGTTGATTGCTAAACTAATTAGCATCTCATTTGTTGTAACTGAGTAGATAATATATTTTTATATGATTTTGATTTATATGGTATATTAGAAGTATAACTTTGATTTGTTTGGTGTTTTTGGATCCTTTAAGTAGATATTATCATCAGTTCTAAAACCTTAAAATATGGTTAATCGAGATCTTGCTTGCTTTTGCTCTGGTTACCTTAAAACACTGACCAATCCTTGGTTATGCAGGAAAAAAAGGAATGCTTTGCTTCAATATTCAACTTACATTGGTTAAAGGCTTCAAAAGGTTACTGGATGGATCTGCATTTCAAGGAGAAGAAGGTAACACCACTATATCTGTCATGTTATGCCCTGGAATCTCATGTTTTACGATACCAGCTTTTTTGGATTATGGTATTTACTCTATTCTGATTTAGTGTTTCAGTTGTTGAACTTTTGGTTGCAAACTTAATTATTCCTTTGGCTTTTCTCATAAACAAATTTTATCTACATAAAATATGTATTCGCTTATGTCTTTTATACTATGTGGCCATACCTATTACATGGTGTATTTCTTCCATAAAATCAGTAAAAAACACCTTTTCTCTTTTTTAACCAACGGTACTTCCGCTTTTTAATTGTTAAACTGTGTAGATTCGGCCCTGTAGACCACACGCTGCAAGGACTGATGTAGTTCGATGTGCCATTGTCTGGTGTGTTTGTATTTAAGTGTTTATTGTTGTTTTACTAAGCTATTAGGAAATAGTTTGTTTTGATCTTCATTACACAGGGTTGTTAACGGATGTTTGTAGTGTTGTTCTTAAACCATGCTCAGGGAAAGACAAGTTGCAAGGGAATCAAACTCTTTTCAAAGAACCAGTAAAGCTAAAATATGTGAAGAAGGCAAGTTTGTTCATATTTATTGACTTTATCTTTTAAACTTTTAGAAAATGGTCCTAATAACTCTATTGATTTTAAATAGAAAGATTATGTTAACCACATACTTCTCTAGATTAAAGTATGGGTCCTTTCCTTTCTCTAATTGGTCTACAAAAGATAACCACTATTGCAATCTGCGATGTCCAGATGCATGATGTCAAAGTGGTAGCAAACCTTGCTGCTGATGGTATGTTTATACTTGTACCAATCATGCATCTTTAAGAGACGTAACGTAATCGAGTGCTTGAAATAAAAGGTAACAAATGAATACTCTAAGTATATTTATTATGCTTCTTATTTTTCTTTATGTCCTTGCCCATTTGTGTCATGAAAGAACCATGCTACAAGGCGAGATGATATGCGGAGCAGGACCATTGAAACATTCTATCCCAAACCTAATGGTTATAAGGGAAAACGTGGCCTGGTCATTGGGTCATTGGATAAACTCTTGATTACAAAAGCTATTTATTCAAATTCTGATGTTGTTGATTCTAATTTACTTTTTACCCTGACATGTGCTTAAATCATTGAAAAATGGCACATTTATCCTCAATCGTAGGTAAATTCTGATGTTGTTTGATTGCAGTTTTGAAACTTTATGAATCATGGATCTGTCATTCGGTCTTATTAAAGAAGTTGTTAAAGGTTAGCCTTTTATCATTTTTTTCTTTTAAATCTTCCCAATTAGTTATCAGCTTTTGGTTGAAATTATCTGTTCATGAATTATGTTTGAAGTTGTTCTTTTAGCATTGGGCATTCGTATAAGTATTGTTGGATTACCAAGAGGCGATTAAAGTATGAAAGATGGTCAAAACATAAGAAATAATGGATCCATAGGCTTTCCTGGTCAAATAAATTCACCCAAGGTTAAGATTTTCTTATAATGATATATATTACTCACAATCATAAATAAGTATGCCTCTGTTAGTACCTTCAATAATTAAGTAAAATGGAATATTTATTTAACAGTCGAAGATGCCTCAGATGCCACAATAAACACCTAAACAGCAAGACCAGTTGCAGCAACAAGTTGCAATCTGTTCTGGTACAGATTGGGGTTTCAGTTATACGTTGAACAAACATGTGTATGTTGTTTGTATAGGTTTCTGTGAATCTTGAATACGGACAACAATTCGAGGGCGATCTTCTGGTTTGTGCTGATGGAATATGGTCAAAGGTATGATATTACATGAGACATAAAATAGAATTCCATTCCGATTCGCTAAATTGTATTAATTTTTTGTTTGTTTAGAAACTTAGAATGTGACATAAAAGCTCATAGAAATAAGAAAAAGAAATAAATAAAATGCGTAATTTCTATTTGTTAATAGAAGAGCAATTTGTAACCAAGGTAACCAAGGGCTGTATACTTGTTAGAATCTTGACTTTGAAACAAAAAAATGTTTCATTTCTGATGCCTTTTTTTCAAATTTTTGCAGGAGATCAAAGTGACTTGTATGTGCAGGCTAGATGTTCAACTAGGGATGGTACAGGAGTGCACGAGCATTGTCACTCAGCTTCTTACAAAGGTTGGATCAATGTTTATTAAATTTGAACAAGCGTCTAGAATTCATTTACACCGTACTCTCAACCAAGTCAGATTTCATCCATTTATTGAATTTGCTTATTTGTTTCTTTTGTGTATAATTCACTTAGTGCTTTTCTTCTTATGGGTTATTTACCACCCTACAATATCACTTTTATTCAAATTAAAAGTCTTGGCAAAAGCATGAGTACCTGCAACACCTTTGACAATATAATTAATTTATGTTTGTACGATCTAATATTATAGCTTTGAATGCACTATGTTCATGGTATTTTAGATGAAACCTATATCCGAGAGTTTTAGTCATATAAAACTAAAAGTTCAATTGCCAATCACATTAAATAGGACTAAAAATGTAGTTGAGTGGAGTTTTAGTCATACAAAACTAAAAGTTCAATTGCCAATCACATTAAATAGGACTAAAAATGTAGTTGAGTTCTTTGTTTTTCTTAACTTGATTCAAAGGCATTAAGGGGAACACTTAACTAAAAAAGAGAGTAGCCTGATTTTATGTTCTTTTTGAGTTTTCTTCACTTTGAGTGTTTTATCTTTATAGTTAACACCAATTGTTTAATCTTAACTTTATAATTGTTGTTGTCATCTCTGGTTTGTGATTTGAATTTAGAACTAATGCTTGAGTTTAATTGTTTAAGTTAGAGGAAAATGTGACAAAGGGACACGTGTCAAGAAAAAGCTTGATGATGTATTAAATGAAGGTAGTGAAACCAAGCTTAGTGAGAGTAAAGACGAAACTCGGAGTGCTTGTTCCCCTATGTCGTATGCACTACATTTGTATAAACTGTCGCCGTCGCAATGCGCTCCTTTTAAAAATTATTGTCATGCTCATAAACTTCTATTTACTACTAAACTTTCGAAAAACGATCAACGCCACTCGCCCACCCGTCGCAAGGCCCGGGCCCTTTTTCTTGTCTATATTAATAGAATAGGGTGAGCCCGCGCGATCAAGTTAATGTTGGTGTATTCTATGTAAATGGGTGATCCCAAAGGTATTTGTATATGATGTTTTTAATATGTTATGTATAGTTTTATCAAAAGTATGTAGATTTTGTTGCTGCTTTACAAATATGTCATGATTTTAATATGTATAGAATGATGCTGAAGTTTTTAAGAAAGGTTAACAAGATATTCTTAAATCTTTAATCTCAGTCAATTGTTTTGATGTTGATTTAACGTTTGTTGATCTTGAGATAGGTGCTCCAATGGTGTTGATAGATTCACTACTGATTTCTTGTGAGTGTGGGGTTTTATATTGAACAAAGCATACCACTTAACATCAGTTGAAGGGTTTGATACCTTTTCTTCCCTTTTCACTTAGTTTGGAAAATTCCACAAAAAGACCCAAAACTCAACTCCATTTATACTCTTAATACCAGCAATCATAAATTTAAGACTGATACATATTTTATCATATTAAAACTGTAGTTTAGTTTATCAATTTATGCTAAATATATAACATTCATGTTTTTGATAAAACATATGTAATAGACTGACATTTTTGTAAGTGGCGGAATGCCCATGTTCTGCATTATAAATTATCATTGGGTCGCATTGTGTTAACAAAAACGAATACCGCAATGTAAATTGTCACGCCACCATAACGAACGAGCAAAAAAACGACGAATAGCACGCTATAGACTGTCGCTGCCGCAACGAAAACCACGATGTAAATTGTCACGCCACGATAACACGAGAAACAAACAATGAACAACGCATCATAAACTATCGCCAGCGCAACACGCGAACAAACGACGAATAACACACCATAAACATTCGCCGCCGCAACGAAAAGAAAACAAATAGGCTAAAAAAACCATGACTTCCATTGATATTGGAAAAACTGAATACAAATCAGCCATACAGAGATTCTCTCAGTTTTCACACTTAATGCACACACACAAGAAAAAAAAAACCACAATGAAAGTCATGGTTTATATACGCTTTACTAAAGGAAAACACAAAACCACAAGATTGACTTCCTCACTATGAAATTCAAGGACCCTCGGATTTTGATTTAAAAAGTACTATGTTATTACTGATATCTTAAAACTATGTTGACGACTTCTATCTTACAACTCATTTGGTTTTAAATTACTATGTTTGTGACCAATATATATTTCAATTCGGGTGTTTGTTGTTATTTGTTTGAGTTCTAAAAAACGAATACCTCGATGTAAATGTCGTGCCGCCATAACAAGCGAACAGAAGACGAATAACACGCTATATACTGTCGCCGCCGCAACGCGCGGGCACACGGCTAGTATATATATATATATATATATATATATATATATATATATATATATATATATATATATATAGGGATGGGAACTAATATTAACCCATTCTTATGTAATAACTCATTAACCACATCTTAATGGTTCAAGAGTTTGATCCAAGGGCTCAAGATAGTCGGATGTTTTTGTGGCTGTTGTTAAACCAGTGCTAGTTTAGTCTTTCACACGTATATCCTTTTATCAGCCATTTCACACCCCCACATCACCATTAAAAGTGTTCTCTCTAAATCTTCTTCAAGGAAAAACCCAGATCTCTTCTTGCAATCACTAACACAAAACAACGGCGGCACCACAACACAAAACAACGGCGCCCCCACTACAACATGCCGATGATCTCGTTCCTATGGCGGCGGTCTCTCTACGACGGCACCACTGCAACTGCGGTGGCGGTCTCTCTTCTCTGGTTCGTACCTTAGACGAGCTTCGAATCCCTTTAACAACTTTCTGTCACACCGATCTGCTTCCTAACTGCAGCCACAGCCGCGAGCTCCCACTCGGCTCACCTTAGTGGAGGCGGCTAGGGTTTCCAGTGGTGAGTTCGGTCTAACTCGATGACGGAAAAGGTTAACAGGAAAGGTTCGATTACTGTGGTTTGATTTTTTTTGTATGAATTTATACAGGGCAAGTTTTTGCTTACTGTGGTTCGATTTTTTGGTCCAAATTTAAGCAAGTTTTTGTAAACGGGGTAAGGTTCGATTTACCCTAATTTTATTAGTTAATTTGAATTTTTTATTATATATTTTGACTTCTAAAGTCAAAGAAGGGGTTAAAGAACCCAAGAAGAGAGTGAGTTCTTGTCAATGTCGGTCGCCACCACCGGAGTAGTCGCCGTGGTTATGGTTGAAGGCTTGAAATTGTGGGTTTTGGTAGTTTAGATTTTGACTTTTAAAAGTCAAAGAAATTAAAATTAAGTTTTTTTTACACGAGTTCGTATTTCACTTCTATTATATCCATCGAGTTAATGGTTCTACTTAGGGAATCTTTTTTCGACCCGCATCACTAGAATCCGCTGTCATTTTTTTTTCAACCCCATAAAAATGGTATAAATTTTTGTTTCTTTTATATGGTTTTTTGTTTAAGAATCCATAATGCAGGTATAGCATCAGTGTTAATGTAGAAGCATATTCCTATGCTATGAGTGTCTCGTGTATTGTATCTATGTGAGCGGGTCTTTGTATGAAGTGTAATGACTATATCATTGGCACCGGACCAGATGGTCCGGCGGACCAAATGGTCCGGGCGTACCATTTGGTACGCAGCCTATGTAGTCACTTACTATAAATAGGTGGTGTTAGAATGTGCATAAGAACGAGTTGAACACTTCTGTCATTCTACACCTTTCTGTGTGTGTTTCTAGAGAGAGAAACTAGAGAGAGTTCATTGTAATCTCAAGTGATTCAATAACAGATCTCTTATTTACATCCGTGTTCATTACGTTTGATCAAAGCATGCAGTAGTAAGATCGTATCTCGTTTCTACAAGTGGTATCAGAGCAATTGGTTGCTCTACTGCTGTGTTTTTGATCGATTTTCGAAGTTTTAGAGAGAGAAAGCTTGGGTTTGGTAAGTTTTTCTTCAATTTCTTCCAATTCTGAGTGATTCCAAGGATAAAAATGACTTCTGTATGCTCCTGGAGTGTTTTCGCATCATATTGATCCAGTTTTCAGCTTCAATTATCAAAATTCGTGAAAATCAGTCGATTTCAGCTTTATTTGCATCTGGTCTGTTGATAGAACAGCTGGTCCGCTGACTGGTCCGCCAGGCAATCTTCATCAGCTGGTCCGTGGCGGTTTCTTTCTGGTCCGCAGCAGTTATAACGTATCAATTTGGTCCGCCGTACCAATCTGGTCCGCTGGTTTATTGGTCCGCCGTACCTCATTTGATCCGCAGTTCATTTCTGGTCCGCTGAATTTCATCTGGTCCGCCGGACGAAATCTGACCCGGATTTGGTCCGCCGATTTGTTTTGGTCCGCTGGCAGAATAGTGACCTTCACTAAAACTGACGTAACTTGCAAACCGTTTGGAGTTACGGAACCCAATACCAGCCAAAACGTTCATCTTTCCGAGATCTAGACGTGTACTCACCTGAAAGGTCTGTACCCCCCGGTTTGACCCCCGAAATCCGCTTGGAAGACCTTCATTTTTGAGTTCGAAGTTTTTGAAGTATCATTTTCGGTGAAAAATGTCTGATTTTCAAGCGTTTGCGGCTATGCAAAGCACGGTACAAGCTATGCTCAATTTTGATAATGAAATAGGAACAAGTCAGAAAGTTCCCAAGTTGTTAAAGTTGGAAGATTATCAAAATTGGAAACAACGTTTTTCTGCATACATTAGCACAAATGATATTGATTTATGGATTCCAATTCATAAGTTGTATGTACGTCCAACTGCAGCTGGCGAGTATAAAGAGATTCAAGATTTTGATAAGGATGAAAGAAAATTTATGAACTTGAACAAAAAGTTTATGGTTATCTTACCATGGCTTTACCTACCGAGTTGTTACATCAATTCAGTACTTGTAAGAAGGCTAAACAGTTATGGGATGCTTTATCTGCTCGATGTGAAGGCAATGATCAATATAAGAAGAGTAGACGAAAAGTTTTGAACAAGGAATTTGAGAATTTTCAACAATATGACAAAGAAAATATTTCTGCTCTTGTTTCAAGGTTTTCACATCTAATTAGTGAGATGAAAGTTGTCAAGATTGAAAAGACCGAGGAAGAATTGAAATAAAAATTAATGGAAGCATTACCAGAGAAGTGGGAAAGTTATGTGTTGTTGATTACTCATGACAAAGACTATTTTACATTATCATTTCATGATTTGACCGGAAAGCTTCATGCTCGAGAAATGGAAATGATGAATTCAAACAAGTCCACTGCTCAATTACAAAATCCTGAATTATATCATGGACAAAATTCTGCAAGTATCAATGCAAAGGCAAAATCATTCAGTGTTAATTCATCAAATCCACCTCAAACTGCTTTTGTTGTTGGTCATGGTTCAGGGAATTCTGGAAATTCTTCAAGAGGATGTAATTTCACTGTTCCAAATCATTCAAATCAGACTTCGTTTTCTGCAAAAACACCGGATGAGCACTTGGCATTAATCTCAGCTTTGTTATCTTCATATTATGGATTGTTGAATGGTGGGTTGACAACATCTAATCTGATTGAAGAAGATTTTGATCAGATTGATCCTGATAATCTTGAGCAAATGGATATCAATTGGCAATTGGCAATGTTAGCTCAAAGAGTTAAAAGATTCAAGAAAAAGACAGGATTTCAAAGTTTAAACCCAGATGGCAAGGTTGGAATAGATAAGTCAAAAGCAAAATGCTTCAAATGTTCTAATTTTGGACATTTTGCTCGTGAGTGTTCAAAATCAACTGCTTCTTCATCAAAGTCTTCAACAGCCTTGGTGTCTCAAGTTGATAAAAAATATGATTGGGGGCAAACTTCTAATTCTCCAGTTGCTTTAACTGCCATTGCTCCTGCATCCAATGACGGTTGTGATTGGGATGTTGATGTACTTGAAGCATTTGAAAAAGCACGAACATCAAATAAAGGCTTTGATTGGGCTACTGATGACATTATTGATGAGTCTGCATGGACTGGTTCATCTGCAATGATTGCTCAAATTGTTCATAGTGATAATGAAGAAGAAGTTACTGATTCTGAATCTGAAACAAGTGGTTCTGGAGATGGTGGCTATGAATCAGTTTGTGAGTTTTGTTCTCCAAAGGACAAGAAGATTCAAGCATTGATAAAAGAAAATGAGTTGTTGGTTGATGAAAATAAAGGAAAGATTGAAGATTTGACAACTGCAAAGCAAAACTTAGAAGTTTTAATTCAAGAATGTTCTTCTCAGAAAGATAAGTTTTCAGATTTTCAAGCAGAGTTTGTTGAGAAAGAATCAAAATTTGAAAGTGTTAAGCAAGAGTTTGAACAGAAAGTTACAACGTTATCTGAAGAAAAGGATGACTTAGTCAAGGAAGTTGCAAAATGGAAGGCAGAAGCTGAGGATGCTGCCAATGATTTTAATAATTTGTTTGAAAAGTCCAAGATTAAACTTGATTTACTTACCAAGGCTTCTGATGATTCGGTTGCTAAAAGTGAAGCATATCAGCTTGATATGGAGAAGTTGTTAGATGAGAAGCAAGAACTGGCAAGAGTAAACAAGTTGCAAAATGCAAATTTGGATATTCAGAAAAGAAACGAAGATAAACTCGAGAAGGAATTGTTGGCCGCTCTAGCTGAGTTGAGATTGCAAAAGTATGAAACTAATAAAGTGGCAAAGAAGCTAATTGCAACAGAAAAGGAGTTGGCTGAAGCTCATCAAAGAATTTCTGAATTAAAGATTGAAGTCATTGATTCAAAACGTCTTTTGAACAATGTTACTAATTCACAATCTTTTACAAGTTTCTTGGCAAAGGATGAGAATTTTGAAAGGATGTTCAACAAAACTGTGTCACCACCAAGAAGTCTCAAAGAAGGCGTTCATGCGTTGAAAGACAAGGTTGAGACTGGTGATTATTCTGAAATTGTTAGTTCTAAATCGGTTGAAGGAAAGAAAAAGGAAACAGGTAAGAGTATTAAATATTCTGAAGCTCAAAAGGGTGTGTCTGGTTCTTCGTCTACAGACAAGGATAAATCAGCAAGTTCAAACACTGACATTGATGAAACAATTGTCAATGCTCCAAAAGATCTCAAGAGAGTTAAAGCTGAATTTTCTAGGTTGGCAAAGAATGGGCATAAATCTACTGGAATGGGAGAGAAGGGTTCCATTTGTTGGTAAAGCTGCCAAACAACGATTCATTGATGAACATGGAAGAGTATTTGATGAATACCCACAACCTACATTTTTTAAAACTCAAGGAAGATTTATTCCTCGTTTTCAAAATGTTCCATATGTAGGTTGTTCGTCACAATCAACTGTGACTGGTTCATCAGATACTGATTTACCAAAACAACAAATCTGGAAACCTAAAGTGGTTTCGAAAGGAAACCAAGATACTGGTCGACCAGAAGCGGTTCGCTTCGGGTCATTTATAAACTGATGTGTTTGACCAGTGTGCAGGTACTTTTAGAAGACCTATCGGTGATTGAAAAGTTGCTGATGGAGAAGTATTCTGCTGATTTAAGTTAAAATTCACATGATAACAATTTCAAAAATGAAATTTTTCTGAAAGCTAAATCTGAAAGGTATCCATGTCGAAAGGTCAATTTTTCTTTCTTTTACATTTCGTTTGTAGTTTAGGGGGAGAAAATTGAAAAACCAAAAATAGTGTCTTTGTGTTTTTGTTAAAATGAAAATCCAAAACTAGAGTTTTCATTTTAAGGGGGAGAAAAACAGAAAATACAAAAACATTGAAAAATAGAAAAATACAAAAAACATTGAAAAATGAGAAATTGATCCGACATAATTGGGAAATGATGGTACATTGGCTTACGTGCCTGACTTATGGATAAATTAGATGAAAAAGCCATAAGATCATTGTTCGATGTGCTTGGTAGGCTCGGCATTAAATCAGAAAGTATTCAAATGTGATATTCATTAAATACTAATGCTTGACCAAGTGGACAACATCTTGATGCATATCTCATGATATATCAAGAAAAGATATGTGAAGAAGAAAATGAGAAGTCACTGTGTATACATGTGTTCATTTTGCAAAGATTTAAACTTGCTTGATTTTCTTTATTTTGTCAAACGATCGGACTTTCTTTGCGTATCGAAAGATCGACCTGATTGTTGTTCGTTTGACGTTCTGCTTTATTTTCTTTGGTGTTTCGTATAACTCATCGGACTTTCTCTGCGTGTACGGAAGTACCGACCTGATTGTTGTTGGGTTATACAATTTCAACTTGGTTTATTTTCTTATT
>JBCNJP010000023.1:38760724-38798876 GCA_039602395.1 Deinandra increscens subsp. villosa | reverse complement strand
ACTAAGTCATCCTTTTCTTCAGATAACGTTGTAACTTTCTGTTCAAACTCTTGCTTAACACTTTCAAATTTTGATTCTTTCTCAACAAACTCTGCTTGAAAATCTGAAAACTTATATTTCTGAGAAGAACATTATTGAATTAAAACTTCTAAGTTTTGCTTTGCAGTTGTCAAATCTTCAATCTTTCCTTTATTTTCATCAACCAACAACTCATTTTCTTTTATCAATGCTTGAATCTTCTTGTCCTTTGGAGAACAGAACTCACAAACTGATTCATAGCCACCATCTCCAGAAACACTTGTTTCAGATTCAGAATCAGTAACTTCTTCTTCATTATCACTATGAACAATTTGAGCAATCATTGTAGATGAACCAGTCCATGCAGACTCATCATTAATGTCATCAGTAGCCCAATCAAAGCCTTTATTTGATGTTCGTGCTTTTTCAAATGCTTCAAGTACATCAACATCCCAATCACAACCGTCATTGGATGCAGGAGCAATGGCAGTTAAAGCAACTGGAGAATTAGAAGTTTGCCCCCAATCATATTTTTTATCAACTTGAGACACCAAGGCTGTTGAAGACTTTGATGAAAAAGCAATTGATTTTGAACACTCACGAACAAAATGTCCAAAATTAGAACATTTGAAGCATTTTGCTTTTGACTTATCTATTCCAACCTTGCCATCTGGGTTTAAACTTTGAAATCCTGTCTTTTTCTTGAATCTTTTAACTCTTTGAGCTAACATTGCCAATTGCCAATTGATATCCATTTGCTCAAGATTATCAGGATCAATCTGATCAAAATCTTCTTCAATCAGATTAGATGTTGTCAACCCACCATTCAACAATCCATAATATGAAGATAACAAAGCTGAGATTAATACCAAGTGCTCATCCGGTGTTTTTGCAGAAAACGAAGTCTGATTTGAATGATTTGGAACAGTGAAATTACATCCTCTTGAAGAATTTCCAGAATTCCCTGAACCATGACCAACAACAAAAGCAGTTTGAGGTGGATTTGATGAATTAACACTGAATGATTTTGCCTTTGCATTGATACTTGCAGAATTTTGTCCATGATATAATTCAGGATTTTGTAATTGAGCAGTGGACTTGTTTGAATTCATCATTTCCATTTCTCGAGCATGAAGCTTTCCGGTCAAATCATGAAATGATAATGTGGAATAGTCTTTGTCATGAGTAATCAACAACACATAACTTTCCCACTTCTCTGGTAATGCTTCCATTAATTTTTCTTTCAATTCTTCCTCGGTCTTTTCAATCTTGACAACTTTCATCTCACTAATTAGATGTGAAAACCTTGAAACAAGAGCAGAAATATTTTCTTTGTCATATTGTTGAAAATTCTCAAATTCCTTGTTCAAAACTTTTCGTCTACTCTTCTTATATTGATCATTGCCTTCACATCGAGCAGATAAAGCATCCTATAACTGTTTAGCCTTCTTACAAGTACTGAATTGATGTAACAACTCGGTAGGTAAAGCCATGGTAAGATAACCATAAACTTTTTGTTCAAGTTCATAACTTTTTCTTTCATCCTTATCAAAATCTTGAATCTCTTTATACTCGCCAGCTGCAGTTGGACGTACATACAACTTATGAATTGGAATCCATAAATCAATATCATTTGTGCTAATGTATGCAGAAAAACGTTGTTTCCAATTTTGATAATCTTCCAACTTTAACAACTTGGGAACTTTCTGACTTGTTCCTATTTCATTATCAAAATTGAGCATAGCTTGTACCGTGCTTTGCATAGCCGCAAACGCTTGAAAATCAGACATTTTTCACCGAAAATGATACTTCAAAAACTTCGAACTCAAAAATGAAGGTCTTCCAAGCGGATTTTGGGGGTCAAACTGGGGGGTACAGACCTTTTAGGTGAGTACACGTCTAGATCTCGGAAAGACGAACGTTTTGGCTGGTATTGGGTTCCGTAACTCCAAACGGTTTGCAAGTTACGTCAGTTTTAGTGAAGGTCACTATTCTGTCAGCGGACCAAAACAAATCGGCGGACCAAATCCGGATCAGATTTCGTCCGGCGGACCAGATGAAATTCAGCGGACCAGAAATGAACTGCGGATCAAATGAGGTACGGCGGACCAATAAACCAGCGGACCAGATTGGTACGGCGGACCAAATTGATACGTTATAACTGCTGCGGACCAGAAAGAAACCGCCACGGACCAGCTGATGAAGATTGCCTGGCGGACCAGTCAGCGGACCAGCTGTTCTATCAACAGACCAGACGCAAATAAAGCTGAAATCGACTGATTTTCACGAATTTTGATAATTGAAGCTGAAAACTGGATCAATATGATGCGAAAACACTCCAGGAGCATACAGAAGTCATTTTTATCCTTGGAATCACTCAGAATTGGAAGAAATTGAAGAAAAACTTACCAAACCCAAGCTTTCTCTCTCTAAAACTTCGAAAATCGATCAAAAACACAGCAGTAGAGCAACCAATTGCTCTGATACCACTTGTAAAAACGAGATACGATCTTACTACTGCATGCTTTGATCAAACGTAATGAACACGGATGTAAATAAGAGATTTGTTATTGAATCACATGAGATTACAATGAACTCTCTCTAGTTTCTCTCTCTAGAAACACACACAGAAAGGTGTAGAATGACAGAAGTGTTCAACTCGTTCTTATGCACATTCTAACACCACCTATTTATAGTAAGTGACTACATAGGCTGCGTACCAAATGGTACGCCCGGACCATTTGGTCCGCCGGACCATCTGGTCCGGTGCCAATGATATAGTCATTACACTTCATACAAAGACCCGCTCACATAGATACAATACACGAGACACTCATAGCATATGAATATGCTTCTACATTAACACTGATGCTATACCTGCATTATGGATTCTTAAACAAAAAACCATATAAAAGAAACAAAAATTTATACCATTTTTATGGGGTTGAAAAAAAAAATGACAGCGGATTCTAGTGATGCGGGTCGAAAAAAGATTCCCTAAGTAGAACCATTAACTCGATGGATATAATAGAAGTGAAATACGAACTCGTGTAAAAAAACTTAATTTTAATTTCTTTGACTTTTAAAAGTCAAAATCTAAACTACCAAAACCCACAATTTCAAGCCTTCAACCATAACCACGGTGACTACTCTGGTGGTGGCGACCGACATTGACAAGAACTCACTCTCTTCTTGGGTTCTTTAACCCCTTCTTTGACTTTAGAAGTCAAAATATATAATAAAAAATTCAAATTAACTAATAAAATTAGGGTAAATCGAACCTTACCCCGTTTACAAAAACTTGCTTAAATTTGGACCAAAAAATCGAACCACAGTAAGCAAAAACTTGCCCTGTATAAATTCAGACAAAAAAAATCAAACCACAGTAATCGAACCTTTCCTGTTAACCTTTTCCGTCATCGAGTTAGACCGAACTCACCACAGGAAACCCTAGCCGCCTCCACTAAGGTGAGCCGAGTGGGAGCTCGCGGCTGTGGCTGCAGTTAGGAAACAGATCGGTGTGACAGAAAGTTGTTAAAGGGATTCGAAGCTCGTCTAAGGTACGAACCAGAGAAGAGAGACCGCCACCGTAGTTGCAGTGGTGTCGTCGTAGAGAGACCGCCGCCATAGGAACGAGATCATCGGCATGTTGTAGTGGGGGCGCCGTTGTTTTGTGTTGTGGTGCCGCCGTTGTTTTGTGTTAGTGATTGCAAGAAGAGATCTGGGTTTTTCCTTGAAGAAGATTTAGAGAGAACACTTTTAATGGTGATGTGGGGGTGTGAAATGGCTGATAAAAGGATATACGTGTGAAAGACTAAACTAGCACTGGTTTAACAACAGCCACAAAAACATCTGACTATCTTGAGCCCTTGGATCAAACTCTTGAACCATTAAGATGTGGTTAATGAGTTATTACATAAGAATGGGTTAATATTAGTTCCCATCCCTATATATATATATATATATATATATATATATATATATATATATATATAAGGATCATGTAAAAACCACATCTTTTTGCGAAAACCTAAAAACTAATACTAAAACCTTCATAACTTTTTCATACGATCATATTTTTTAAAAAAATTTGCACCAAGATCCTTAGAATTATGAGTTCTTTAATTCTGGAAAAAATAAAATAAAAAAACTTTAACGTCTCGTCGTTTTTTTATTAGTGCACATGTGCACTAATAATAAAACTCATACATATAGTACGCGTTAATGTTTTTTTTAGAAAAATCGCATCAAATACGTTATAATTTTGTTAGTTTTTCGTGGTTTTTTTATTAGTGCACATGTGCACTAATAATAAAGCACTTTATACGTGTCGTATACATTAATATTTTAAAAGAGAAATGGCACCATAAATCTGATAATTGTGTTATCTTTAACTCTGAAAATATATTTAACGTTTTAATTTTTTTTTAATTTTATGCTACACATGTTCACTATAATTAATAGTTATAGTGCATATGTAGAATTATCATTAATTCTATGAATATTTTAGTTTTTTTAAATGTTTTTAACCTAAACAATATGTTTCCGCATGACAATTCTCAATTGTGTAGTACTAATGAAAATGGTGCACATGTGCACTAATAATACACATGTGCACTAATTTTTTTTTCTTTGAAATATCAATTTCTTTTCCAGAATCAAAGACAATAGAATTTTAAGATTTTTGGTGCAAGTTTCATAGAAAAATATTAACGTATGTAAAAGTTATGAAGGTTTTAGTGTTAGTTTTTAGGTTTTCGCAAAAAAAAAAGTTTTCGCAGGATCCTTACCCTATATATATATGTATGTATATATTTGTAGGGTAAGGATCATGTGAAAACAACTTTTATTGCGAAAACACGAAAATAAATATTAAAACCTCTATAACTTTTTTATACGTTAATATTTTATAAAAAAATTTGCACCAAAATCCTTAAAATTATGTTATCTTTAGTTCTGGAAAGAAAAATTAAAAAAAACAAATTTTTTAAAAAAAATTATTATTGCACATATGCAATAATATTAAAACCTTTATAACTTTTTCATATGTTAAAATTTTTTATAAAAATTGCACTATAAATCTTATAATTCTGTTATCTTTAATTCTGGAGAAAATTAAAAAAAAAACTCAACGTTTTTGAAATTTTTTTATTATTGCACATGTGCAATAAAAAATTATTATTGCACATGTGCAATAAAAAATTATTATTGCACATGTGCAATAAAAAATTATCATTGCACATGTGCAATAATATTAAAACCTCTATAACTTTTTCATACGTTAATATTTTTGATAAAAAAATTGTACCATAGATCTTATAATTCTGTTATCTTTAATTCTTGAAAATTTTTTAAATAAATAAATGTTTTTTGTTAATATTGCACATGTGTAATATAATTAATACGTATTATTGCACATGTGCAATAATAAAAAAAATCATGAAATTTTATATGTTTAATTTTTTTCCCCAGAATTTGGTGCAAACTTTTTAAAAAATTATTAACGTATGAGGAAGTTATAGAGGTTTTGATATTTGTTTTCGTGTTTTCGCAATAACATCTTGTTTTTATTTGATCCTTCCCCCTATATATATATATATATATATATATATGGGGGGGGGGATCATTTGAGAACCAAATGGTTTTGAGAACTTTTGAGAACCATTCTGACCACAAGTTATACATAAGGAAATCCCCCCCATGAATTTGAATGTTTCCTCCCTGAAATTTAGTGGCTCAGAATGCTTCTCAAAAGTTCTCAAAAGAAAAAATTCTAATTTGAACATAACCCTATATATATATATATATATATATATATATATATATATGGTGAAGTTCATTGTAGACACTTTCACATGTGAAATAGCTATTTTTCACATGTGAAATTTTTTGAACAATGAGAAAAAGGAAAAAAGAAAGGAAATTAATGACAGCCATTAGATCAAGAGATCTAAGGGTGATAAAATGTGTGTACATTATTGGGGTGTCTACAATGAACTTTTCAATATATATATATATATATATATATATATATATATATATATATATATATATATATATATACTAGTCGTGTGCCCGCGCGTTGCGGCGGCGACAATGTATAGCGTGTTATTCGTCTTCTGTTCGCGCTTTATGGCGGCATGACAAAGTTATATATTTGGTCGAGAAGGTTAGTATTTTTTATAATAATCTGTAAGTAAATTCCGTTTCTTAGGCTGATGCCTGTTTTTTAAAATAATTAATATTTAGACAAGTGGTGTCAATTTCTAATGTTATGTATCAAAACATGTGCCTACATGTGTAATCATCAATCTTAAATGGACAACTTCATGGTAAAAGTGATGATGACCAAAATATTATAGGTTCAAATACTATAAAGTGTGTCTATGATAATCTTAACATATAAAAAAATGTGTGTAAGCCTGAAGGAGGAAATCTCTTTACAGATATATTAACAATTTATTATATGCAAACTTTATTATTATTTTAACACAAGTGGAACTATTAGTGCGTTGCTGCTAGTAGCGCGGAATTTTTTTTGTTAGTTTATAATCAATCATCTCGTGATATATTGTATTGTATGTTTGTTAGCTTTGTCATTCATATTAGTCAAAAACACAACAATTTACAAATAAATGTTCAAATATATAAATAATAAAAAGTAAGTCATAAACATAGTAAACTTGAAGTCAAAATCCAAATATCAATTACTTTGATTGTATCTAGGAAAATTGATGTAGTGATTAAACACATACAATGTAGTTCAAGAGACCCAAGTTCAGTCTCATTCACATCACTTTGTGAGATATTGGTGAGCAATGAATAATTGATTTTTGTGCTTGATCCTGAGTCACAAGAGAGGGTTTACGGGCTTTCCCGGCTCTTGATCGATCGTGTAAATACATAGGGAGTGCTCCCGGGTTCCCTCGCTATAAAGTTCAGACTCGGGATAGTGGATAAGTCCAGGAAAACCAGTCCCGATACACAGTTAAGCCAAAATTGTCGCTAAAAAACTTTGAATGTGATAAGAAAATTACATTTGATGAGTTATATGGGTAACATCTTATAGACTTCGTACATTATTATTAAAATAGTGAAGAAAAAGAACAATAACAACATCTTGTTGTACTTTAGATCTATGAACTCTTCAACTAATTCTTAAAACTATGTATTTCAAAAAAATGTAAGAAAATCGTATCAGATTATCAGGTGCTTAACCATGCAAAAAAAAAAAATAGACAAAGCCAACCAATTCCAATTATAACACACAAAAATACAATTGGCACAAAAACATGAGAATAACCTAACAGCAATATTCGTAAATGCTTGACAATTTGATAGCAACATTTATAACCATAACATTTCCATACCCTCATAAATGCTTGACAAACTTTTGTTCTTTTGTTTGACGTGAAATGGGACCGGAACAAATCGGTTGAATGAGTTCAAGAGGTTGCACTAACACTGCTACTACAGGCTGGAGAAGTAAGATTTGATCTTTTGACACGATCTGGGACCATTCAGAAGTGTCTTCAAGTTAGTAGACCAGTCCTGCGTGTTGATAAAGTAAGATTTCTTATAAATTATATGATGAGCAATCCAGAAGAAGCAAAAAACTAATCTCCTAAGAGTAAATAGTAATTCACAGAACTTTTGATTCACAAGACTTTTTATTTCACAAAATGTCTACTACATAACCAAATAGTAAAACCTAACAGTGATACCCGATGGCTAATTAGGAACCAGAAACCAGTCCACTGCACATGTTAAAGGGTACAAAAGTCAGAATTAACAATGTGGGCAAGACTACAAATTATAAAGGATGTTCACTTGATTAAAGAAAACAGCTACAGAAAATAAAATACTAAATATCTAAACCACCATATCATATATGAAAAAAAAAAAAGAGGCTGCAGTTGTTCCCTCTAGCTAATGAAAAAAAGAGGCTGCAATGTAGAAGAGTGATGTTTTGTATAACCATGAAGATCTAAACCACCATATCCTATATGCACTATCAGCAACAAAACATGAATTGATGAATGCATATAGTGGCTTCATGGAATCTTGTGTTGTGCTTCTGAATTGCAATATCTATATATGAGCGAAGAATTAATGTGCAAATACGATTGAAATTTCTATTATTTCAGTACCTTTATGACTTGTATAAAATGAATTTGAAAATCTGATGTATAAAAAACCAAACTTTTGGCAAGTTTTGACGCATATGAAGTGTTCAGCCCGCCTGACCCATTTACCCACTGGGAAAAAAAATAATGGGAGCTGCCCCAAACATTAGTAGGTGGGTTGGAACTGACCTACTGGTATAACATGCAACCAATATTGACTCAGTAGTTGGTCATACGAAAATGTTTGAAATTGCCAGCCTTTAGTAAATATGATTCCCAAAATTTATTTGAGGTCCGAACTTTTCTTTTCCAGTTTTTATAAGAAATAAATCTGCAATGGATCGATAATATACCTTTAAAGCAGAGATAACAAGAGTATCTGCTTGGCTTTTAAGGCTCGTGAAACAGAGTTGTATGCTTCTTGCTCAAGGAAATGAATTTGGGCTTCCATATCAGTATTATCCCCATGCATTCTATGATATTGTACAGAACCCATAACTATCTCTTCATCCTCTGACCACTGTAACCAAGCAATCAGTTATTAACAACCCAAAAAATCAGATTTTTATGACACAAATTAGTGTCTAATACGCGCTTATACTTGAGTGTTTCAAAAAGGGCTTCCCAATAAAGTATGCAAGTGTTTTATTATTCACGATCCCCTGTAGAAAGATGAATAATGTCTAATAACGTTCAGCGATGAAGTATGTTTACTATACGTATGTTAAAAAATGTAGTTATTGTTCTTTTAATTGATGGGAAGTGTAGCCTTAGAAACTGTTTTACTGAGACAAAATCTTTTTGCATAATACTTTTGAGTTACAAACACATGGGGGACCAACCAAATGAAGAGAGAAAGATGAGAGAAAAAAACCAGTTAATGTTATTGATTCACATGTGTTTGCATCTCAAATGATGTTAAAGTATATAATATTGGGGTTTAGATTCATTTGACCAATCTCATATTTCCAGCCTTCATCATTTGACACATCTCATATTTCCAGATATATGTACCTTCAATGAAGCAGGTTCACGTGTAGGTAACAGCTTCTCTTCCAATGAATCTTGTAAACCAACCTGTATAGTCTTACACAACTTAGAGTTATGAGAAACCTAGATAAATCCGAATTTCTTAAAGGTCACAACGGAAAAACAATACAAAAGAAAGATATTACCTGTGAGATGAAAGTGTTAATAAGTGAAGATGAAGAAAACGAAACAGGCTACTTCTTAGGACCCTATAAAATCAAGACCCAACTTCAAAGCACAAAGTATGAACAGGGTTTGTATAGTGTAGAAACAATGGATCTTTATGTTTAACAACAAGGATTATGAGGTCTGTGAAGGTATCTGATTAATAAGCCATAATATGTAGATACATAGAAAATAGAACTTTAACATAAATTAATAACTTCACACACATTAACATTAGCAAATTTCACGGAAACACAAAACTAAAGCAAGAGACAGACACAGTAGAATGGTTTTCAAGAATCATTAGACGATATGTAATTATGTATTCCATTTTTAAATGATCTGCAACAACCACTTTGAATTATAAACGAAAGATGAGTTTCAACCAAAATAAATAAAGTGGTAAAATCTAACTAATGACCACATATACACGTGGAATTTAGAATGACAAACTTCAAATTGATCTTAAAAGAATTACAGAAACAATATAAGCACTTCAAAAGGACTAATTTCAAATTGATCGTAAAAGATTTGAAGAACTATATAAGAAATATGAATACATATAGGAACGAATACATATAAGAATGAAAATAGGGAATATTAAATAGTAAAAGATTTATAGAAACAATATATTCACTCGAAAAGGAATCATTTCGAATTGCTAGTAGAAGATTTACAGAAACAGTAAAAGTTGAAAATCGAGAATAAGATATGAATAAACATAAGAACGGTTATATAGGAACGAAAATAGGGAATACCGTAGGAGGGGAAAATCTGATTTTGTTTGTATTGGTCGATGATAACCAATCTGCGATGGAAAACATTGGATTGAAAATTTAGCAAATCAGAAATATGGAAGATGAATAGACTTATATGAATGAGAAAATAGAAGAAATTTACCAGTGCAGATTGCAGAACCGTATGACACCTAAAGTATATGAATTTGGCGAATGAAGCACGGGGAAACGAAGAAGTGGAAATGAAGGAGAGATGGGGAATAAATAGTTGGAACTGCAAAGAAGCCAAATTGCTGTAACAAAGGGGAAAAACTGGTAAAATAAGAACAGAGACCACCTAACATTATTAAACTAACACATAAACATTCCATGAGAACACCTCATTCATATACCATGAAACCTAAAGCAGTTATCACGGTGCTTATATATAGTGTTTATGAAGTGTTAGATAGAATACATTTCTGCTTCATTTTTTTGTAACCATTATATTTTGAGCTCAGAATGTAAATGGAGCAAACACACTAAAATACAGTGAGATGTTAAGGCTAGGTTCCATAAGCAAAAACAAATAATGAAAAGGTACCCGTATATACCATGAGTTTTTGATGGATTTGACATGGTCATTATTTCTTAACTTCCAAAAACAGAGTTCACTGCTCTATTTTGCTCTTCTAAATTGTCAGTTTCTTTGTGGCTAAACTGACATTCAAACCTTACCATGTACATGCATACAAATTTATTCCATCCTCCTGTTTTGCACATGAATTTTTTTAGAAACACAACCGAAATAAATGCTTAATTTTTTATATATTGGTATGTGGTCATGGTATATGAGGTGTTGAAGTTAATTCACTTTATCATCAGCCCAGAATTGCAGTCTTTTTTCGTAAAGTTTTATTATTTATATAGTAATATATGTTTCTGGTATTAAACTACAAATATCATATGGAGCTTCCAAAAAACGATGTCCACATTTAGGCATGGGGCTTGTTGACCCATTCGAAATACAAACCCGTCATAAGTCAAACCATTACAAAAGAATACATTTTATAAAGACAGTTTGGTGGGCATGGAATTCCTCCTAAACTAACAAAACCCACAAAAAAATGTTTGTTTTCATCATGGAAGTTATTAACTATCCATTTCTTTTGTGAGCGATAATGATGTAAATGGTGGAGATATAAAACAATCTTATATAAATACAGAACTAATGCCCTATCGTAGTTGAGTATGGGTAAAAACATTTTGTTCTTAACAATGTTTCTGATCATAAATCAAACATGGTACATCTAAACTGCCTCTGAAAGAACAGCCCAAGTTAAACAAAGCCATACTATCTGTTTATTTATTCCTACCCAACCAAGAGTAAAAAACCACAACACATGCCAACAAACTAATTAAAGGCAAATAATATATGAAGCTTACCGCAAATCACATGATATAATGACTACATACCAATTCCAACACCTGCAACCAAAAAAAAAGAAGAAATCAGCTTCAACAAAATAACTGACAAAAGCTAAATCATATAGTCATTTACACAAACATCTACAACACAAAAGATAATCACAAAAACCACTAACAGAGCCATCAGAACATACACAGCACACAACCACAATCATAAGCCATATAGCACAATGTACAACCAATGACTCTCGCAAAAACAAATACAACTAATGCCACGCAGAGGCTGTCAAATCTACAGAAAAAGAAAACCGACGCAGCGAATTCTCCAAATACAACTCGAGGTTTATGAAACCCAGAGAAACAGCGATTAACTTACCTCGATGGAGACATCGTTCGATTCAGGTTCGAAAAGAAACCCTAGAAAAAAATCAGCGATTAATTCAAACCCTCGATGGAGACATCGTTCGAGCTGGTGGTGTCGTGGTCGCTGGAAGTTCACTAATCTCTCTAGTGTGTGATGGAATCGAGAGAGGGCAGACGGGAGTGTGCAAGAGGAGTTCGGTGGTGAAATGAGATAAAAAAAGATTATATACCTAGGGTTTTCTCACGTTGGCAGCGAGTTTTAAGAATGGAATTGAAAGTTTGTGCTTTGAAGACTTGTACATAATGCATTATAATTTGTACGCGTCTTAAAATTAAGACGCCCACTTTCTCTCTCCAATATGCATTATATATAGTAATAGATAATATATATATAATATATATATATATATATATATATTAATATATAGTGAAAAGTTCATTGTAGATACCTAAAAAAGTGTAGACCCGTAGACACCTTTAATAACCATTAGATAATCTAATCTAAGAGCTGAGATTAATTTGCTGAACTTAATGAGATTCTTAAATGAAATCACACGGAGGGATACTAGGGTGCGTTTGGTTGTGGAAAACACACCCTGTTTTCCATTTCTGTTTTCTAAGAAAATATGGAAAACAGAAAACGCGTTCAAATTGTAGTTTTCCAGAAAAAATTTCTAGGAAAACAGAAAACGGTGTTTTCTAACTTTTAAACTAAAATTGGAAAACACTTTTTTTGTTTTCCATTTTCTGTTTTCGTTTTTCAAATTTCACAAGCGTTCAAATGTAGGGTTTCTCCCCCAAAAAACACTTCGCTGCTTCTCCATCTTCTCCATCGTGAACCCTAGCTCATCCGTCGTGAACCTAGCTCCTCCACTTCGAAGTTTTATGAAGTTTTTATTGGAATCAAGAAATGGAAAGCCCATCTTTTGGTTTAGAACGTGTTTTAAAAAATTTCTATGTGTTTTCTAGAGATGGAAAACCCATTTTATTTTCTAGAAAACTGAAAATGGAAAACTGAAAAATGTTTTTCACAACCAAACGCACCCTAATGTCTTATCACATTTTATGTTTATTTCATCTTTCTCTTTCTGGAATCCTTCTCTTTCCTCGATCAGTTTTCGTCAATCAGTCCGATTTCACCTGGATTTATCTTCATCAACGATTTCTACTCTTCTAACGGATATCCTCAAATTCTTCTTCTTCTTCTAATCATCGACGTAAGTTGGCATTTGATTTTTGGTGTTAACGATTATTATGAATAATCAGCTATTTGGTTCTCGTTTTTTAGGTGTTTCATTCATTCTCTCGCGTCACTACTTCGGTCTTCTCCCTGGTCTATGTCACCGTTTCATGTTTCTAATGCATATCATTATCATATTTTCTGACTTTATACTAGCTTATAATAAAGTTCTATACAGATAATATCTAAATAAGCTAATGCTAGTCTGGTTAATTTGATTGTCTAAAGCAATTTCTAATTTTCTGTAACAAATTTTATGAATATGTTAGTCATCTACGAAACTGTGTTCTTCATAATGAATAATTGGAATATTCACATACCATTTCTTATTATTGAATGCTAGATTATAATCAGCAGTTTAAGAAACGATGTTTTGCAGAGGTACAAATCGGTCCATTGAGATTCTTTGTATATGTATGATGCAGAACTACATTTTGTTTATAGAAATGACAAGAAACAATTTGCAGTTATTGGTGTTCTTTTTTGGAACTTGGAGATGCTGATCCATTTATTGAAAAGGTATCTATGGATTTTACGCGAAAAAACAACAGTTAATATGACCAGAAATAAAGTAACTTCTAACAGTAAACGGAGTTAGAAGTGTTTCATCTATATAGATGACTGAGAGAAAGATTAAAGGGATTGACGACAACGGGAATGATTTTGGGAAACTAAGTGCTAGCAGCACAACTAGTGGTAGCAAGAAGTATTTCAGATATGGTGGTTCTCTTACAACTCCTCCATGCTCATAGGGTGTCATTTGGACAGTTGCAGAAAAGTCCAAAAGAATTTCAGCTGAGCAAATCAGAATGCTGCAAGGGGCTATTGATCATGCAAGTCTTGTTTTCCTTTTTGTTTATGACTTTTTGATCAAAATATCATAACATCCATTATTCCATCAAATGTTTTTACTTATTTTGTGTTTGATTAATCTTGTAGGAATTTCAAAAAAAGGCAAGGCCTGTTCAACAACTTAACGAAAGAACAATTACGTAATTTCATGACAAAGAGTATGATTTCTTGTACTATTTGTTAAGGATCCTTCTATTTTCACATCGACTATTTGACTGTTTTAAATGGCCATTTGACTTTTTATTGATCGTTAAAAAATGTCAAATAAAAAAAAATATATTATTGGGTTTCTAGATGCCAATATTTGACTCATCATTATCACAAGTGATCACGCAACTATTTGCTAATGCATATGATCATTGTTAAGGGATGTGTTTAGATGGTTAGCTAGAATTTCCTCTCACAAACTGGATATAATGGCACAATACTGGAAATTAATAGCACATCCTGTTGGAATGGAAAGTCAAAATAGAGAAAATCATGGGGTGAGGTACTCATCATTAGCTGTCAATTAGGAGCAATTAGACAGACTGTCATTGTTTCCTTTATCTTGTGTGCTCGTGTACTCCTACAAATAGGGGAGTCATTTCATTGTAAGGATATAACAAAATACATTATTTCTCTATAATACTTTTCCTCCTCTCTTGTACACAACTCTGTATCATTGACAATATGGTATCAGAGCAGTGTTTTTTGGTCTAGGACCAACCTGCTCATCATCTACCATCTCTAAAACTTGCCCATTTTTTCTCATCCAAAACCCCATTATCAATATGACAGATTCAGCCAAAAAAGAGCTCATCAATGACCTTAAATCTCAAACCCAAATATCAAAACAACAAAACAGATTTATATCTAGCAACGTTACATCACAGCAAATCGTGACGGCGGGATTGTCTGTCACCAAACCAGGAAAATCTGAAGGTATCACCGTGAGCAATCGAAGAACTAAGCATGAGCAAGGGAAGGTCGCTTCCACCGTGAGCAGTAGCGATATCACTAGAAACGACCACGACAACCACAAAAATCTCGACGGGGCTGGACTTGGTAGAATGGCGGCTCACGGTGCAAAACCGAGTGGAGCAGCGGCAGGTATTGGGCTGAGATATTCTTCTCAGACCCCACGTTTCCTTTTAATCCAAATTTAACATATCATGAGTTTAAGGAAATGACAGATTTGCCCCTTGAGAATATTAAAACTACAAAAGATGCAACATCTAATATTCTGATTAAAAAGAAGAATATTAAAATTACAAATTGTGTCCCTGAAGTTTTAGGAAATGCTAATATAGCTCAAAATCCTTGTAAAAACCAAAATAACTCTTGGATATTCGATTGTGGAGCAACCAACACAAATGGCCATTACCCTCCGGTTTGACCCCCTAAATCTGCTTGGAAGACCTTCGTTTTTGAGTTTGAAGTTTTTGGAGTGTTAGTTTTCGGTTTTGGTAAAGAGTGGATTCAAGCATATTGAACTGTTTTTTCATACATTGTTCAACAATGAGTGCATCACAAGTTAGTCCTATGATACCTATCTTGGTGAAATGGGAAAATTATAATAAATGGAAAGTTGAGTTTGAAATTTACATCAACGAACATTTTGAAGAATTCTGGAAAGTAGTTGCTAAGCAATTTGCATGGCCAACTTTTGTCGATGGCTATGTCAAACTTCATCGACATCTTTCTTTATCTGAACGAGAGTACATAAATACTGAACACCAAGCCAGAGATATTATTAAGTCTGGTCTTTCAGAAGAGTTGTTTCTTGAACTCACAGTGGGTTGTACTGCTAAGGATAAATGGAATGATTTGCAAGAAAAAGGTAAGATATATGCAATCATTCAGACTATGAAGGATGACTCAGATTCTATTGATTCTAAATCCTATGATTCTGCATCGAGTGGTTTGGAATCAGGAAGTGATAAATTGTTAGACAAAAAGGATTGTGATGGTGTTTTCAATACTGAACAACGTGATGGTAATATCACTGATTCTGATTCTGATTCTGAAACAAGCTCTGGTGTTATATATGACAAAGGGGATGAAAGTGACATAGAAGAAGTTTAGAATGGAAGTTTGTTAGTATGTTCAATGTGTGTAAAACTTACTAAGATTAACAAGAATTTGATGAAAGAAAAGGATAAATTGTTGGTTGAATGTGAAAATGCAAAAGCTGAAGCTAAAGATGTTGCTGCAGATTTTGAGGCATTGTTCAACAAGGCTTATCATGTTCAACAGAAGTATGAAAAGGCAAATTCTTTTGTGATTGATTTGGCAAAGATAATTGAGAAACTTCAAAATAAGATCTCTATGCTTCAAGATGAAAATGTTCTTTATCGTGATAAGAATGAAGTTTTAACAAAAGATATTGAGATTTACAAAAAGAAAAGAGAAAGTGTGCTTGAAGAATTATTTGCTGAATGTGACATTCGTAAAGTGCAGATTTATGAATATGATGAGCTTAACGCAAAGTTTATTAAATCACAACAGGAAGTGTTTGATGCTCAACAGAAAATCAATGATTTGAAGTTAGAAATTTTGGAGTTAAAACGACAAATGAAGAATTGCAATTTGTCACCAACATTGTTAAATTTCTTATATAAACAGGATCAGGGTGAAGATAGTTCTAAGAAAGATGATATTCACATGGTTCCTCAACCGGTGGATTTATCTGCAGTTACATCTGCTCCGCTTGATCCTAAGGACAATTTTCATGATTATTCCAAGTTTGCCACTCCACCTAAGAAGCACAAGTCTAAGTATAAGAAGAAAGCAAAACCATTGGGTGAAGCTCCAAATATTACTTCAAAGTCTGTCCTTCTGGAGAATGAACAAATTTTTACTAAAATTGTTTCAAGTACTTCTTCTGCACCTGATGAAGGAAAAGTTTGGATTGAAAAGAACAAACTGAAGGACATCAAAGAAAAATTCACTAAAGAAGCTAAAGAGAGACATGCTTCTGGTTCTTCATCTGGATATACAAAGGGTTCTGGATTCAAGCATAAAGGTTTGGGTTATGAAGTTAAGGATGTTTTAGTGCAACAGACAACAAAGAAACCGAAGAAGGTTGTTGTTCAGCATGTTCCTCATCTTCAGCAACACCCTAAAGACCAATTTGTTAAACCTGTTCAGATTCAGCAAAAGCAATCTCATCAGAAGAAGTCAAAGGTTTCTACTTCAAGAAATGGTCATTATCATTCTAGCGATTCTTCAAGTGGTTCTTACTACTTACCCCAAAAATCATCTCCCAGATATGACTCTTCTGCCAATTTCTTTGATTCATTTGCTTCTGATCATTCTCTTGGTTACTATGATTCTCCTGCTGCGAATCATAGTTGGAAACCAAGGAAGTTTGTCAAATTCTCACCAAAGTTTCGTGAGAGAGTTTGTTATGCATGTCGTCGACCTGGACATCTGGCTACAGATTGTCCGACGACTGCATATGTTCATACAAATGCAAAATATATGGATAATAATGGTAAAATTTTTGATGAACCATGGTCTCCAAAGGATAGATCAACTAGTAAGTCGTCTGGGTCTACACCACAGACGCTAGTTGCAAACTTTTCCGATTTCGGTTCAAAAATTTTATCTACAATGATATGGAAACCGAAATTTGTTTCCAAAGCCAACAGTGACTATGTGGAAGACACCGGGCGACCCGACGCTGTTGAATCGGGTCGATCCCAAAGCATCTAATGATTTATTTGGTGTCTAGCAGGTGTTTCAGGAAGACCTTTCGGTGATTGGAAAATTGCTGATTGTGAAATATCTGTTCTAATTATTTTGAATTTCAAAATCACTTTTGTTTTCAAAATGCTAATCTGAACGTATTAGTGTTGGTTGATCAATTTTTCTTGATTTTTCACTCCGTCTCATTCTGAGGGGGGAGTATGTTTTTCAATTAGTAAAAATGAAAATATATAAATAGAGTTGTCATTTTTAGGGGGAGATATTTGGAAAAGACAAAAACAATGAAAAATGCAAAAAGCCAAAAACATTGAAAAATGAGAAATTGTATCCGACATGATTGGGAAATGATGGTACATTGGCTGACTGTGTCTGGCTCATGGATAAAATAGATGAAAAAGCCATAAGACCATTTGATCGACGTGCAAGGTAGGCTCGGCAAATCATAAAGTATACAAATGTGATATACATTAAATCTGATGCTTGACCTAGTGGATAACATCTTGATACGTATCTCATGATATATCAAGAAAAAGATATGTGAAAAATAAAATGAGAAGTCACTGTGTATACATGTGTTCATTTTGCAAAGATTTAAACTTGTTTGATTTTCTTTATTTTGTCAAGCGATCGGACTTTCTCTGCGTATCGAAAGATCGACCTGATCGTTGTTCATTTGACTTTCTGCTTTATATTCTTTGGTGTTTCGTATAACTCATCGGACTTTCTCTGCGTGTACGGAAGTACCGACCTGATTGTTGTTGAGTTATACAATTTCAACTTGTTTTATTTTCTTATTTTGTTAAATCCGAGGCCTTATCTTCGTATCGAATGATCGACCTTAAGGTAGACGATTTAACGTTCTTATTTCTTTTTGCATGGAACACAGTTGACTATATCATGGTTACAATCATTATGTGATTAAAATCACAAATGAAATCACAAAAATGTGATGAGCAAAAGCATATCTAAGTATGTTTGATAGTGTGGGGTACACAGGTCAATGCAAACTTAATCAATACCTTAACATATCCTAATGTTATGAGTATGATTCTGCCAGAGTTTAAAGTTGGACAAATTATATCTGCAATCGGCATGGCTTATGTGCTTAAATAATTGAAATTGAAATGTAGTTCAGCATGTTATGACCAATATGATCCCAAGTTGTGATCTTTCTCACAAATGACAAAAATAGTGTCTGATTCTGTAATGCCTTTACTTTTCTAATCAGAAAATATCAAAAAGATATTGGGTGTGTTTTGATATAAGATTTCTAAAAGCCAAAAAGATTTTGTTTCTTATTTGTTTTCGATTGATCAACACGGAATACGAAATCATTTTCAAAATCAAAATATCTTGGAGTCTCGAAGAGACATTTTGCACCAAGATTATTTATGTTGGCAGGTTTCTAAGTGGAAGAGAACATCACAACTTCAAGGCTTCTGAAGTTTGTCGATAAAGAGATTACTCACGATGCAATATCAAGTATTCAAGATTGAACTCATCGTCAAAATCAAGGAAGAGTTTGATTGAAGATACAAGATACAAGATTGTATAGAGGAGAAGATACTGCACATGCCGACGGGGAGTTTGTTGATACATAGTTCTGATTGTCATGTGAAGTATCGAATACAAGACGGATCACACAAGATTGCTGAGGTCCGAACTCCCAGCGAACCTGGAGTTCGGACAGCTCCGAGCTTGTGGCCGAACCTGAGGTTCGGCCAGTCGTGTTTCAGTCTTATAAATAGGTCATCTTGTGTTGTTTTCGGGAATAGAAAAAGCTTCCGTGTCATATTTTCTGATTGTACTCTGTGGTTATCTCTGTGGTTAATACAAGTCATTTGTATTTACTCTTTGTGTTTCATCTCGTTTATATTGATTTCATTACGACTAAGTAGAAGATCCACACGCTCACGCACTTTCAGAAGCAATTCGAATATTCCTTGCTGTAGCAACATATCTCAACTTCACAGTGCATCAGATGGATGTGAAGAAAACTTTCCTCTACGCTGAAATGAATGAAGAGGTTTATGTGGCTCAACCGCCAGGGTTCGTGGATGAAGAGCATCCAGATCATGTGTATCTTCTGGATAAAGCTTTATAAGGTTTGCATCAAGCTCCCTGCGCGTGGTATGAGACTTTGTCAAAGCATTGGTGGGAAATGGTTATACAAGGGGAGTGGTTGATCAAACTCTGTTCAGAAAGAAGGTGAAAGATGACATCATTATGGTGCAAGTTTATGTAGATGATATCATCTACGGGTCAACAAATGAAGAATTATGCACCGAATTTGAGGATATCATGAGAAAGAAGTTTGAGATGAGTGATCAAGGGGAGATGAATTTTATCCTAGCACTGCAAGTTAAACAAGATGAATCTGGGATTCTCATTCATCAAGCAAAATATGTGAATGAAATTCTGGAAAAGTATAAGATGTAGGACTCCAAGCCCATCTCTACTCCCATGGCATCCCGGCTTCTACTGACAGCAGATGCAGATGGGGAATCAGTGAGCGAATTCATGTATCGTTCAATGATCGGTTCACTCATGTATTTGACAGCAAGCAGGCCAGATATCATGCATGCAGTATGTGTGTGTGCACGTTACCAGGCTAATCCTAAACTCTCTCATTTAGCTGCTGTTAAACGTATTTTTAGGTATCTGAAGGGAAGGCCTCGGCTTGGACTTTGGTATCCTAAGAATACTGATTTTCAATTAATTTCGTTTACAAACAGTGATTATAGAGGTAGTGATCTTGACAGGAAATCTACGACTGATGGATGTCAATACTTGGGAGACAGACTCATCTCGTGGCAGAGCAAGAAGCAACATACCGTTTCCAAGTCAACTGCAGAAGCTGAATATGTGGCAGCCTCAGCTGGATGCTCACAGGTAGTATGGATTCAGAATCAGCTCACTGACTACGGTATGGAATTCCTTAATACTCCAATTTTTTTGTGATAATGTTGCTACGCTGCAAATTGTCAAGAATCCTCTTCAACATTCCAAAACAAAGCACATAGATATCAAGGTACATTTCATTCGTGATTGCTATGATAGGAAGTTGATTCAGCTTGAAAAGGTAAACTCCAAGTAAAATGTTTCTGACCTTTTCACAAAACCCCTTCCTCGTCCAATTTTGAAATGTGTGTTGAAGGCCTAAGGATGATTGCCTTCGAGGAATGATCTGATCAAAACTCTTTGTACATAGTTTTGTTTTTATTTTTGCTTTGGTATTAATTTCGTTTGTACAATTAAAAAAATATGTGTTTTTTGTTTCAAAAGTTTCATAAAAATAGGGGAAGAAATGTCATAGTTTCAGAAAATCTGAAAATCTGTTTGAGGTTTTTATGAAGTCTTTTGTGTTTGCCGTGAGTTGGTAGGAAGTGATATAAATGTCCAAGACAATCGAAGACTGACACGTGTAAGGCGGAAGTGAAAGATTGCTCAAAGATGATATGTCGGTAAGCTCAACCCAAAACTATGATCATCAATGTAAGTGCAGTAAACTTAACTTCTATATATGTTTAGTTTCCCGTCCTAGTCTACATGGTTTAAAAAACTGAGTCCCAGCAAAAATGGGTTGAGAGTGGTATCTACTTAGTATTCACTCTCTCACGCGCCATGTTCTGCTGTTATGACAACACCACAGAAAAGAAAAAGAAAATGAAAACAAAAAGAAAAATGAAAAGAAAAAGAAAAATAATAAAATAATTATTTTGTTTGGGCTTCTCTGCGTGCTTATGCGGCCGACCTGATCACCAACTGATAATTAAGGAAATAAGTGGTAGTCATAACGGTATTGCCTGGTTCCTCAAGTTGGGGGTTTATGAATCCTCAATAAACTCCGAGGTTGGGTAGGTTTTGCTATGGACAATTGGGTGTGGGGATGGTTAAACATGACGGTAATATTGTACCATAATTAAGCACTTCAAAATGACTTGATGTGAGTTTATGTGGTCAAGATTCTGGCAATTATCTAGAGCGTCGAGTAACAGAAGCTGAAAAGGTTCCTCAGTCAAAGATAAGTCTGGTTTGATCCATTAAAAACATCAGCTTCCGGGAAAGTAAATATTTCTGCATTAGGTTATCTTAATTTTATGTTTGTTAGTTTTTTTTAGTCTTTGACTGTTTAAATTTAAATTTTTATGATCAAGATCAGATACTCGGGGTATGATTCTGAGGGGAAGTTTTGTAATTCTCAATCTTTTTTCAAAATTAACTTTTTTTTCAAGAGAATTATCATTTAAATGACGTTTGGGAGTATTTAAAATGTTTTCAAAACTTGAGGGGGCTTTATGAAAA
Organism: Deinandra increscens subsp. villosa; assembly: GCA_039602395.1. NCBI lineage: Eukaryota > Viridiplantae > Streptophyta > Magnoliopsida > Asterales > Asteraceae > Deinandra > Deinandra increscens. Next base: position 38,776,941 of record JBCNJP010000023.1, on the reverse strand, counting down.
TTTGTTTTAACAAAACCCTCAACACCACTCATCCCTCACCATTTACGATTCCAACCTCCCTCCCCTCTCTACGTTTACGATCCAGTGCACCGAAACCCTAACCGCCCCCTTTCTCTCCGGAAAACAGCCCTCCGACTACCTCCGACCACCTACAGTGAAAACCGATGTTGGTCCTCACTGATCTTTATCAGTGCAAATGAAGGTGTTTTGAGAAGAAAACCAAGGAAATAACAACAATAGATGATTCTCAATAGCTAAAATGATTTTCTAGTATTGAACAATCACAACATGAACCAAAAGATTGATAAGAGATGATTACAAGCTACAAAAATAGTAAGAAATGCTCCTAGCCGTCACCAAAACTCACCAATAAACGATTTCTTGTATTAGGGTTCACCAATGTTGAGAAAATTGCAAAAGGCTGCACATAGGCGGCTTATATATACTGTCCAGTGAACAGTTTCGCTGGCCAAGCGAAACTGTCACTGAGACAGTCTAAACTAGGTACCGAGCGAAACTACAGTTTCGCTCGGTAGTTTCGCTAGCCTACCAAAAGACAACATTACAAATGAAACTAAACTATACAAACAAGCTAAACAAAACAATGAATTCCTCCCTACATTGATCTTCAATATTCCCCCTAGGGAGGGATTCAGCCTCTTGATCTTCATTTGTCAGCACCGGCTTCAGTTTGGTTCGGCTCCTTGTTCAGATCTGGAGTCCCCGATTCCCCCGAAATAATTGACGTGTCGGCAACTAGGACATTATCTTCAGATTCCCCCACAATGATTGTTTCAGCAGCACCTGGGGCATCAGACTCTGGTTCCCCCAAAATAATTGGCTCTTCAGCAACGGGAATTTCAGTCTCTGGTTCTGTGATTTGTTTAGAAGATTCTCCAAGACCGCTCAACGACTTGTTCATCTGGTTCGCCAGATCCCTGTCTTCTTCCATCTTATCTTCATTAGCCTTAACTTTCAGTGCTAAATCTTTGATTTCTTTGATAATACCTCGGGCTTTGTTGGCGACTCTCATAAACAAGTTTGCCTCATTTGCCGTGTCGTCTCCAGCCCCATATCTAATATGATTTTCGCACAAAGTCTTCAAGTCGTCATTGCTGAAAGAAAATATTTCCATAGGATCAAACAGCCTAATCTCAGCGTCTTTTCCAATTCTAATAACAGCTTCACCAGTTTTATTATCATAAAACCACTTCTGGAATGTTTGCAGCCTTGACAATTGTTGATCAGGAATTCTGATTCTGCTCATAGTTTTAGCTGCATTGAACTTTAAGTAGACCTTCGGCTTCCCAGTAACTTCATCAATTTCAGTTGTTGACTTCATCCTCTTCCCCTTCATAAATCCAAACGACACAAAGTCGTCCTTTGCAGCCTGCTGAAGCATTATTCTCAGATTTGTAGCCCTGACGCTTTTGTCTTCATCGATGAGGGGAAGCTCTACCAACCTCCTCAGATCCCATCTGGGCAAGGTCTTGAAATTTTCACGTTTGCGAATATAGGTAATACTACCCCCTCTTCTCTTGATCATAAAAGCATGCACAGAATCACTGAATTTCCAGCTAATGATGTGTCTATCCGACTCTTTTCTTCTAGGCTGAGCCATGTTTTGAAACAGAGGAGTTTGATCTTCAAGCTCAGGTTTCTTAAACCATTCTTCTCTGTTTAGATCAAGAACGTCTTCACTTATGGAACTTATCTTAGCTTGATAAGTGAGAGAATGTTCTTTCCAAGTATAGCTTTCCGGCTCTGTGTGATCATCAATCTCAGCCTCATCTTCACTTTCATCGATCAAATGGAATTTAGCTTGGACGATCTCAGGCTGTTTATCTGATTCAAAGCTGTAGAGATTTACGTCACTCACATTAATATTATCAAGATCTTCAATATTTACGTCACCACTACCACCAGCATCATTTACACCTGAACCACTTGCACCCAATCCACCAGTTCCACTACCACCAGCTGCTTCAGTTGTAACCTTTGAGAAGTCAGTCATTGAATCAATCTCGGCATCACTCATCAGGTTTGGCATATTCAGGTGCTTTTTGATTCCATTCATTTCCACCAGCAGAGTTTTTATCAGTGAAGATTGTTTAATGATGATCTCATTCATGTTCATGATCTGTTTATCCTTTTCCTTCTCTCTAATTTCATAATTAACCAATTTGGTCTTGATCATACCCAATTCATTAGCCAGGGAGGTATTTACACCTCTGATTACATCTTCATCCAGTTCAGCCCTGGGGTCAACCCTTCTCTTCTTGACAGCCGGCACTTCTTCTTCAGCAGTAGCAGTACGTTTTTGCTTTGATCTTCTTTGGAGCTGTGCCATTTCTTCAATTTCGTCTTCAATTTCATCAGCTGGTTCCTTTGTCGAGCTTCTAACGTACTGCTTTCTTTTTCCTTTTACATTTTCACTTTCCTTACCATCAGATCTTCTCTTTTTCTCATCTTCGATCAGTTTTTTAATGTAATCATACCTTTTCTCAGGATACATATGTTTCAGCAGGTAAGTGGTGTACCCTGAGAAATCAGCTCTCTTTGCCGCACAGTCAGACAGGATTCTAGGATGCATAGGATTAACAATGAGAGCCACACTCTGCTTTGGCAATTCTGGCTCAAGATGTTCTATAATCATTTCCAGGAACCTTGGATACAGCAGCCATCTAGACTTCTTTAGAGCTTGAATATTTGCTACCATAGCGTCAAAAATCCTTTGAGGAATGTTTGCCTTCTTGCCTCTGCAAACCAACAACATAGCTTCAGCCCAAATCAAGTTTAAACCGTTTGATCCACCTTTTCTGTCGTCAAGACAAGAAATGAAGACATGGGCAATGTATCTCCATTCCCTCGACAACAAGGACTTCTTGATCTCCTTCTTATTTTTCCACAACTCTCCTCTTTCATATCCCATGTCACGTTCAAAACCTCTCAGCACGTCCAGATCTGTCATCTTAGTAACTTCACCGACATCTTTTTCCAGTTTAAGCACTTCAGCTATTGTCTTCATTGAAATCACTATATCTTACTGCATAACTCTGGCCCGGATGCATTCAGGTTTAGCTCTAACGTCATACACGGCCGTGAGCCAAAATTCTTTAATGTGTCTTTCATCGATGATCGGCGAGTAAGAAATCGCATGAAATATGCAAGACTGTTTCAACCACGCGATGCAATCTCTAAATCCAATAGATTTGTCAGTGCTGTCATCCAGATATGCCGTGACGTTGCTCCGAGGATCATGCTTTAAATCTGACATTTTTCTGCACATGAAACCGAGAGCTTGTAAGTAAAACCGAACTTACATTAAATTAAATTAAATTTAAATTTAAAATTAAAAAAATTTATAGTTTCGCTGCGACATTATAGATTCGCTAAGAGGCCACAAAGTCTCACACGGCGAAATAAACAGATTCGCGACAGTGATCTCGGCGACACTGACCGGTTCATATTCGCTGAGACACTGCAGTTTCGCTGCGATACTGCAGTTTCGCCGAGGGCGAAACAGCAGTTTCGCTGGAAATCACGGCGACACTGTCAGCGAAACTTGGGCATGATCGCTGACAGTTTCGCACGTGACCGATGAACTTTCGTTCAGTTTCGCCAGATAAACACGCAGTGTCGCTGGACGCGACGGTTGAAATTCAAATTTCCGAAAAACGTTTTAAGCTTCGTTTTTGCAATCAGAACCAATAGTTGAGCAATACTACATTTAAACACACACAATGAGGGTTCAAAACACTTTAAATAACAGATTTAAGGACAGAGAAACCTCTTTTCTCGCCGATTGAACTTAAAGCCTAAAAATTGTTGTTTCGGATGCGGTTTTGGATGCGATTAAAGCAGTGAAACGACCAGGAACCACATATACCTTTAACCGATTTCGGTTATAAGAAGGAGAGTTGAAACAGATGAAACAGTTGGCGAAGTTGAGTTTCGCGAAAGAGTTTAGTTGCGGTTTTTGTTCGGTTAGGGTTTGCGAAAATGACCGAGAATCTCGACGACGGGTTTAAATAACGACACAGTTTCGCACTTAGTTTCGCTCGGGCGAAACAATAGTTTCGCCTAGCGAATGAGCAAGTTCGCTCAAACCTTTTGAACAGACAAATTAGTTTCGCCGGAAACGAAAGAGTAATTTCGCAGAGAACCCACGCGGCGAAACTAATTGGGCGAAACACAGTTTCGCTGAAACCCTAATTTTCAACAAAAGACTTATTTGATATCTAGAACTTTTGAAAAACCGACAAACTCACACAAATCACCAAAATTTACAGAGTATCGATCTTATCAAAAATAACGCAGAAAGAAAAAAAAATTTATTATTTTTTTTTATTTTCAAAATGGGAATTAAAAACAACTATACAAGCAAACTTTAATTTTAATTTTTAGAGAAAGATCCAGACATGAGATCATATCAACCAATACGCATCATACACATTTCAATTTCAATTTTAATCAGCATGCAAGTCAAGCAGATCCCGAATGCATCATATTGATATTAAGCATGCACTAATAGTATTTAACATTTTTGGATATGCTTAAGGTATATTAATCATGCACTGATCACCCAGCCTCACTCTATCAAAGACGTTAACAAATCATCATATTTATCATGATTTTTCTTTTAATTCTTTTTCAAATGAGATAAGCGTTCATGATGTTTCATGCAAAAATAAAGCAGAACCCTAAGTGAACAGCAATCAGGTCGGCTGCTAAGCACGCAGAGAAAGCCCGATGCACTTAGGAAAATAAAAAATGAAAAATAAAGCAGAAATCGTATATATCAACAACAATCAGGTCGGATTGTGGGCACGCAGAGAAAGTCCGATGATATATACTAAACACCAAGACAATAAAGAAGAAACTCAATCAGCAGGTGATCAGGTCGGCCGCCTAGGCACGCAGAGAAGACCCACTGAGTCGAGTGTAAAAATGGCATAAAGCCTTATTTGCAAAGCATGCGTACATCAGAACATCTCTTAATATTAGAATCATTGCAACACTTATCCAGAAATAAAAACTAGAGCAAATCAGGCAAGCGTTATGTTTATATCCTACTCATAGATATCATATTAGGCATACACACCCAAAAATCATACAAGCACAATACAACCTTTATTTTTACTCTATCCATGGCAGATAACGCAGGTTGATATACTATCATTTCTCACAAGGTCGGATCAATTTCTCATTTTTGTTTTTGTTTGAAATTATTTATATACCAAATTTTCTGATGACTTCAATTTTCCCCCAAAATCCACAAATACTCTAATTTTTGGATTTTCAAAAAAAATGAAGAACAAAATAAAAGTGATTCGATCGATACTTGACACAAGAAATGACAGACGCTTGAACGGAGACACACTGTAGAAGAAAGAGTTTTGACAAGGAAACCGCTTTGAATGCAAGAGAAAAAGGAGGTGACTTGAGACAGATTTTACGAAGTTTAAGCAATTGTAGTGTGATTTACCCCCAATTCCCACACAAGATGACAGTAAGGACATCAAAAAGCAGTTATGAGAAAATTGCAGGGTAAATGGAACTTAAGTACTCCCCTGATTATATTCAAGTAATAATTGGCCAGAAATTATTTGAAGGGGACGGCGTGATCATTGATTTCTTGATTTCAACAAATTCAGCTGCAACAATCACCTGATTCAAGATAAATGAAATTAGCATTCAGGTTTAAATAAAACGAACTTAAGATGAGATAAAGTTAAAAGAATATTTACGAAAATCTTATTGTTATCCCCCCCCCCCCCCTTTTTTGTTTTTTTTTTATTTTTTTTTATTTTTTATTTTTTATTTTTAACACATTTTAAAAAGAGATCATGCCCAGCATTTTGATAAGCTCGTAAAATCGGGGTTTATCAAAAGTTTTTGTGAAAATATCAGCTTTCTGGGCCTTGGTATCAATGGGGATAACATCAATGAACCCTTTTTCCTGAGCATCTCGGATTGCATGAATTCGTGTTTCGATATGTTTTGTTCTGGAATGGTGAATCGGATTCTTGGAGATTCCAACAGCAGCTTCGTTGTCACAGAACAACGGTGTGTGAAGAAAGTTGATTCCATAGTCCATCATCTGGTGTTGAATCCACAGAACTTGACAGCAGCAACTGGAGGCGGCAATGTATTCGGCTTCACCTGTAGATAAGGAGACAGTTGTTTGCTTCTTGCTTTGCCACGAAACCAAACATTCCCCCAGAAACTGGCATCCTCCAGAAACAAACTTTCTATCCAGTTTGCATCCTCCGTGATCACTGTCTGAATATGAATTAAGCTCAAAACTTCCACCCTTAGGATACCATAATCCCAATCTTGATGAGCCCTTCAAATAACGGAAAATTCGCTTGACCGCCTTTTCGTGAGATTCCCTTGGATCAGCTTGATAGCGAGCACAGTAACACACAGCAAAAGTGATATCCGGACGACTTGCTGTGAGATACATGAGAGACCCAATCATTGATCGATAAAGTTTCTGGTCAATCCGCTTTCCTTCACTGTCGGGAGTCAAACATGTCTGAGATGTGAAGGGAGTAAGTTCAGCTGAGGCGTCATTCATCTTGAATTTCTTCAGAATCTCCAGAATGTACTTTTCTTGATGAATAAGAATCCCGTCAGGCTTTTGTTCCACCTGCAACCCAAGGAAGAAACACATCTTCCCCATCATACTCATTTCGAATTTTTCTTTCATCACTTCTTCAAACTCACGACAAAGCCTCTCATTTGTTGAACCAAAAATTATGTCGTCTACATATACTTGAACGATCAGCACTTCACCGTTGACCTCTCTTGTAAACAACGTCATGTCAATAGATGTAACACCCGAGTTATAATTGTGAAAAATAATGTTAAAACGTTAACAATATATTTGGTCCCAGAAAATTTTTCTGCTAAATATTACAGTGTTTAAACATACATATAACGAAAGGTATGGTTTTTAAGTTTCCAACGCGAATATTCATATGGGGTTAACACTATCACCATTTCAAAATAGAGGTCATGGCGAAGCATCCTTCATGTGTTCGGTTCTTTAAGCGATCTTGTGGAATCCAGTTATGAGCTTCATTTACCTGCATTCAGCTTAATCCCGTTAGTAATAATCACATTTGGGCATAAGGGATGGTACAACTATACAAAAGTGGCCAAAGTTCAACTTTTGGGATGGCCTCCCACCGTAAGCTACGGTGGCCACCGTAGCTTACGGTGGCTCCAGTTAGCCTACGGTAGCTCCATTCTGATTTACGGTGCCAACATTTATCCAGTGGCCACCGTAAGCTACGGTGGTCACCGTAAGCTACGGTGGCTACTGGTAAATACCTCCTTTTTTTCTTACACATTTTCACTAAGGATCCATTCGGGACCAACCCAACGCATCCTTTCGAACCTGCCATTAGCCATAAGCCTGAACAACGCATATTCATGGTAATTAACATTACCGCAACCTATATGCCTATGATTTACTTACTGGGTTCACCATTGAGCTTACCCATTTGACCCGCTAAGCTTCAAGCTGTGTCCTTGCTTATGTAAGGGATCATTTCTCATAAATCACATTATGCACAACTCAAAAATGCTATATACATATTCCTACATACGGTTTGTTTGCAGCAATCCCTTTCAATGTCCCATTGGTCACCAACGATGCTTTGTGCCAACGCATGAGGATTTAATAATCCTTTAGGCCTCAACATCACTTGATGTTCCAATTAGACACCTATAAGTTTAACAATCGTCCTTATGAACCTTCTTGTTAAACCGTTACCCTTACATGAATCAACATTACCCATTGTGCAATCCCTTGGCCAGCCATGACTACTACAAGTCACTTCACTAGCTCAAGTGTGAATTTATCAACCAGACATATAGTCAATTTAATGGCAACTTATACAACGAAATTCTTGTTCATAATAACATGTAGGAATACGTTACAAACGACTTCCTACGATCTTACAATTATCATGGTTCATATAAACCATTAAGCTAACGTCTAACACTTGGCCCACCATAGTGATTAATTTATGTCATTACTCATTAACCCGCTTGACCCGTTAACATGAATCCGATGATTCATATTTTCCACCATTAACACATTATCCCATAATTATGGTTTCTATATACCATTTAGCACCCATGTATCCATACCGTACAAGGTTCAACATTATACATCTAAGATGTCATAATGTAACCTTGTTTAGGCACATCATCAATTAGTTAGAGTTCACTCTACTTAAGCTATTTCATATCTTGTCAACCGTGAACAAATTTAACGCTTTGCTTGTCAATTTGCATCGCATAACATTATAACATTAACGGGTAATATAATAAATGTGTAACATAACATAGATGTTACCTCGTGAGCTTTATCCATAAGTACCGGTTTCTGTTTGAGTTGCCTCCGCTTGCTTGCCTAAGTGGACTCAATTCCCTGTTTGGTTCGTGAGACAACATAATCATCAATATATATATATATCTATATATATATATATATACATATATATATATATCACATTTTCCACATTCTAGTACATGAATCATTTAGTTATTTAAATCTAACGATTCACATCTCACGACATCAATCACTAAATATCTTAGGGTGGTACTTGCTGTCCAGCCCTTGTTCAAGCCACCATTTGACCCTTTTAACAGCTGAATCGACCCAACATGTTCAAACATAAAACGTAGTAGACTCATAGAGCTTTCCAAGCATATAAAATACACATTTTTCCGAGTTACGGTTGATTTTATACGATTTTTCTAAAAACAGGACAACAACCATAATTTTTCCAAACAGCATGCTGAAAAATTAAGTGACCATATTAACGGGTCATTTTGACCCATTATTACTCAGATTCAGTTTCAAGCATTCAAACACGAAACATAGTATTCGCAGCAAGCTTTTCGATCGTGTATCATGCATTCTAAACGGGTATATGAGTCATCTTCTACAGCATTTTCAAAACAGCCCACAACTCTATATTCATCCTTTTTATGGTTTTTACACCTTTCCATTTAGCACACTTTACAAGCATGGATTTCAAAATTTATGCACGATCTTAGTTCATGATCTCTAGTAGTGTAAATTTCCTACATTAAGTCATGAATTCAAGAATTCCATCTAGGTTAAGCATTTCATCAAACAATTGGCGTGCATAAAACAATATCAACATATTTCACCCAATTGGTTTATGTTTTGCATCCATGTTTGCCTAACATGCGTATATAATGATTTCGTTGCATCTACATATAATATTAATGTATTGCAACTTCAAATAACACTCAAGTTCCATAAATACCATCAAGATTTACAATTCTTAGCTCCCAAGAACCTAAATTCGTGACTTAAGGTTTACCCCACCAAAACTTGATATTTAGGTCGAATTGGAATGCACTATGGTGTTCAAATCACCATTCAAACATCATACAACACATAGGAAACGAATTACAGCCCCATCTCATCAATTGAAGGCTTAAATTTTTCGAATCTAAGCATGCAATTACATGAGGGTTACTTACTTGACAAGTTCCAAGAGATTGACAATGGTTGAAGCTTCCAATTTCTTGTTTTAAGGCTTAAAAATCGCAGCTCCATCTTCCTAATCACTGATTTCGATTTTTAGGCAAGAACAAGGTGGGTTTGGGGGTCTGGAGATCGTGATTCACGATTAGCCCCATCTCCCTTTTTTTTTTCTTTTATTAAAATCACCCATTTGCATATTAAGTCCCTCATGTTTCATATTTTAATAAAACTCAGCCCAAATCTTATATTTACATGTTTTAACCAAAACTTTCATGTAAATATCTTGTAGATACACCACGTAAAATGTACCATCAAATTAGAATTCACACTTAACGTGAATTTAACGTCATTTTAACCATATGAAATTTGGGATGTTACAACTTTACCCCCCTTAAAGAGGTTTCGTCCCCGAAACGCATTTCATGTCTTGTCACACAATGACTTGTCCCTTGCTAACCACCCAAAGCATATGCACATACGAACATGTAAAGATATAGGTCTTCCATATCGCCATCTCTAATCGGCCTTTGCTACGGATCTTCATATATCCGTAGCTTACGCTCGCCCTATGGACTTCTCTACGTCCCGCATAATCCTAAGATTTTTACCAATCGTGTTTGAGTTGTTGCATTTATCAACTCCGGGTTATTCATCATATAACATTTCTAAAATTTAGTTTTTTTTTTTTTTTTTTTTTTTTTACTTGCCCCGTAGGACAAACCCGACATTATAACTCCTCTGTTATCTATTACTTTACCCACTTGACTCGCTCTAGAATTTTAATGATTCCAGCTAGACGGGTCGTTCACGATCAAGGTTCTAATGACCAATGCCAAAACCTCATTAATCAAAGTTAAAATTTTCAATTATTTGCCCTCCCCATAAGAGGTTCATACATTAATGTAATACATCCATACCTTAATGTCATCACAGTCTGCATATGTAGTCCTTGTGCTCATTGTACTCGGACTATAATTCTAGCCAGGATCTCATCCTGCAGCTTTCCTGCTAGTTGTTTATTTGTACAGTTCAACTGCACCTACACATATTAAGCAGCGTAACAATATTTACAAGTGTTTAGCATGTCACTTGCCATTAGCATTTCTATTCGACGATACAATACATTTTGATCGGATGATTCCTACGACTCTATAGCCGTTTATATCATTCCATAACCCTTTTTAGGATTACCTTGTTCCACGTGATACAATTTAACGTGTCAGCATTGACTTATTCTTGGCTCATATACTAGCATTGCAGTGCATCGCATTAACTATGATTCCTTTGAATCATTTACACGTTCATACACACGCTTTAATTAAGCCATAACTCTTACGAGTCGTTTTGTTATTTCATGTCGATATGACGTTTAACATGACCTTATCGTCCTTGCCCCATCACTATTGGCACGATCCATATGAACTACTTATCGTTCGATTACATATTAATATAAGGTTATGGTTCTTATGAACCATTTATTATTCATTTGACATGTTGACACCTTTACATAATTTTGTGTATCCATGGTTCCTTTGAACCATTTAGCTAAACAATATACAAGCAATCAATATTATGATCCTGAAAGATCACTTCTAAACACTTAAACATATTGAGACCCTTAGCAGCCACTAATAAGTCACATTACATATAGCACCTATATAGATGGTTCTTACGAACCATTACACGTTCACATCACATTTCAATATGTATTACAAGATTCTGAGGATACGTACTTACATGGCAATCCTCTTTGCGTTTTTAGGGAACGGACGCTTCTAGTGTCCTCCCTTCTCTCAGATCATTTATGCTTTTGGTTTTCACCAAGAAGTTGGGTCGATCACCCACCTAACAGCTGTTCGTCATTCAAGATATGCATAATAATCAGTATGTTTCAGTATTAGGGGTTTTTCCTTGCGTTTAATCAAGGTTACACTTTACCCTTTTGTTAACCAACCGGTAATTTTATAAGGTTACGGGTTTCTAGCATGTGCAATACACCGTTTCCCCCTATTCCCTCATTTCCATTTCAAAAATTTAATCAATTCTAGACTTGGGTTTTATCCCGAGCCACTTTAAAAATCAATCACATTATATAAATTCGATATCTTTTAACCATCTATGATATCGCATATTAAACGTAAAGTAACCGTCCCAACGGTTTTATTGATTAATAGCATGTAACCATTTCAACTCATTAGTTCCATGGTTATTAGTTAATCCTTCCTTATAACAATTTTATATAAGGTTCAATCCTTACACATGTGAAGGTGTTCCAATGTAATCTTAATTCAATTTAATGGCTTCACGACCCTCCCTTGGGTCATTCTTCACCAATTACCCCATACATTATATTGGTTTCACGGCTCCTAAAGAGTCGTTCTTCACCAAATTTCCATACACACATTTCAATTTCAAATTATGACCTCATGGGTCCAACCTCTTACTTATAACTCGATTCAGACACATGTGCATGCATTATTGTTTATCAAATATAATCCAGGTTGGGTAGTCCCACCTGGTTGTACCTTGGAGCTTGCCCATTTATGCATTTGAAAGCATACGGATCATTCACTATCCTTCCACTTGCTTGGAGGCAATTCTCCTACAAAAATCAAGGTGTCAAAATAGACCACATTTAGAGCTTTCCTTACCTCAATCAAGGTTACTCCTCATTAACATCATCATTTACACGTTTCAAGATACAGCATTGCCAAATTAAATATCACAATGCTATCTTGTTACCTTTACATATACTATTCGAGATACAACATTGCACAATTACTTGTCACCATGTTATCTTGTTACGCTTACAATTTTCCATTCAAGATACAACAATGCACAATTGACTTGTCACGATGCTATCTTGTTACCTTCACATATACTATTCGAGATACAACATTGCACAATTACTTGTCACAATGTTACCTCGTTACACTTTAAATTTTTATTCAAGATACAACATTGCACAATGGACTTGTCACAATGCTATCTTGTTACATTTACAGATACTATTCGAGATACAACATTGCACAATTACTTGTCACCATGTTATCTCGTTACGCTTACAATTTTCCATTCAAGATACAACAATGCACAATTGACTTGTCACAATGCTATCTTGTTACCTTTACATATACTATTCGAGATACAACATTGCACAATTACTTGTCACAATGTTACCTCGTTACACTTTCAATTTGGTATTCAAGATGTTACACTGCACTTTAACTCGTTACAATGTCATCTTGTTATCAAATAATCTCAAGGATTTATACGAGGTCTTTTGCCTTAGCATTAACCCATTTCTATCTGTCCCTAACATTTACAAAATTCACGGTTCTAGCGCTTACAATCTTCCGTGCTATTCACATTTTTAACCATTATATCAAACATTTCACCATTTGATAATTACATATGTTTAACCATTTGTTCATACACCAGCTACTCACAACTATGCCACGATATGCAAACTTTTATTCACCTGGATTCCCGATCAAGCTCGAACCGAACACTTTTCCCGCACCTCGAGCTCGGAGTTTGAGTTCAAGCACCTTTCGCGTACTTGAATCCCTCAAACCACGGCTCTGATACCAACTTGTAACACCCGAGTTATAATTGTGAAAAATAATGTTAAAACGTTAACAATATATTTGGTCCCAGAAAATTTTTCTGCTAAATATTACAGTGTTTAAACATACATATAACGAAAGGTATGGTTTTTAAGTTTCCAACGCGAATATTCATATGGGGTTAACACTATCACCATTTCAAAATAGAGGTCATGGCGAAGCATCCTTCATGTGTTCGGTTCTTTAAGCGATCTTGTGGAATCCAGTTATGAGCTTCATTTACCTGCATTCAGCTTAATCCCGTTAGTAATAATCACATTTGGGCATAAGGGATGGTACAACTATACAAAAGTGGCCAAAGTTCAACTTTTGGGATGGCCTCCCACCGTAAGCTACGGTGGCCACCGTAGCTTACGGTGGCTCCAGTTAGCCTACGGTAGCTCCATTCTGATTTACGGTGCCAACATTTATCCAGTGGCCACCGTAAGCTACGGTGGTCACCGTAAGCTACGGTGGCTACTGGTAAATACCTCCTTTTTTTCTTACACATTTTCACTAAGGATCCATTCGGGACCAACCCAACGCATCCTTTCGAACCTGCCATTAGCCATAAGCCTGAACAACGCATATTCATGGTAATTAACATTACCGCAACCTATATGCCTATGATTTACTTACTGGGTTCACCATTGAGCTTACCCATTTGACCCGCTAAGCTTCAAGCTGTGTCCTTGCTTATGTAAGGGATCATTTCTCATAAATCACATTATGCACAACTCAAAAATGCTATATACATATTCCTACATACGGTTTGTTTGCAGCAATCCCTTTCAATGTCCCATTGGTCACCAACGATGCTTTGTGCCAACGCATGAGGATTTAATAATCCTTTAGGCCTCAACATCACTTGATGTTCCAATTAGACACCTATAAGTTTAACAATCGTCCTTATGAACCTTCTTGTTAAACCGTTACCCTTACATGAATCAACATTACCCATTGTGCAATCCCTTGGCCAGCCATGACTACTACAAGTCACTTCACTAGCTCAAGTGTGAATTTATCAACCAGACATATAGTCAATTTAATGGCAACTTATACAACGAAATTCTTGTTCATAATAACATGTAGGAATACGTTACAAACGACTTCCTACGATCTTACAATTATCATGGTTCATATAAACCATTAAGCTAACGTCTAACACTTGGCCCACCATAGTGATTAATTTATGTCATTACTCATTAACCCGCTTGACCCGTTAACATGAATCCGATGATTCATATTTTCCACCATTAACACATTATCCCATAATTATGGTTTCTATATACCATTTAGCACCCATGTATCCATACCGTACAAGGTTCAACATTATACATCTAAGATGTCATAATGTAACCTTGTTTAGGCACATCATCAATTAGTTAGAGTTCACTCTACTTAAGCTATTTCATATCTTGTCAACCGTGAACAAATTTAACGCTTTGCTTGTCAATTTGCATCGCATAACATTATAACATTAACGGGTAATATAATAAATGTGTAACATAACATAGATGTTACCTCGTGAGCTTTATCCATAAGTACCGGTTTCTGTTTGAGTTGCCTCCGCTTGCTTGCCTAAGTGGACTCAATTCCCTGTTTGGTTCGTGAGACAACATAATCATCAATATATATATATATCTATATATATATATATATACATATATATATATATCACATTTTCCACATTCTAGTACATGAATCATTTAGTTATTTAAATCTAACGATTCACATCTCACGACATCAATCACTAAATATCTTAGGGTGGTACTTGCTGTCCAGCCCTTGTTCAAGCCACCATTTGACCCTTTTAACAGCTGAATCGACCCAACATGTTCAAACATAAAACGTAGTAGACTCATAGAGCTTTCCAAGCATATAAAATACACATTTTTCCGAGTTACGGTTGATTTTATACGATTTTTCTAAAAACAGGACAACAACCATAATTTTTCCAAACAGCATGCTGAAAAATTAAGTGACCATATTAACGGGTCATTTTGACCCATTATTACTCAGATTCAGTTTCAAGCATTCAAACACGAAACATAGTATTCGCAGCAAGCTTTTCGATCGTGTATCATGCATTCTAAACGGGTATATGAGTCATCTTCTACAGCATTTTCAAAACAGCCCACAACTCTATATTCATCCTTTTTATGGTTTTTACACCTTTCCATTTAGCACACTTTACAAGCATGGATTTCAAAATTTATGCACGATCTTAGTTCATGATCTCTAGTAGTGTAAATTTCCTACATTAAGTCATGAATTCAAGAATTCCATCTAGGTTAAGCATTTCATCAAACAATTGGCGTGCATAAAACAATATCAACATATTTCACCCAATTGGTTTATGTTTTGCATCCATGTTTGCCTAACATGCGTATATAATGATTTCGTTGCATCTACATATAATATTAATGTATTGCAACTTCAAATAACACTCAAGTTCCATAAATACCATCAAGATTTACAATTCTTAGCTCCCAAGAACCTAAATTCGTGACTTAAGGTTTACCCCACCAAAACTTGATATTTAGGTCGAATTGGAATGCACTATGGTGTTCAAATCACCATTCAAACATCATACAACACATAGGAAACGAATTACAGCCCCATCTCATCAATTGAAGGCTTAAATTTTTCGAATCTAAGCATGCAATTACATGAGGGTTACTTACTTGACAAGTTCCAAGAGATTGACAATGGTTGAAGCTTCCAATTTCTTGTTTCAAGGCTTAAAAATCGCAGCTCCATCTTCCTAATCACTGATTTCGATTTTTAGGCAAGAACAAGGTGGGTTTGGGGGTCTGGAGATCGTGATTCACGATTAGCCCCATCTCCCTTTTTTTTTTCTTTTATTAAAATCACCCATTTGCATATTAAGTCCCTCATGTTTCATATTTTAATAAAACTCAGCCCAAATCTTATATTTACATGTTTTAACCAAAACTTTCATGTAAATATCTTGTAGATACACCACGTAAAATGTACCATCAAATTAGAATTCACACTTAACGTGAATTTAACGTCATTTTAACCATATGAAATTTGGGATGTTA
>JBCNJP010000023.1:38708041-38760224 GCA_039602395.1 Deinandra increscens subsp. villosa | reverse complement strand
TTTTCGATGTCGTGTGTTCTCGATCGTCGATGATTACGATCGTCAGCGTTTACGATTGGGCTTTACGATTACGATTGGACCTATACCGGACTTCTTTTAAGCCGATCGTGAACCCGCAAATGGATCGTAAACCCGATTTGTTGATCGTAAACCCACTTAAAATTTGATTTAAAACCATAAACACTTAAATAAACCCAAAATATTTTAAAATCACATCAAACTTGATTGTTTTTAAGATAAAATTGAACAAGTTGATTTTAAGAATGTGATTTGTTAGAATTGTGGTTCAAAATCAAATTCCTTCTTTCAAAAGTTTAAATTGAAATGTTTTGAACTTAATGGTATAATGTGATAATCAATTAAACTTCAAGATGGTTTTGACAAACGTAGTTGCTCATTGATATGATTAAGCTGAATGCATTTGTCTCGGTTTCTCAGATGGCAAAAGAAATTATGGATAGAGAAATTCACTTTGAAAGAGATCACTACATACTTGCTTATCTTGATGACCCTCCAGAGAGACACATGCAATTATTCTACTCACTTGTTGCAGGGATGAACGTATGCAAGATAAATCATGCTCTCAGGACAAGCGTGTTGATTGATGAACAACTAGTTAGAGAATTCTGGGGAACTGCCAGAGCAAATCTTGATAAAACAAGAATCACTGCAACGGTTCAAAACCGCAGAATTGAGATCGTGGAAGAAGATATTCGCCAGGGGTTGAATATTAATGATAAAGCTGAAGACACAATGGAATATTCAAAGAATGCAGTATTAGAGGGTGCACGTCTCTTGGGATATGAAGGAAAATTCCCACCGATCTTCAAGAAGCTTTTGCCACACTACTGGAGGTGTTTGGCACACTACATGCAGAAATCTTTCTTAGGAAAGAGAACAAGCTTTGATCAGCTGAACAAGGTGCATGGAACAGCATTTGTTGCACTGGCCTTGGACTGGGAGTTTAATTTTTTAAAGATGATGCTGTTGGATTGGGTTGCTAATGCTGATTTGAGTGCAAGAGAGCAATTTCTCATGACTCCAAGGTTTGTGCATATGGTGGTTTTGAAGAAGTATCCAATGATTCAAGAGAGGGTTGAGAAGCTAGATATAAAGTTCATGGATAAAAGTGTGTTTGGTCTACAAACCCAAGATAGAAGGGGAAAGAGCACGTTTCAAGGAAGGCTTGAGTGGACTAAAAGAGGTGCTTTCCCTGAGGTTGCAAGGGAACAAGATGAAGAATCAGAATTCGAACCTGAAGTACCTCCAGTCAATGTATCTGTGGCTGAAGATCATGATGTGTCAGCAAGTGTTCCTGTGAATGTTTAGGGAGAACCTGAGAATATACCTTCGGATGAAGAAAATTTGATGGATGACGTTTTCCTGGAAAATGAGAATCTGACAGATGATATTTATGGGGATCTAGGGCCAATCAGTCACAAAAGAACAAGGGATGACTTGAACTCTTCTTCAAGCAGTGGTTCAAATCCACAAGAGTTGGATGCTGATTTTGTTGTTGATGATGTGCTTACAGAACCTATTCCTGTGCGTGAACCTTCACCGAGAAAGAAAGCTGATCCAAGAACTATCATATTTAAATTCCAGAAGACAAGCTCAAGCCTGATGGTGTTTGAATCATCAGGTGCAAGTGTTCAAGTTGATGAAGTGTCTGAGCCTGCGAATGTTGAGAGCACATTTCAGGGTGATGATCAAGCTGATATTCAAGAGCCAACTCCAACTCAAACAAAAAGTCATATTCTGAATGAACACAGCCCAGTTCATGAGGAAAGGCAATTCTTCGATGTGGATAGCACGTTTGTTGAGCCAGGCCCAGTGAGAGTAAACTTTTCTACTGAATCAAGCCAGGCTCCCGTCATACCAAGCTTTCGTCCTTATCCAACACTTGTCGGAGAGAGTGTTCAAACTGGTGATCTCCCGGTAGACCTTCGAATAAGTGTTGATCCTCAAATCAACTTCCTTCTATCTCAAAACAGGAGGAGAGAGGGAGAGATTAAAGAACTAAAGGAAGAAAACAAGAGGTGGAAGGAGAAGGATAGCAAGAATGAAGCCAGTATTGGATATTTGTATGCAGTATATCTTGAACTGAGGAAGAAGTTGGAAGATTTGAAGGAAGCTGATAGTTCAAACATTCAGAGTTCTTCTCAAGGTGCTCAAACTGCTGATGTGTTGCATGAAGATGAAGGTGATGACACCATTGAGATACCTGACTGTGTTCGAGGAGGGAGATTCATCTCGAAAGCACCAGAAAAACATTAAAATTGGTTCAAGGATTTCTTCCAGGGACCTCCCCCTAAGTTGTACTCAATTGATGTGGGAGAAAGTGAAGTTGACAAAAGGGGGAGCCGTGAACCTATTATGTGTTGGCACTACGATGCAGAGAAGAAGTTGTTTACTGTAATCAGATATGGCTATAGTCCAGTGGAGTACTACAGAACTCAAGGTCAATTTCACTCCTGGACTGAGACAGAGATGAGAAATTTGCTGAGCGATCTATTTATTAACAGATGGATGAATGCACATGGAGACCTTGTTCGTAACAATCTGATGAGCCATCTTGAGGAAAACTTTGCAAATCTCAACCTCAAGCAAGCAAGATGGTTTCAGACTGGAACTGACCCTGTTACAAATGAGCCTGTAGGAGAAGTGAGGCAACCACCCACCAAGAGAACTCGAGTAATCAACATGTTGGACGAGATCCAACAACTCATGAGGTGGTGGTGGTTTGCAAGAAGACGCGAGAATTCCGCTTATATAATCCAGTTGATCTCCTAAGGTTTTGAGAGCGTGATATCAAGCTCCTGGCCACCCAACCTATTCTTGGTGATGAGCTTGAATTCGAGAATGCTATAAGGGTGGGAATATTTCATGGTACAACAAACCGGATTGTAAAGCGTGAATGGTGGTCAAGGAAGGAGTCTCACACCTTCCGTTTTGAATTGTTTCTTCCATAGATTGTCTAATGGTTCATGCCTCGGGGAAGATTGTTGGGCTATACATTGTGAGGCATGAACATTAGAGGAGTGGGCTTACATTTGTATAGGCTTGAGGTGTTTCCGATTAGGCTTAATGGGCCGGTCACCTAGTGGGTTTACGATTATGATTAGGGCTTTTGTAGGGTAGTATAAATACCCATGTAATAGATGTTCATGACTAGTTTGGTGATTACGATTTTCGGTGTTCCCTTTTGTATTCACGATCGCAAACTCAGTTTTATAGAAGATTGATTGTTCTCAATTCAAGATTTGATTGTGTTGCTTTGTTCATAATCTTAAATCAAGTCTTTTTCATCATCTTCTTCTCGAATCACACACAAACAAGGTTTCCGCACTTGTTTGTGTTTACGATATCATGTTCGATTGTTGTTTCGGGACCAACAGTAATGCTACATCGCACGTCTGAGAAAACGATAATAAAAAAATCAAGACTATACTTGAATTAAAGATAAAAATAAGATGAGTTTAACGGTGCAACTTTTATAAAAATCTGACGAAGTATAAAAATGTTATGGACTTTTTAAAATGAAAGAGGTTTTTATGACAAGTGTCGTCATCTAGTGAAATCTGAATTTTTTCAACCATTAGATGTTGGTTAGTAAGTTATTACACTAAGACATTGTTAATATTAATCCCCTCCCCTATATATATATATATATATATATATATATATATATATATATATATATATAGTGAAAAGTTCATTGTAGACACCCCCATAAGTGTAGACAGGTAGACACCCTTTTTCACCATTAGATCACTAGATCTAATGGTTGTGATTAATTTTCTTTTTTCTCATTAATTAGAAACTTTCACATGTGAAAAAGAGCTATTTCACATGCGAAAGTGTCTACAATGAACCTCACCCTATACATATATATATATATATATAGGGAGAGGATCATTTGAGAACCAATTTGAATTGAGAACTAAAAAGAACTAATTTTAGCCACAAGTTTATTTACATGTATCCCCCCTCCCATGAATTGTAGTGGTCCCCCCTCCCCCTGAAATTTGTGGTTGAGATTTAGTTCTCAAAAGTTCTCAAAAGAAAAAAGTTCTCATTTGAACCTAACCCTATATATATATATATATATATATATATATATATATATATATATAGGGTAAGGATCATGCGAAAACTCTTTTTTTTGCGAAAACCTAAAAACTAACACTAAAACCTTCATAACTTTTACATACGTTAATATTTTTCTATGAAACTTTCACCAAAAATCTTAAATTCTATTGTCTTTGATTCTGGAATAGAAATTGATATTTCGAAAAGGAAAAATTTAGTGCACATGTGTATTATTAGTGCACATGTGCACAATTTTCATTAGTACCACACAAATGAGAATTGTCATGCGAAAACATATTGTTTAGGTTATAAACATTTAAAAAAACTAAAATATTCATAGAACTAATGATAATTCTACATATGCACTATATCTATTAGTTATAGTGCACATGTGTAGCATAAAATTTAAAAAATTTTAAAACGTTTAATATATTTTCAGAGTTAAAGATAACACAATTATAAGATTTATGATGCAATTTCTCTTTTAAAATATTAATGTATACGACACATATAAAGTGCTTTTTTATTAGTGCACATGTGCACTAATAAAAAACCACGAAAAACTAACAAAATTATAACGTATTTGATGCGATTTTTCTAAAAAAAAACATTAACGCATACTATATGTATGAGTTTTATTATTAGTGCACATGTGCACTAATAAAAAAACGACGAGACGTTAAAGTTTTTTTTTTAATTTTTTCCAGAATTAAAGAACTCATAATTCTAAGGTTTTTGGTGCAATTTTTTTTAAAAACTATGATCGTATGATAAAGTTGTGAAGGTTTTAGTATTAGTTTTTAGGTTTTCGCAAAAAGATGTGGTTTTTACATGATCCTTACCCTATATATATATATATACATATATATATATATGTGAAAGTTCAAATACAAAAGGGATTTTGCGTGCGAAGCGTGTGAGGTGAGGAGAGGCCGACGCGTGGCGTTTTCTTTCTGGATGCGAAGGGGCATTTTGGTCAATTTAAAGTTTTTTAATTAAAATTGATGGTAGATAACGTTCACAGCGTGTTTTTTGAATTATATATCGTTATGTGATTGTTGTAACCTGATTTGTATCGAGTTTCTTTATGCGTCAAAATAGAAGTAACATGCGTGATATTAGAAAGTCAAATTTTTTAACTTATGTTCATGTATATTTGTAGGAGTCATAATTATAGCATGCGTAATAATGGTGTATATGATGCGTGAAAATAAGAGTATGAAATTTTTATAAATCTTAACACATACAAACAGATATTTTTTTAACCCATTGCTTTTTCTACTCTTTCGTTAATAATCTTAAGTGTAGATTTTCTATGTTCATCGGTATCCATGTGTCCCCCAAAGATTTTCCTGTGTCTTTTGGATTTGATGACGATGTCTGCTTTCTTATTATTGGTGACGGAGAGAATGATTTTTGCCACATTTGTTTCTTAGCTCAATCAGTTGTTTATTCGGCAAATACTCCTTATCTGTCTCCTTAGCAAGGTTGCATTCTCAGTCTTTATCACCCAAAAAAAGTCTCCATATGCCTGATTACGAATACTCCACAATCAACTAAGTTTTTTGTTGTTCTCCATGCCATTTTTATTCTTTCGATGTTTTCATGGTTGAACAATTCTTTATGAGGGTGTTTTGTGCTCTCCAGATAGCCTTTTAAACATTTAAGCTGCAATTTATTACACAATGCGTTATTTTTTATTTGAACTGTTCGTGATTATCAAAGAATGTGTTATTATTATATAAAGGGTGTGTAATTAAAAAATTTGTTACAAAATTAAAGAATGCGTTATTTTAAGTAAATATTGCGTGATAAAGAATTACCACTTTGTGGGGGACTCCTTTGTATCTAATCTCAAACTTTTTCCGATCTACCATGTTGTCTAAGAGGCTAACAGCTCCAGTCCTGAGATCGAAACGGATGACATAGAAATGTTGGCTCATTAGTATCGGAACAAAGCATAGATCCACGTTACGCAGTGAAGACATCTCCAATCTTTCCATGTGTATTTGCAGGTTGTCTGTAAAGATTTGTTGCCGATAATCATCACTATACTCTTCGTTGTTGTAGAGTACATCAGACTGCAAAAAAAGTTTAAATCAGCAATCAAAGATATTGTTGCGTGATTTCTTTTATATAAGTTGCGTTATTTTTTTATTTTTTTTATTTTTTTTTGCACCAATAATGTAGATAAGCAAAGCAACCTCATTGGTTTGTCCTTCTCTCTAGTCTGCTCTTCATCATTTAATATTTCTATATATGCGTCCAAAGCATTTGTGTGTATGTAGATGCCAGGACGAAAGCTTTCCAATGTAGCTTTATACATTGTTGTGTCGTAGTTTGATTCATACACAACAAATCTGCATAAGTTATAAAAAAAACAAGTCACTTGTTATCAATATTTTTTATTCTAAATGTGATAAATTTAACATGGATACATTCTTACAGTTCATCTTCGATTGGTGTGAACATCCAGTCTGCAATATTTTTTCCAATCCTTGCAGCTTAGATGTTATTTCGACTGTTTTCCTGTAGTAGAGGGACCTAAGTGCAAAAGCCTTTTTTTCTCTTTCTCCTTGTTTTTGGGCTATATTGATTTTCTTGTTCATCAATTTTTACCCTTTCAGGAGTTTTCTCATCATTCTTCTTTTCCTCATTGTCTTCATTGTTTTTTTTATTTATTTTTAGGTTGGTGCGTGATTATTTTCAAAACTTAATCTCATAATGAATACAACATTTTTTTAGATACCTTAGTTCTCCTCAGTCTGTTCTTTCTGATTCTCCTCACTGTGTTGCTTATTCTTCTCCTCAGTTCTTGTAAGATTTGCTTCTTCAGCATTAGTCTTTGCAGCTTCTTCTTTGTTTTGATTGTCTGCTACCACTAGGGGATGTGGTTGCAGGAATTGGATTGTTTCTATCAAAGACGCAACTTGATCTCTTTCTTTAGCAGAATCTGTTTTTTTATCAAAGTCCAATAGGACCCAGGGTTAGAAAAATGCATTGCATAATTACCTTCTATCTATGATGCTTGAGGTTGTGTTCCCCCTTGAAGTATGTCATCATTGACAACCACATCTTTGTTACCTTCTGCGTTTTTCAAAAAATAAAATTAGATATCAATTTTTTTGGAAAGATGAATAACATGCGTTATTACCTTGGGTTGTTTCAGTTGTTTGTCTCTATTCCTCCAGATATGTCACATCTAGTGGCTCATTTGCTTCGTCGTTATCATCTTTCTCCCCTTCTGTTGTTCTACATTCAAATGGTTATTGTTTTTTAGATATTCATATTGCGTTATTATAATTAACAATTGCGTTTTTGTTGAAGGTGTTTTCATTTTACCTTTCTCTTCATTTTGAAGTCCATCATCTTCATGTTCAACATCTTCACCTTCAATATTATCATTCTTCCGCCCTTCGGTTTTTTTACATTCAAATGGTTATTTCTTCTTTTAGCATATGCTTAGTGCGTTATTATAATTAATTCTTGCGTTATTATAGAAGTTGTTTCCATGTTTACCTTTCTCTTCAGTTTGAAGATCACCATCTACATGTTGAACATTTTCAACTTCATTCTCAAACTCAACATTTCTGCTTGAACACCCTTGTTTTCTTCCTCTGCTATGGAGACTTCTACTATCTCTGGATCACCTTGTTCAGTTGTACCTTCTTGAGGTTGTGATAGACTTTTCAGTTTTTGCTTCCACTCTTCACATTTTTCAATGTAGGTGTAGTTGTCACTGTGTTTGATTCTTCCATCTTCTATCAAATTTGTTATGTCAGCCACAACCTTATCAAACCCTAGCATGTGGTGATCCATTGAAGTCATCCATTTGAAAAGATGTTAATATATTTTCGTTATTAGTAGGAAACACATGCGTAATTTTTTATAGGGTGCGTTTTTTGTTTTAAAACATGCGTGAATTTCGCAATTTAGAATACAGATGAAAACTTACATTCTCCTCTGTCTGTGTATATTTTTGGGTGGGTGTGACGTAGTAGTCAATAACTCCCTAGTTGAAAGTTCCTACTGGCATTTTTAGGTTTAATGCGGGAGAGAGGATGTTTTCATCTTCATGAAGGTTATAACCCCCTGAGAAATCATAGTGTATTTCATCATCATCATCCTTCTCCATAGCACCCCTCTGAGAAACCTGCTATAATGTTATATTCATAACATGCGTTATTTTTAATTATAACATGCGTGATTTTAATTACTACATGCGTGATTGTTTTTGTAAAATGCGTGAAAACTTACAGGTTCTTCATCTTGATTATTCTTTTCCACTGGTGTTTTGTAGTGGTCAATTATATCATGCGTGAAAGTTCCCACCACTTCACTTTCCTTCATTACTTGAGGTGAGGTTTCCATCACTTCAGGTGCCTTCATTGTTTGAGGTGAGTTTCCCACCACTCCAGCTGCCTTCATTGTTTGCAGGGATGTTGCTACATGTTTTTTCTACTTCCTCATCATCTTCATCTTCCACATCAGTTAGTGAGCCGTTATCGTACAAATATTCCTGCATCATCTCTAAGGTTCTATCTGAAATGTATAGTATTGCTGGTGTTTGTTCTGGATCAATTAGTGCCTTGTGCCTTTTTTGCCACTCATGTGTATACAGCATATGTGTTTAAAACCATTAGTGAACATTACTACTATTTCTTCGTCATAAACATATTCTACATTTTGTTTTTGAATAAAATATACCGTGAGGAAGGTCAAAGGACCATTAAATTGATCCTCATGCCACTCATGTTTAGTTTTGTCCAGCATATCAATCATATAAGTGCACCAGTCCATGTTCTTAACTTCAGAGAGATCCTCAATACTTATCAGGAACCTTTGATTTACTGTTGTTGATTTTGTGATGTAGCCTATTACTGTGTTCCAAAGAACAATGTTGAGTTTGGTCTTCCATTTCTTTAATGACATTAGCAGTTGATACTGCTGCTTTGTCAAAATTGGCTTTTGAAGTCATTAGTTGACTTGCTTGATCATTTTCTCGGTTTGTTCTTCTCTAAGACCTTTTTTTCCCCATAAGGATTCCAAAACCTCATGTACTTTTTGTGTAGTTACCTTGATTATGTGTCTGCCCACTTCAGTTCATGATTAATTGGGTCATCGTTTTTTAGCAGCCAGTAGCCCAATGCAACTGCGTGATTTTGTATTGTCGTATTTAAAACACTTGAGAAGCCAATTTCATCAATTGGTTTTTTCTGACCGTCGGTGAATTTCTTCATTGCAGTGGTAATGTTTTCAATAGAGCGCCTCATGGTTATGTTTTTGTTTCTGTATTCTACAAAGCTTTGCCTTTGTATTTTAGGCTTCTTTTTTTCTTATTTATCATCCTTTGATGTGTCTTTTCTTTTTTTTTCTTGTTTAAAGGTGTTTGAAAGTCATCATCATCATTATGACTTTCAGGTATAACTTTCTTCCTCTACTCATCCAACTTTTTCACTGAAATCACGCAAGTGGTTCAAAATCCACGCAATAGTGTAAACATTTAATCACGCAAGCATATGTCTCAAATTACGCAAGTCATATTCATACTGCTTTTTTGTTCAGAGTAATTACGCAACTTTACAAAATTTAACGCAAGCAAAAAAATCATTCGTATATTCCAAAATTATTCAACACACAGTGGTTATACGATTAACGCAACATATTCAAATAAAATAACGCAAACAATGTAAAGTAAATAACGCAACAACTAGGTTAACGAGCTCATTATGTTAACAGTTCATTTTTTTCAAAACCTTGTAAACCTTTCTCCTTTCGCTGCTCTGTCATCATCGGCTTGTCGTTTCTGTGCTTTGTTCTTATCTCATTCACTAAACCTGCATTTTTAGACATGCATAACTATCAAACGGTTCAAATCACGTAAAATTGTTTTTCAGTATCATATGTTGTATAGATTCTATAAAAGTTTAATTCTATATCAACCGTCTCTCGATGAACTTGCTTTTTCCATTGTAGGGTTTCTGAGCTTTTAGAATCGTATGATTTTTGAATTTTACTTTAGCGCCTGTTTGATTCCGTATTTTTTTGTGATGGTTTTGATTAATGTTTACGTGATAAGGGTTCTAATAGGTTCGCCCTTTTGTAAAATGAAGTCGCTACCCTTTTTGTTTAATTATCCGAGACAAAACCATTAAAATAATTATATGCCGTTAGATCCAAGAAAACGCGTAGATGAGCGGTCGAGATTCATTCGCACGCTTCGCATGCAAAATTCTCTATATACAATAACTTTCCCTATATATATATATATATATATATATATATATATATATATATATATATATATATATATGGTGAGGTTCATTGTAGACCCCTTAAAAAATGTAGACCCCGTAGACCCCTCTTTTAACCGTCGGATCAATAATCTTTAGTTTTTAACATGAGGGGTACGATCGTCCAAATTTTTATATCATTAGTCGTCGAAAGTTCTTTTCCTTTTCTTTCTGCTCAATTTGATAAACCTATTTATTTTTCCCTAGGGTTTATATCGATCGTTTTTCTCTCTTCATCTTTATCATCGACATCTGCTTTCAAGAGAAACCATCAGTCACGCTATCGAGTATTGGAGCAATCAAAGTATATGCTCTTCAGATTAATCGACTGCAATTAGGTTTAATTTGATTATACGGCTGCGATTGAAGGTATAATCTAGATTCTGACTTTCGATTTCGTGTATAATTGATTAGATTTGAGCATTTCCTCTAATTTGATGAGTTATAATCGAGTATAATCTGTTCACATGCGTTTTCCTGACTTGATTCTGGTATAAACAATAGTATAATATGAAATGATTTTGTGACCTTCGATTTGGTGGTTTAGTTAACTTTCTATTGAAATGTTTGATTTGTGGAATGTCATATACTTCGATTTGGTAGTATAATCTGAAATGTTTGGTTTTTTTACCTTCGATTAGGTTTAGTAATTATATGTCTGGTTTTTGAGATGATGGTATGTGCATGTGAATTGGTATAATAGTAAATAGGATATATGTGCATGATCTTGTTCTTCCTGAATTGGTACTTCTCATTTGATTGTTAGATTATGTATCTGTTTCACATTATTTGTAAAAATAACTAAGTGAGTTTAGTAACTCACTTAGTATGAATTGATTGTTTTACAAGTGGTTGATCATTATGAATGTTTGGGTCCATCATTTTGGTATATGCTCCACATATGTTGCACATATTGGGTGGTCATATGTAGCAGAGTTTAAACTCAGTGATTTTCTTCCACATATGCTCGACATCTAACTGAGTTTAAGTAGTAGTTTGAAATTTGCTAAAGTTGCTGTTTTGGAACAAACAACAAGTATAACAGAACAATAATTTTGTTGTACAAGCATTAAGCATTATATTGTTAAAACACATAAAACTGACTTGGAGTTTAAAACTCACTTTTAACTTGTATGCCCAAATTTAAAACTCATTTGGAGTCTTAAAAATTCACTTTGAGATTAAATATTTTTAAAAAACTCACCTGACTTTTAAAACTTAAAGTTGAGTCTTAAAACTAAGTTTGCACTTATGAATTATCTTCAAAATGTAATCGAGTTTTGTTCACGGTTCACAAATTACGGGTCACAGATTACGGGTCACACGGGTTGTGGGTCGTAGAATTAAGAAGTAAAATGGGTTAGTAAAATGGGTCACTAGGTTTACTGGGTCACAAACTCACTTAAGTTGTAAAAGATTAACAGATTATCACCTCTGCTACAACTCAGTATAAATTATGAAGTAATAATATGAGTTTAATTTAATTAAGGTTTAATGCAAAGAGTTTAATTAGTGGTTAGATTTGAGTTTCTATATAACTCAACAATGAGTATTGAGTTTTATAAAATTTTATGAGTTTAATATGAATTATTTGGGCTGTAATATACATCATACAGATTCAACAACTGCTGATAACACGGGAGAAAAAATCAAAACACCTCCAGGGCAGACTAAAAAGAGAAAAGGTAATAAAATATACACTTGATATCTAAGTTTTTAATTTGTATTCAATTTTAAACTCAACAGATATAAACTTGAGTTTAATAATCAACAAAGTTTTAGGAACTCATGCATACACACTCTAAGTTTAATCTGTATTCATATTTAGACTCACTATTTTTTAAACTCAATATTTCATATTTGGAGACACTATATTTTTTTAACTCACTGTTTCATATTTAGACTCACTATCTTTAAAACTCACTGTTTCATATTTGGACTCACTATTTTTAAACTCACTGTTTTAACCTGACTTCACTGCTTTTTAATTGTATGTCACCAGATTCTGAGCATGATCCAGTTCCTACCGATGGGGATCAAACCGTAGCACAACTCCTTTCAGAAACTCCGGTGCTCATTCCGCTTAAAAAGAAAAAAGGTAATCAAACCTAACCTGTGATATCTCATTGAGTGAGTTTATATCTCATTGAGTTTATATCTCATTGAGTTTATATCTCATTGAGTTTTATCTCAATGAGTTTTATATGATCATGTTTGTAGGAACTAGAAGGAGTTGGAGAATTGCTCTTAATACATCTTTTAGTAAATACACAAATGATAGTCTAAACCCCGATATAATAGATAGTGATGATGAAGAACACGGTGAGATAACACAAAACTTTTGATATTTTATCAGTGAGTTTTTACAGATATTTTTGTAAGTTTAAAAGTCAATATATTTGAAAAGAATAAGGTTAAACTCAATGTTTTGTTAAACGAATAATGTTAAAGTCAATGATGTACAATATATCTATGTCCTTAGTTTAAACTCACTGATTGTATTAGTTGTAGAATTCTTAGTAACATATAATTCAGGTAATGCAGGAAATGTTCGTGGAAGATACATAATCGAAAGCGGTAGGGGTATGTGGTGTCGGATTGCTTGTTATCAAGACATGTTGGGGAAGGTAGTGAAGCAACTCTCGTTGTGAAATGATCTATTTGGCATGGCCATGTGATGTAGTTTCTGTCGTCTTCGTGTTCGGTTTTTTTCTTGGAGTTTTTTGTAATCTCGGGTTGTTCTTTTTTCTTGACAATTTTTTATGGTTTTTTTGTATTATTCCAACAGTCTCTAGATTCTCTCTAGCTTCTAATGAAATATTGCGCGTTCAAAATAAAATCTATCTTGCCTCTGCTAATTACTATGTTGAAGAATAGATATAAATTGTGCTGATGTTGATGTCTTCATAGCAAATTGGAACAAAAGTCCAAGTTGGGTATGGATTAACAGTCATCTCCTAACAGTTATCTCCTGTTGTGGCTGCTCGAAGGCCACATTACAATGTAAATATAGCAATCTTTTGACAACTTTTAATGTTATTTTTCTTTCTTTCTCTAAGCTGGAACTATATGACATCATATATATGACAATTTTTTTAAACATAAACTCACTATTGAATTATAAAACTCACTATTTTTTAGAACTCACTACATATTATAAAACTCATTGTTTTCTATAACTCAATGTAATTGTAAAACTCACTATTGTATTTAAACTTACTGTTTTTAAAATCGATGTTCTATAAAACTCACTCAAAATTATAAAACTCATTATTTGAGCATTAAAACTCACTACAAACTTATAACTTGAGTTATAAACTCACTATTCACTATTCAATTATAATACACACTATTTTTTTAACATTAATGTTCTATAAACTCACTTTTTTATAACTCATTATAAATTATAAAACTCACTATTGTGTTTAAAACTCAATGTTTTTAAAAATTGATGTTCTATAAAACTCACTGTTGAGTTTAAAACTCACTGAAATTTATAAAACTCATTATTTGAGTATTAAAACTCACTACGAACTTATACCTAAATTTGAGTAATAAAACTCACTGTTTTTAGAACTCACTATTTTTTAAAATTCACTACTGACTAAAACTTATTGTAAATTATAAAACTCACTGTTTTTAACCCAACCCTGTTTTGACCAACCACCTCTTTCGACCCGACCCACCCCGCCTGTTTTGCCAGGTCTACTGGTACTTAACACTCAAAATTACAAATAACAAAATCTTATGAATAAATAACACAACCATAAACCATTGATAATTTTTTGATAATAACAATGAATAACCAGTATAGTTGCAAATGGTAGGTTGAACAATATTTTTATTTCCAAACTCGAACTACAAAGACTAACCTAGTATAACTGAATTTAATGTACATTATAATTAGAATCACAAAGTAAAAAGATATGCATATCTAATTAAGTCTAAAAGCCCCTGAAAAAAGCAAAAAATGATACTAATATGCTTATAAATCATGTAAAAATACTAAATAACCATTGTGTAGCCGTGAACGGCGATGCACTAGCAAAGGTCCACCAGGTTCTCGGCTATTATAACTTGGAAAATGATAGTTGCAGCAATAACGCCTACAAAAACCTTGTTCTTCCATATGCCATCCTAAACGGTTTTTTTCTCCGTTTCCCAAGAGTTGACTTCATTAAAGAGCTGCAAAGTTCAACAAGCAAAATATTAGCTTATGCTACTGGAATTCGGTTAATATTTTAGATGAAGTTACTTGATAGAAGACAAAGCAATTGAAAATGAGTGTCTTGAGGACGAGATCAGAATGATCTCCTTTAAGGCTAAAAAATAATTTACCTTTTGATTGAAGTAACCATATAAACAAACCATTATAGCCCCTGCGATATGTAATTCACACAAATAATAAAAATACTAAAACACCAAACAAGAAACCAACCTTGAATATTTAACAAAAGTGATATGCCTGCTCACTCGAACATATTTAATGGAAATGAGACTCCTAACCGAGTGCTTTATGGAGTTCCATTCAAGGGCTTCTACAACAAACCGAGTTGCAGTGGATCCCATAGGGATGAATATCACTGAATTGGTGTCACAACTTCTGGTTAACCGCTGAGAAGAACGCATAGTGTGACAAAGTAACACTCATCACGCCGAGAAGACGGGACATATCCCTGACAAAGTAAAACTTAGTTCTAATGTGTTAAAACTCAGTAAGTTTCATTTTAATGAGTTTAGTAAAACTTAGTTCTAATGAGTTAAGACTTAGTGATTTTTATTCTAATGAGTTTAGTATTCTAATGAGTTTAGAATTAGTTCTAAACTCAAGTACTAATGAGTTTTAACTCAGTGAGTTTTAAACAAAAAAGTTTTGATGAGTTCTAATGATTTTTATAACTGAGTTTTATAACTGAGTTTTATAACTCAGTTAAAACTCACTGAGTTTTATAATCAATGTTTTTTTTAGCTCACTGAGTTTTATAATCAGTGAGCTTTATACTTAGTGAGTTTTACAATCAGTGTTTTTTTTTATACTTAGTGAGTTTTATACTTATTGAGTTAAAACTCACTGAATTTTATAATCAATGAGCTTTATACTTAGTGAGTTTTATAATGAGTGTTTTTTTAGTGAGCTTTATACTTAGTTTGTTAAAACTCTCTGAATTTTATAATCAATGACCTTTATACTTAGTGAGTTTTATAATCAGTGTTTTTTTAAACTCACTGAGTTTTATAACTCAGTTAAAACTCACTGAGTTTTATAATCAGTGAGCTTTATACTTAGTGAGTTTTATAATCAGTGTTTTTTTTAAAACTCACTGAGTTTTATAATCAGTGTTTTTTTTTAAACTCACTGAGTTTTAAAAAACTCTTGTTGGATGACTTTTTAGTATTAAATCCAGCTTTTATTGCATAGGCAAAATACATATTTATTCCTTGTTCTAGAGTATCGAATTTGGTCCCAGCAATTGGTTTTTCATGATCATCAATGTTTGGGTAAACTAGACTTGACCCATCGGGACTATCAACTTCAAAACTATAGAACGACTCACTAGTAGAAATATTATTTGAAGCTGAAATTTATATAAACAGTACATTAGAATAAAACTCACTGCAATATATTCCTACAGTTAAAACTCACTGCAACTTACGTGATAAAGATTTTACTCAAGAGACACTAACCTTCTTCAACTTCTTTACCTTTTCCCTTCTCATTACTCTTATTTTGATTTCCACTTTCAATAGGTTTTTCCATAAATATCTCACTACAAAAATGACTCAAATGAAAATACGGTTCAAATAAAAATAGACACACTAGAATATGGTTCAAATTCAAAATTACTACATATATGTTCACAAAATCATTGCTTTAAACTTAAAAACTAACTATCCCTAAGATGGAACTTAGATAACTTGGTGCACGTCTATTTATCATCTTTCAACCCGTTTGACCCATATAACGTATTTCTGTTTTTCATTGAAGCTCATACAATCACCAAAACAAAGAATAAGAACAAACACATATAAAATATCTATTCATTATATTTCGACCCGTTGCACCCATATAACGAATCTCTGTTTTTCTTTGATGCTCATACAATCAACAAAACAAGAAATAAGTACCAACACAAATAAAATATCTATTCATCAACTTTCTTTTACTTTTAAGACTCAATATTGCCTATTAAAACTCACTAGTAAGAAATGGGCGAAAATACACTAAGCATATCATCTTTTCTGCATTCATCCAACTGAAAATCTATCATTTTACCATCACAGCAGCAACAAATGGGCAAAAAGTACACTAAATATTCTAACATTGCAACCTATAACCCCCTAAAAAGAATAATCAAATTAAAATCATAGATAAATCTGCTCAGGTTTGTATACCCTGTGTTGAACCTAAAATCAGAGAGCTTAAAAATCAGATTGAACAAATTATACCAAAAATTGAACAAATCTAACTCTAACTAACAAAAAACGAGATAAAATCAGAGATGGAAATTGATAGCAGCGAGATGAGGATGCAGAAAAGATTGAGACAATGGAGATCGATAGAGTTTCTTACGTTGTAGATCCAGATTCGGTTTGGAAGCATGCGATTGACGGGAAGAATCAGCGATGGAGATCCAGCGATGCGAGATGAACGAGCGATTTAGGGTTTAACCAACGATGGAGATGGAGATTCAGCAATGGAGATTGAGATTGGATTTAGGGTTCATGGCGTTGAGATGGAGATTTAGTGACGGGCCTTTATGTCCGTAATTTTCAAATTACCAGAAAGCCCTCCCTTATTTAGATTAATAATCCCATTAGATAAGCAAGTCAATCTCAACCCTTAAACATAGATGATCTAACGGTAATGAAGGGGGTCTACGGGGTCTACACTTTCTAAGGGGTCTACAATGAACTTTTCACTATATATATATATATATATATATATATATATATATATATATATATATATATATTGAAACCCCCTATGAATTATAATGGTCCTCACCTGAAATTAGTGGTTGAGATTTAGTTCTTAAAAGTTCTCAAAATAAAAAGTTCTCATTTGAACCTAACCCTATATATATATATATGGTTAGGTTCAAATGAGAACTTTTTCTTTTGAGAACTTTTTCTTTTGAGAACTAAATCTCAACCACAAATTTCAGGGGGGACCACTACAATTCATGGGAGGGGGGATACATGTAAATAAACTTGTGGCTCAAATTAGTTGTTTTTAGTTCTCAAATCAAATTGGTTCTCAAATGATCCTCTCCCTATATATATATATATATATAGTGAAAAGTTCATTGTAGACACCCTCATAAGTGTAGACATGTAGACACCCTTTTTCACCATTAGATCTCTTGATCTAGTGGTTGTGATTAATTTCATTTTTTTCCTTTTTTTCCTTTTTCTAATTGTTCAGAGCAATTCACATGTGAAAAAGAGCTATTTCACATGTGAAAGTGTCTACAATGAACCTCACCCAATATATATATATATATATATATATATATATATATATATATATATAATGAGAACTTTTTCTTCTGAGAACTTTTGAGAACCATTCTGAGCCACTAATTTTCAGAGGGGAAACATTCAAATTCATGGGGGGGGGGGGGGTGGGGGGTTTCCTTATATATAACTTGTGGCTAAGAATGGTTCTTAAAAGTTCTCAAAACTAATTGGTTCTCAAATGATTCCCTCCTTATATATATATATATATATATATATATATATATATATATATATATATATATATATATATATAGGGTGAGGTTCATTGTAGACACTTTCACATGTGAAATAGCTCTTTTTCACATGTGAAATGCTCTGAACAATTAGAAAAAGGAAAAAAAAGAAAAAATGAAATTATCACAACCACTAGATCAAGAGATCTAATGGTGAAATAGGGTGTCTACATGTCTACACTTATGAGGGTGTCTACAATGAACTTTTCACTATATATATATATATATATATATATATATATATATATATAGGGAGAGGATCATTTAAGAACTAATTGGGTTTGAGAACTAAAAAGAACTAATCTTAGCCACTAGTTTATATATATGGAAACCCCCCCCCCCCCCCCATGAATTTGAATGCTCCCCCCTTGAAAATTAGTGGCCCAAATTGGTTCTCAAAAGTTCTCAAAAGAAAAAGTTCTCATTTGAACCTAACCCTATATATATATATATATATATATATATATATATATATATATATATAATACAATGGCACGTGGCATTAGGTGACATGAACAGTGCGCTACGTGAGTACAGCTAAGTTTACATAAAAGATATATTATATAATGCATCAATCGCTTTTTTCTTTAACGGCAGAGATTTATTAGAAAATAACGAACACACTAGCAAGACACTAGCGGGCGCAACAACGGAACAAGATTACATCGAAAAAGAAGACCAGTCGTTCCAACTAATGGAACGATCCTTACAACGATTAGAGAACCAAAGAAAACTCCTCGCTTTTATTTCCGAAAGCACCCGACTAATCGAGGGGGACGATTCTCGAAGATTGCCTTGTTCCGTTCACACCAAATGCTCCAGATACCCATGAGAATCACAGCGTTTACAATCTTGGACTTCCAATCAGGTAGATCGACAGTTTTGTAGAGGTTGGTCAAGTCTGCCACGTCGAAAACAAAAACGTGAGGGAGCCGACACCACTACCCTACCAAATGCCAAACAAGATTAGAAAAACTGCAACCTGTGAAGACATGGGTCACCGATTCAGGGCATTCACCGCACATAACGCAAATGTCATTGTCGACACTAATGTTCCTTCGTATAAGACCATTTTTGTTGGGAGCCGATCATGAAGCGCTCTCCACGCCACCAAGTTGACTTTCCCGGGGACCGCCTTGCTCCAATTAAGCAGAAAAACCTAATCAGAACTCGCCTCTCCAGCCAATAGCCTTCGGACATATTTAACGGAAATATTCTCGTCAGCCTCCTCGAGCCACCTCCAAACACCATTAAGTTCCGCCATCTGATCCTGCATGACAACCCCATCGACTTGCAAATTAAGACATGCCTTACCAATGGCTTTCCACAGCCCCGTAACAGTGCGTCTAAGAGGGATGAAATCGACAGAACCCAGGCTGAGATGGATGCAATCAATAACCCGTCGCCATAATCTACTAGGCTCTGTTTTGTACCTCCAAACCCACTTGACGAGGAGACTGTTGTTGATGCTTTGGAATGAGGACAACCCCAACCCCCCCCCCCCCCCCCGCCTTAGGTTTGAGAATCTTCTCCCTGGAGATCCAATGAATTCTACGTTTTGAATCACAGCCTCCCCAAAGAAATTTACATCTTATCTGTTCGAGCTCCTCAAGAACTCTCTTCGGCGCTTGGAATAAGGAGAAAAATAGGTCGGTAGGCAATCGAGAATGGGTTTTATAAGAGTGAGTCGACCGCCCATGGACAGACACCAGGATTTCCAGCCCGCCAATCACTTGCGAAAAACGTCCACAATTTTGCTCCAACTTTTCTTTAAGTTCATGTTTGCACCGAAATACATTCTGAGATACTCGAAAGGGAAAGCGGAGAATTCGCAACCCAACCCCCCCCCCCCCCCCCCAATGAAATTCACCTCATGATCCGATACGTTTACCCCCGCAACCCCACATTTCGCAAGATTGACTCGAAGCCCCGATGCCAAGAAAAAAAACCCATAGAAGTCTCTGAAGATTAACAAAGTTGTGTCGGGACCACGAGCCGAGCACCATCACGTCATCCGCAAGGATAAGGTGAGAGATGGAGGGGCCATTGTTTGGGAGGGATATCCCGTGAAAGAAACTGACGATCTCCACCTTAAGCATCATCCAATGGAAAGCTTCAATTGCGATAATGAAAAGATAAGGCGAGAGAGGGTCCCCTTGTTTAGCGCCCTTGAAAAACTCAAACTCCCCGGAGGGAGACCCATTAATAAGAACCAAGGTCATGGAACCCTTCAAGACACCTTGAACCCAATTTCTCTAACGAGGAGGAAAATTCATTTGAGCAAGAATCGAGTCCAAAAAACTCCAATCGAGAGAGTCATAAGCTTTGTTGAAGTCAATTTTAAAGAACATCGCCTCCCGTTAATCTTTTTAAGCCACGAAAGAATTTCGTTGATGATTAACGGCTCGTAAACGATGTTCCTCCCGGGCACGAAGGCCATTTGGTTATCGGCAATAATGGAGTTCATGACACCTTTTTACGCGGTTGGCGAACACTTTTGACACCACCTTAGCAATGGGCTTTAATTTCCTCAGGATCGGATAACCATTGATCACCTTTACGAATACCATTAATGCGGTTCGAACAATTCCTCGCATTCATAACGCCATGGAAATAAGAAGTGTTGTCATCGCCCAAAGC
Organism: Deinandra increscens subsp. villosa; assembly: GCA_039602395.1. Lineage (NCBI taxonomy): Eukaryota > Viridiplantae > Streptophyta > Magnoliopsida > Asterales > Asteraceae > Deinandra > Deinandra increscens. Next base: position 38,739,445 of record JBCNJP010000023.1, on the reverse strand, counting down.
GGCCCAACGGGCCTTGCCTTTTGGGCCAGGTCAGCCCTAAGAGAGCCATCCAATTCAGACAACTTAAACTTGCAATTTGCCCAAGCGAGAGCCTCGTCCTCAGAGAGAGAGAGCGATCCTCCGCAATCTCGTCCCATTTGTGGCAATCCTCCTCCAACGTCCTGAATTGCCTATCCTCACCAGCTTTGCGTTGAGCATTCTAGCTTTTAAGTGCTTCCTTGATGCATTTTAGTTTACAATGAAGAGCTTTCCCCGCTTTGCCAGGAAACACTTTATTAACAATTGCCCCTTCAACAATATCCTTAAAATCCGGTCTAGCAAGCCAAGAGGAGAAGAATCTAAAAGGAATGGGGCCGAAATCCTTTGAGGAAGATTTGAGAATGATGGGGTTGTGATCAGACCACAACCATGGGAGCTCCGTGAAGACAACATTCGACCATTTATGAAAGAACTCCTTACAAACAAGAACCCGGTCAATCTTGTTGTAGTTGACACCCTGCCCATAGGAGAAAGTAAAATTTGAACCCCCCATATTGTACTCGAAAAGCTCTGCCTCCTCAATGAAACCGTTAAAAGCCTCCCCCCCCCCCCCAGCATTAAACGTAGAGTACAACCTATCCTCGGGGCATCTAACCTCGTTAAAATTGCCCACAAAAAAACCAGAGACCCGGAACGCTTATTTTTAGCTCTAGCAGTTTGATCCACAGAATCTTCTTATCCCTCTCCGATTGAGGAGCATAGATGTTGCATATGTTGACATCCAAATTCAACCCAAGCAACCTGCTAGAAGTCAGCAAGAAGTTGATGTCCTTTACAGCGGACACCGCCGAAAAAGAGCAGGGATCCCATATCGAGATGATACCCCTATAATTGCCGTTAGCCAACACATAATCCCACTCATAGTTCCGATTGCCAACAGCGAACACAACGGGATGCGAGAGACCTGAGAACGCTTGCTTTCTTGAATACACATGAAAGAGATTTTGTTACCCCTTCTCAACTAGGATATCCAGTCCACCTTAGAACCTCCCAGACCACAACTATTTAGAGAAAGTCCATTAACCTCGGATTTGACTCCCAGTTCCAGTGATGACCCCCGCCACCTGATCCTCGCAACCGTTAAAATCTAAGCCCACACACGAACCACCTGAATAGTGCTCGTCACCTCTTCCTCCAGCTCTTTACTTCTCTCAATCACAGACCCCCATATCGATGAGCGCTTAGAATCGCTGGTAGAAATCTTGCCCTGATCACACCTCCTCCTCCTGATGGCCTTTTGAAAAATAATTTTACCTCCCCCACAATGAGTTCTGATCAAATACGCATCCTCCTGAGATTTACGCATCTTCAAGTTTGCCCTAGCAGGATCAGGCAAAGAAAAGGGGAGTTCCCCAAAAGAGGATGATGTATAAGAAGCGGACTTATTTAAATCCGGAAAGTTGGTGTTTGGCGCAGACAAACAGTCCATAAAGTCATCCATATTACCGTCCAAAGGGCCCATCTGGCCCATAGGCCCATCAGCAGAAATGTTCGTCGAGACATTATATTGTTGTGGCCCAAATCCCATTTTGAGGTTGACCCCACATTCTCCACCTGCGCGTGCATAACCACATCCCCGGGTGTGATAACATCTCTAAACTCATCATTAATAACTGCCCCAATCACGTTGTTCTTGGGAACCCCATGCACCTTTTTGCCAGCAAACCGGTCACCCTTGAGCTCCGTTCCAGGCACCCATTCGTCCTCCTAGTCATCCCAACAGTCACCGGTGCTCAGCCCCCCCCCCCCCCCCGCTCGTTGTCATCGATGCCTAAGTCCTTAGCCAGGTCCAACTCCGGTGAGCTGAACGAATATTCCTCCATGAAAGTTAGAGACCATGGGCTACTATCTTCTTTAACCATGACTGTAAAAACGGAATTCTTCCATCTAATGATCACCTATCCGTCGATTGTCTTCCAGGAATCCGATAGGATTTGAACAGAGCCAGAAGAGCAGTTTTCCAGCATCCAAGAGGACTGAGAAGGCCATATAATTCTTCTGAATCCCTTCGCAACGGCGTCGTAAACAACATCATCCCGAAGATGCAGCAGAACCCTAAGAATCTTCAACCCTATAATTCTGGATCCACTAATAACTTGACCGTTCCATTGAGCAAGGGAGGCAAAATAGTTCATCCAGTACATGGATTTGCAGGACATAAAATTTTCAGCCTCCAGTTTCTGATTAACAACTAGCAAGACATGCAGCCCTCCCACGTATACAACGTCGAAATCCGAAGGTCCCCCTTCCTTGTGGAGAAACTTTATGCTACTGAGAGTAGCACCGTCATTTGCTTCTCCAATCAAAGAACGACAAAAGAAAGATGTCGGGTAATCCCCAGCTTCATCCGGAATATCAACTTCCTTTCATTTCTTTACTTCAGTCTCAGCCACCACCGGGTCTTCTTGGATAGGGGGATCGTCCCAGCAACCACATCCCTGAAAAGACTACCCATACCAGAACCCCAAGGCTTCTTTTCCTTCACCACCACCGATTTCATAGCCGGACCTTGAGCTCTCGTGTTCCTGCATCTACCACCCCCATTTGACTCAATGTTTTGAGTATAAGGCACCCTAGGAATACGTGACAGGTTCGCATGAGTCCTCCTACTGCCAATCGACACCTCGTTCAAACGGCATTCGACCTTCTTCACGTCCAACAGATTCTAGAATCTGATAAAACCAAACCTTTCACTGTTGTATCGCCTTTTCCGGGCAATGAAGACATCCGATATGTTACCCAGATGCTTAGTAGCCATCTTCAAATTGTCAATGGACGTACAATCAGAAAAACCGGAGATGAAAAACGAATGAGAGAGCCTATTGTTGATGGATTGTTTGTCGTTGCTTTGTCGCCTTTGGACCGTTTGCCAAGCGCCGCCGTCTTCGTCCCTCCCCAAATTACTAACTAAAGTATCAATCGCTTCTTCTAATTCGAATCCTTCGTAACACATCCCTAATTCTGTTGAAATATTGTTACTATGTTTGTTAGAACATTGGCATCACTTCGTTATTTAGCTTTTTTTACCTTCCCCTATGATCGAAGTATCTAGCTTTCTTTCACCGAAAGTGTAGGGATACATTCTCTTCGGTATTGCTTTCTTAGTTTTCTTAAATTGCTACCTCCAAAGCCTTAACCTATTTTACATGCATCAGGAACCATAGTCATCACAAAATTGGCACCAAAGTTAAGCAAGCAAGAAGATGAACACGTATTGATCAGAGTTATACTACTTCACACTTTAAATACATCTATACAGCACATAATACCAAAACCAAATGGGTTGGATTAACAAGTATGTTTCTAAACCCCCACAACTTGCCTGCACGCTTGGCTAATATGATCGGGATCATCCTTCAAAATCAAGCGAAAGTCAACTTAAATCGAGTCAAAGTCAACTCTATACAAGTTGAATCATCTGGTCTCGGCTATGAGGTTGTTTTCCGCCGGGGGAGACAGAGGTGGCACTGCTGCTTGGTGAAAGTGTGTAGCTTCCAGAGCCTTCCTAACAGTTGCTTGGGATTGATTCTTTGTGTTTCTGCTTATCTTTCTTGGTGGCTGTGATCTAGTCCTCGAGGAGTTGCTACTCTCGATGGAAGCTAAGAATTTGTCCCGTGAGAGAGTCGCAGGTGCTTTAGCAATCACAGAGCTAAACACACCTGATTCCTTCAAACCCTCAATGATAACCTGTATCAAATTCATACAAAATAATATCAATTTCTTTCGTAAAAGGATGAACATCCTATAATATTTAAATATTAACAAAAGAACCAAATAATATTTGAATTTAGGCAAATTTAAGCAATTTAAATGTAATGTGTTCTTTTATGTTCGTTCATTCATGGGGTTCCATTTCGTTCGTTCATTCGTTAAAGTTTATACTATTATAACTTTTAAATTTTTAGTTATTTATCTTAACATTTAAAGTGAAAGTTGTGTCCCTGTCCATGTCAAAACAAAATCTTTCTCCTCTCGAATAATCGGGGGAACTTGATTTATCCTTTTGGTGGTTATTGTATTATGCATGGGATTAAGAACGTTGTTTTTTTTCCCTCAAATTTATATGTTGATTTGTGTTCATTTATGTTGGTTCATGTTCGTTTGCACTCATTTGTGATATTAACAGACGAACAAGAAGAAATTCATTTTCATAATTAATGAACACGAAATTTCGTCCGGTTATGTGTTCATGAAGCGTTCGTTTGTCTGCTAAATTCTTAACGAACAAACATGAACAAGATCGATCAAGTTGGGTTCGGTTCGGTTCACTTCCTTTACAGCCCTAGTTGTTGGTTATATTTTATCACAACCGGTCAAACTAAAAACTTTAACCAAAGGGAAATGGGTCGAACGGGTCGATAGTTGGCCGATGTGCATTTTGATGCATAAAACCTCTCAAAGTACTCTAGTCATGAATATCAGTTACTAGGGTAATAATATAGTTTTTGTTAATCATAATCAGCACAATATGTATTTAATAAATAGCCTTAAAAGTCTAATTCTTACCGATGGTGCATATATTCGAGTTAAAATCCCTTTCCTTAACAGTTTCAGGTTTATTGTTTTGTCAGTCCACACCACATGTTCACGATACCAGTTCAGCTTTTCTTCTTCTGTTGCGGTTGAAGCAACTATGAATGCCTAAGTCAAATCGAATTACAATAAATTATTTAGTGAACTCACTGCTCGGTCAATTTATAAAAAATAATTTAAATGAACTTGCTCAGTCAAATCATAAGAATAATTTAACAAACTCACCGCTCGATCAAATTCCAACATAAAGCATCTTTTGACATCATCTTTAGTAGGCTTGCAGCCACATCTATCTCGTCTTGATGTCAAGTCAGAGAACTTGGCATATGTGTAGTGTAGAACAGCAGCTTCTTCCAGTTTTATCTCCCTGTGTAAAATCATCACAAACATGTCCTTTTAGGTCATATTATCTATTAGCTCCTAAAGGCTAAAATAGTCAAATTAGCCAAACACCCAACATTTGTTTATATGATTATCACAACTTCAAACAACAGAGCCACCTAATTGTCTGATATTGGTTATTTAACTAGATGTACAGGCGAGCGTTGCCGTGCACTCGCCAGTTTAGTTATTTCTATTGGATAACGTGTCACTACGCAAATGTTTGGATAAAACAACGACATTGCTAAAACACTCATTAAAAGAATAAATATACAAAAAGGCAAAGAGTTCACCCTCATCATCATCATCATCATTATCATGATACTCAGTCAATCCCACCAATAGCAAAGCTAAGGTAGGGTCTGAGGAGGGTAAGATGTAGACAGCCTTACCTCTACCCCGTAGGAATAGAGAGGTTGCTTCTAGTGAGACCCCCGGCTCCGTAGTTTTTGCATCAAGCCTTGGACATAAGGCACATAACACTCAGCAAATCGGGATAAAGACCGTTTGGTGCATGTACCCCTTATCTTCCGGCTATCAACTCCACCACATGATGCATGATTAACCGTCCATCACTTTTAACGTTATTTTCACGAAATTAGTAAAATAACGTTAAATTAGTGCAATTTCACTTTTGCCCCCCAAGGGCCCACACATATATATAGATTATATGTGCACACTCTAAGCGGGGCGTAGCAAAGAGTTCACCCTAGTTAAATATAAAACTAAAACAAAGGGGCGTAGCAAAGAGTTCACCCTAGTTAAATATAAAACTAAAACAAATAGATACCTAAAGGCAACATTGTAAAACTAAAACTAACAAAACCCTTTAAAAAACGATTTAATGAATTAAAAACTATAATAAAATATTATAAGCAATAAAGATAATAAAGACTATCACACGAACTACAAAAAATTAGACACTTAAAAGTAACCGTGTATAACTAGACTAAATCACTAAAACCAAAAGAAATGAAAAAGAAAGTAAGCTTAATAATAGGGTGCCGCTTGGCAGCACTACAACATGTCAAATATAAAACTAAAAAGATAGATACATAAAGACAACGGTGTAAAACTAAAACTAACAAAACGCTTCAAAAAAGGATTTTAAATGAATTAAAAAAGAACAAAAACGATATAAAAATAAGGAATATCACGCGAATTACACAAAATTAGCCACTTAAAAGGAACCGTGTAAAACTAAACTTAAACCAAAAGAAACGCAAAAAAAATAAATTAAATAAGGATGCCATGTGGCAGCACCACAACATGTCGCGTGGCATGCACTATGGCACTATTCACACACACTTAACTTTGTTTAACTAAATAAGAGCATTCACGGCACGTTCCCAAAAAAATATGTGAGTGTAAATCTGCAAAATTTGAGGTGTGGTTGTGAGTAGATGAGAGAAAAAAAGTTTAGCAAATCTGCATATTTAATAAATAAAAAACTAGTGATTTGCTAAAATTTGAGGATTGAAAGAGAGAGAAAAGGAAATGATAAAGGTATAAAAAGTATTATTTAATTATGGTTGTGAGTGAAAGAGAGAAAAAATAATAATAAAAGTGTAAGTTATAGGGATGAGGATGGAGAACCTACTGTGAATGCTCTAATATGATATCAGACAATCATATTTAAAGCGATTATTCAAACACCTCATTACGATAGGCTTATAGGTTATAAAGTAAAAGGGAAGAAAACTTACTTTGGAGTTTTCATGTAATTGTGCCATCGATGAGCACCGTTAGGCCTTAAATGATCCTGAACCCGAGCAACTGATTTTCCGTTTCCATAAGTTAAAAAGTAATTTGGATTCCCACGGGTAGATTCTTTGTACATGCCAAAGTAGGTGTCCTTCGGAAGATGATCATAGTTCCTTTTAAACATTGATACCTAATTAAATAAATACAGACACATGGATTCATTCTTTCAAGGATATGAAGCAACAAAGAAAGTACATTAAGGTTGCAATGGTTGAACAGTAGATATAACACTAAATGTTTAAGGAATATCTTGTTTTCACAAGTAAAATACCTCTACGAAAGGATCTTTGATGTCATCACGCTCTACACTGCTCTCCTGTACAAAAAGACAAGAGTAAGTGTCAGCTGTTAGTTTACAAGTGAACCGCATGCTGATGGTAATTCCAGAATTAATATAGCTGATGATAGCATTTCCATAATTAAATATGTAATTTTCTTATTCTCACGAGGAAAAGTCAAGTAATATGTTCTAATTTGATCATTGAACTGGTGTGTGTTGATTATTGATGTAAAAGTGAAGTTAGAAAATATGTGTAATTGCAAAGAAGGAACCCTCAATATATACAAGACTGTGAAACCCTAGAGAAACTTATCTTGGGCATGTGGGCTAAACACAAATAAACCCTAATTGTGCTATACTAATATCTATAATTAACTCTCCTCAAGGAGAGCATTTATGTTAATCATGCCCAACTAGAATCATCCCTGTTGTGTTTTTAACTGTTATTGCAATGTCATTGGACTTTGATACTGATACGAATTGAGGAATTCAACTCAAGATCTTTCGATGGTTGAGCTGGAGTTAGCGATCAGAGATTGAACAATTAGAATCAATCTCGAAATGGAGCTAACGATTGAAAGAATCAATCAATTTGGGAGGGAAAATCAGTTTATTGATAACTTAATTGAATGTCTCGTTGTTCGTTACAGACTCAACTATATACCTGATACAAATGATACAAACTAATCCCTCAACTATCTATAAAAGACATACAGACCCTCCCAACTTGTAACAACCTACTAACTGTCACTTTAGAACTATCAGCAGTTGTCATAATTGGTCCCTGTACTTCTTCATCACCATTAATTCGTAACAATACCTCCTCCTTAAGCAGAGGCTTGACCCCAAGGCTCAAAATTAGGAAACCAAGCTGTAACTAAGGCAGCTTCCTTCCAAGTAGCGTCCTCCACAGGTGCATGTTTCCATTTAACTAACCAATGAACCACTACCCTATTATGTCGTTTAGTCACCTTCTTATCAAGAATGTACTCAGGCTCCTTCAAGACGGATGACCCAGCTGTCTGAGCGGTAGAATGCACAGGAGGAATGGGCCCATGATAGGGCTTTAACATCGAAACATGGATAGTAGGATGAATAGCAGAAGTAAGGGGAAGTTTGAGAGTATAAGCTACCGAACCCACTCGAGCCACAATAGGATATGGCCCAAAGAACTTAGCAGCTAGCTTTTGGTTAATGCGAGTGGCCACCGATTGTTGTCGATAAGGAACCAGTTTAAGATACACCCAATCGCCCACTTTAAATTCCCGGTCAGTTCGATGTTGGTCAGCAAGTTGCTTCATCCGATGTTGAGCCTGTCTCAAATTTGCCTGCAGAATTTTAATGACCTCCTCCCGAGCAATTAAGCTTCGATCAACAACCTCATTAGTGCTATCACCAGGTAAATAGGGAACATGTAGAGGGGGTGGTTGACCATAGATGATCTCAAAAGGACTACACTTAATGGCTGACTAATAAGAAGTATTATACCAGAATTCAGCTAATGGGAGCCATTTAGCCCATTCTATAGGCTTATCAAAACACATGCAACGCAAATAATTTTCCAAGCACCTATTAAGAACCTCCGTTTGGCCATCAGATTGTGGATGAAATGAGCTTGACATCCGCAGTTCGATGCCTTGTAAATTCATTAGCTGCTGCCAAAAATTACTGAGAAAGATTTTATATCTATCAGAAACTATGGTCTTAGGAGCTCCATGGAGTCTAAACACACTATCCAAATAAGTCTGAGCCACATCCACAACTGTAAAGGGATGTTTCAGTGCCAAAAAATGACTTCCCTTACTCAATCTATCCACAATAACCAAAATAACATTTTTGTTGTAAGAAGTGGGCAAACCTTCCACAAAATCCATGGAAATATCCTCCCATACACCCTTAGGAATTGGCAATGGTTGCAGGAGACCAGGGGAAGCCACAGTTTCACTTTTACATTGTTGACAAACCACACAATTTCTAACATAAGAAGCCACATCTTTTCTGAGCTTAGGCCAATAGAACATCTTGGCCACCCTGTTAGCAGTCACTAAGGAACCAGAATGACCCCCCACTGCAGAGTCGTGAAGCCATTTCAAAATACTATTTTTAAGGTCAGCATCATTACCTGCCCCTCCTTCTCAATTCCCCATTAAACCACTCATATTGAGGATGCGATTTAGCATCTAACTGTAACTCTTGAATGATTTTTACCAGGTCTCCATCTTGTACCCAAGATTCCTTAAGAGTTGTCCATAAATCTGTGTGAACAGTAGAAGTAACTAATTGTAAAAGCTCTCCATGAGTGACTCTAGACAAAGCATCAGCCACCTTATTAGTAGAACCTTGCTTGTAGACAATATCAAAATTAAATCCCATTAATTTGGCTATCCACTTCTGTTGAAAAGGAGTAGACACCCTACTATCCATCATGTACTTCAAACTCTGCTGATCTGTTCTAATGATAAAATGACTGTTGATCAAGTAGTGTTGCCATTTTTGAACAGCATGAATAATGGCAAGCATTTCTCTCTCATAAGTAGAAAGTGACAAATTTTTTTCAGATAAGGCCTTACTCAGAAAAGCTATGGGATGACCCTTCTGCATGAGGACAGCACCTATTCCCAACCCAGAAGCATCAGTTTCCAATTCAAAAGGCTCCTTGAAATTAGGAAGAGCTAGAATTGGTGGGCTAATCATAGCAGCTTTTAAAGAAATAAATAAATAAATGCTGACTGAGCTAATTCAGACCAAACAAATGAATCTTTCTTTGTCAAATCAGTTAGAGGTCTAGCCATTTTCCCATAATCCTTGACAAATCTTCTATGGTATCCAGTTAAGCCCAAAAACCCCCTTAATGCTTTAACAGAAGTGGGAATAGGCCAATCTTGAATGGCCTTAACCTTGTTAGGATCAGTAGAAACACCCTCTACACTGATTAAATGACCCAATATTCTAATTTTTTAGCAGCAAAATCACACTTACTCTTCTTCACTACCAACTGATTTTTCCTCAGCAATTGGAAAACCACCCTTAAATGTTGCACATGATCCTCCCATGAAGGAGTGTAGATCAATATATCATAAAAAAAACCAGCACAAACTTCCTCAAGTGGTCTTTAAAAATGTGGTTCATCAAACCTTGAAATGTAGAGGGGGCATTTGTTAGACCAAAAGGCATTACCAGAAATTCATAATGCCCATTATGAGTTTTGAAGGCAGTTTTATGAGCATCACTTGGGTCCATTCTTATTTGGTGGTAACCTGATTTAAGGTCCAATTTGGAAAAATAAAGAGTACCACAAAGTTCATCTAACAGTTCCTCTACCAATGGGATAGGAAACCTGCTTGGAATAGTAGCCTGATTTAACTTTCTGTAATCAATACACATTCTCCAAGTTGAGTCTTTTTTCTTTACTAAAACCACTGGAGATGCAAAGGCACTATTACTATATCTGATCACCCCTTGCTCTAACAACTCATTAGTCATCTTTTCAATAACATCTTTCTGCAACCCTGGATACCTGTATGGTCTCAAATTAATACCTTCAGTGCCTTGCTTTAATGGGATTCTATGGTCAAAATAATTTCTCAAAGGTGGTAAAGCCTTAAGATCAGTGAAAACATCTTGGAACCCATCCAATACATCCTCCAACTCCCTCTTCTGAATGTCATTACATAAGGATTGTTGTAACACCACTGAAGTAGCAGTAGGAACACCCTCAATTGCCATCACTTGTAGTAAAGAAATTTCAGCCCTATGCTGCTGCACTTTCTTAAGACCATTCTTTCCCAAAACTCCCAATTGTTTACCCTGTTGGCCCCTTAAAGTAATCTTTTGACCCCTGAGTTTAAATTGGATAGTTCTATCTCTGTAGTTCATCTTAATGCAGCCCAAGGTAGTAAACCATTGTACCCCTAAAACCATATCACAACCTCCCAAAGGCATTACATACACATCAGCTGTGAAGGTAAATGCCTGCATTTTCCAATGAAAATTTTCCACCATTTTATCACAAACTACAGTGTTACCATTAGCTACCTTTACTATCATAGCAGGTTTTTGAACCAATCTGCATCCCAACTGCTTAGCTAAATTTATATCCAGGAAATTGTGAGAACTTCCTGTATCCATCAGGATCTGTATTTCGGAATTGCCACAATGACCAGTCACCCTCAAAGACTGATATAAGTCACTACCCCCCATAGCGTTTACAGAAATTTGAGCACATTCCACCGTATCACTCTCTATTTCCTGTGTGTCATCTACATCTTCTTCAAGATATTCAACCTCAATGTGATACAACTGTGGCCTCTTGCCCTTACAAACATGGTCTCTACTGTATTTTTCATCACAGAAATAACACAACCCTTTAGACCTCTTTTCATCTAATTCTTGTTGGGTAAAAGTCTTTTTATTGCTGCTAAACTTTTTAAATTCCTTGTTAACTGGTTTGGTATATGGTACTACAGCTTTAGCACTAACAGGAGTAGGATTAGGCAATAAAGGAGATTTATACCTTGTCTTGGTCATTTGAATGGCCGCTTCTTGTAACTTTGCTAATGAACAGGCTTCTTGAATGCTTTTTGGACAAAACATTCTAACCTGGAGTTGAATGCTCTCTTCCAAGCCAGCTAAGAAACAACTGAGAGCATATTCTCCCGGCAGTTTCAATTTGCTCAAGATTGCATCAAAGGCATCGTGATAATCTTGAACAGATCCTAACTGTTTGAGATTCTTTAAATCAGTCATAGGATCATCGTATACTTTGCCAAACCTCAATTTCAAAGTCTCTAATAACTCTTCCCAAGTCACCGGGTGATCATTTCTTTGTTTCATAAACGATTGAAACCACTGCAATGCCTTCTTTTCAAAATGAATGGAAGCCAATCTTACCTTCGTTTCATCTGTAACCTTGTCTAACAGGAAAAAACTGATTCACTTTAAACAGCCAATCATCGAGTTCATCGCCTCCAAATTTGGGGAAATCAATTTTAGTCAGCCGCGTAGCAAAATTGTATCCCGAATCACCTTCACCACCATTGTTTTTATTACCTCGACTCCCAGCCGCTGCTAATTGAGACATCTGATACGTCATGGTGGTCATGAATTGCTGAATCGTCTCCAGCGTCTTCGCATGAGCTTCAACATGATCGCTGAGAATGGAATCGCCTTCCGGATTGCTGGTGTCGCCATCAGAATTAGTCGCCTGTCTTCTCGTCATTATCGTCCGGATCGCAAATCACAAAATCAACGAGCCGAGGATCACTGGCTCTGATACCAATGATACGAATTGAGGAATTCAACTCAAGATCTTTCGATGGTTGAGCTGGAGTTAGCGATCAGAGATTGAACAATTAGAATCAATCTCGAAATGGAGCTAACGATTGAAAGAATCAATCAATTTGGGAGGGAAAATCAGTTTATTGATAACTTAATTGAATGTCTCGTTGTTCGTTACAGACTCAACTATATACCTGATACAAATGATACAAACTAATCCCTCAACTATCTATAAAAGACATACAGACCCTCCCAACTTGTAACAACCTACTAACTGTCACTTTAGAACTATCAGCAGTTGTCATAATTGGTCCCTGTACTTCTTCATCACCATTAATTCGTAACAGATACTTAAGCACATTTCACCCAATGATAACGTATACTGGAATCTGGATTTTAAACAGGAACAGAAATCTAGGACGAAAATTTAGACGGAACAGGGTGGCAAATTAGCTGGAAAAGGACCACAATCTCGAACAGGAATTGTGGTAAAAAGTATGAAAGTAGAACAAGAACAGGGTGGTGGATCGTGGCCCTGTTTAGGGTTTGTGTCATACAAAATGTCTTGGTTCTAATACTATGTACAAGTGAATGGGAAAATATATGAATGTGTAACACTGTAAGTACAATGGAGGCAGAGCCCAGGCCTCGATATATACAAGACTGAAACACCCTAGAGAAACAGAAATCCTTCTTGGTCCACAGGTTAAAGTGTTAAACACAAGTAACCCCAAACTCTACGATACTATCATACTAATATCTATAACTAGCAATTCAAAATATGTTTGCCAGTTTGACTTAACCCATAAACGCATTAAAATCCTTTTCGCTTGTTAAGAGCAAACAACGGTAAGCATTGCGGGAACAAGAATAACTGCTGCAAATATCCTACATTATCAAATTTATTAGATGGGTAGCATAACGTACATAGTTTGGAAAGACCACCATATCCACATCGCTAGGAATATCACGAAGTATCTGCCTTAGAGAATATTCCCCAGCACCACCCGGGTGTATCAATTCGTCTGTGTCAAGATGAAGTATCCAGTCCATGCCTGAATTCTAGCAATTTCACAAGAAAAATGTCACTAATGATCAATGGTAGCATAGAATGATGGCTTTATGTTATATATAAAAAAGAATAATATGCATACCCTTGCCATGACGATGGCCATCTCCATATTGAGTGATTGCTTGACAAAAAGCTCATAATTACAAGGTTTATAAAAGAAACTTGACAGCCAAGTCTCATTCCAGATCCGACTTTTGATGCATCAGAAAGACAAGATTTAGATGTCATACAAACAAATTCTAACAGTTGTAACTAAACATTTTCACATTAAAATAATTTGCTTTTGCAAACAACCGCGTCAGTTCTTCAGTCATTTACAACTTGAAGATTTTATGAATAAAAAAACTAGAGCATGTAGCGCAACCTAAAAATCAAACGGTTACGTTCAAAAAATACCAACCTGTTAGCTTGTTGCTCTTCTAATTGTTTTGTTCTGTATATGACCCTGACCCCCTAAAAACATAAACAATCTTTATGTAACAATTTTCACTATAAGTAACTCCATACAACAAAAATACATTGAAAATATACACTACGAAACTATCAATACAATAGGAGATTTTTGTACAAATGAAAGTTGAGAATTGATACTTACAGGAATAGATTCAAGAACTCTTGAAACACTAGGAGATGCAGCTTTTCCTTCAACAAACAGAAAGAAGGTTCCAACGCCAAGTACTTTATGATAGAACATCCATGGCAAGATCTGATCTAACCCAGCTGATGTACTAGTTGTAATACATATCTGACCACATAGAAAAGGCTGTTAGAACAAGTCACAGTGATAAAAAAAATATTATTTATTAGTAATGCAGAAAAGAAATCAAATAGGAATACTGCAAGTGTGGGGCGAGCAGAATCATAAAACTCCATAACTGGAATCCAACAAAAACAAAGGCACAGATAGATTAAGATAAAAAATACTTTCCAAGCACCAGAACCTAAATGTAGATTTGAGTATGTCTGAATTCTGATCATACAACGGTTTAAAGATGAAACTGCATGTGCATTTAAAAATACTAGCAGGCCTTCATCTTCTGTATTATCAAATTACGACATTTAATCCTAATTACAGGAGAAACTGTAGCCAACATAAACCCTGATGGTAGAGAGTGCCTAAAATCCCACATTGACTAACATTATCATATCAACTCAGTCCAGATTAAAGCACACTTTGCAGTTTCATCGATATTTTCAGACAAAACATGTAAAATTTAGTGTAATCATAGTTATCAAAGGCATCCCACACACCCAAACGTGGAGATGCTGACAATTGAACAGAGTAAAACTTGTATATCGTTCGGTTTGTAATATGTGCTTACAAATAGGAATATATATAGGACAAATATTTACACTCTAATCCTCCTAATATAATAACAATCAACTATAGAATGAAACTGTCTAATATTAGCATAAAACGTTGTGATGGTAACAGCTTTGAGAACACATCTGCGATTTGATCATCTGTAGAGATAAACTTTACAAATTGAAAATCAACTTCTATGGGTTTGGTTCGAGCATGAAACACTTGATTTGCAGACAAGTATGTGGCTCCCACATTTTCACACCATAACGTGGGAGCATTCTTAGGTGAAACACGAAGCTCAGTAAGGAGATCTTGAAGCCAAGTTAGTTCAGCCATCGTATCTGCTAAAGCCTTGTACTCGGATTCTGTGCATGGCCTAGAGACGGTTCGTTGCTTGCGAGCAGACCATGAAACAAGATTAGATCCAAGATAGATCGCATATCCCCCAGAGGATCGACGGTCATCCGGGCAGCCAGCCCAATCTGCAAGGCATTGATGGAATGAAAAGTGGCATCCGTGTAAGTAAGTAGTCTAAAGTCCGAGTGTCGTATCCTTAGACCATTGAAGACACTCCCCTGCAGGTAGCATAATATGCGCTTGAGCGCAGACTAATGATTTTCTGTAGGAGAATGCATAAACTGGCACACTTTGTTGACAGCGAAGGTAATGTCCGGATGCAAAAGGGTAACATACTATAGAGCGAGAATGCATAAACTGGCACACTTTGTTGACAGCGAAGGTAATGTCCGGATGCAAAAGTATTTGACCGGAGTGGCAAAGGGCGGACTGTCACCTAAATGAAGATTAGTTGTGGTCGTGATTGGAGAGGAAACAGGCTTCGAAGAAGACAGGTCGACTCGAGCAATAACGTCCTGAATATAGACAAAATAAGATCATCTCCTTGATAATAAATCTCAACACCCAAAAAATAAATCTCAACACCCGAAAAAAAAAAGATAATGGCCCCATATCATGAACAGCAAGCGTGTTGCTAAGTTGATGCACAACACGATCAATGGCCTGCTGATTGTTGCTCGTCAAGATAATGTCATCAACATAAATGAGCATATACAATAAGATACCTCGGGAGGAGTAAATAAATAATGACAGCCCAGTCCGAGACCCCCGAAAACCAAGAGTCTGAAGAGCACCAGACAACCGATTAAACCAAGCACGGGGCGCTTGTTTCAAGTCATACAGAGATTAGTGTAGAAGACACATGATCCGGTTTTGTTGGATCTACAAAACCAGGTGGCTGCTTAGGATACATCGTTTCCTTTTAAGTCACCATGTAAAAAGGCATTCTCAACGTCAAGTTGTCGTAAGGGCCATCGTTGTGTGACAGCTAAGGATAAGACAACATGAATGGTGGTAGCTTTCACCACCGGACTGAATGTTTCTTGATAATTGTAAAAGGTAATCAGATCATAACATTAACATGAAACAACTGAATTGATTTGTATTTACTTGTATTAGTCGAATATTATATATATATATATTGTTGAGGGGGTAGTTTGTAATTGTCTCTCCTATATATAGTTGTACAATATTACCTATCAATATACAAGATACACAATACGTATTATAACTTGATGTCTATAACATAACATATACAAGATATATATACTGTAAATATTTAGTCAATGTTTCAACTACCCAAAGCCCCAACCATATCAGTAAATGACTTTGACTATTGAGGCTAGATTATATCTGCTTCTAGAAACCAGCTCATATTCATATTCTCTAACACTCCCCCTCATGGAGCATAGATATTGATCATGCCCAGCTTGTTGCATATATAACTAATTCTAGATCCAGGTAGGGCTTTCGTGAATACATCGGCTAGTTGTTCTCCGCTACGAACATGAGGTGTTGTAATTGTTCCATCTTCAAGCTTTTCACGAGTGAAATGACAATCAACTTCGATGTGTTTCGTTCTCTCATGGAATACTGGGTTATTTGCGATATGAATGTCTGATTTCGTCGAGGAGATTACGAATCCAGACTAGTTCACATGTGGTTTGCCGTTTGCGCCATAGCCCTGTATTCTGATTCTGCACTTGAACGGGAGACAACGCTTTGCTTCTTGCTCTTCCATGATACCGGAGTACCGCCAACCAGGATACAATACCAAGTAGTAGATCGTCTACTTGTAGGATCCCCATTAAATCAGCATTTGTAAATCCTTCTACCGTGTAATGGCCAAATTTTCGATATAGGATTCCATGACCCGGAGCTCCCTTAAGGTACTTGAGGATGTGACAAACAGCTTCCCAATGTGAGGTTCTTGGAGCTGACATGAACTGACTTACTACACTTACTGGAAAAGCGATATCAGGTCGAGTGATGGTCAAGTAATTCAACTTACCAACGATTCTTCTATATTTCTCTGGTTTTTTAAGGTCACCTTTATGTGCTTTTAATTTCCCGTTCGATATCATTAGTGCATCGCAATTCTTTGCCTCAATCTCTGAGTACATCCAAACAGTACTTTCTTTGTGACAAACAGATTCCTTTACTATTACGTAAAACCTCGATTCCCAAAAAGTATTTTAGTTCGCCAAGATCCTTAGTCTGAAAATTGTTTCCAAGAAATGATTTTAGCCTCTGGATTCCACCTTTGTCACTTCCAGTTATTACTATGTCGTCTACATACACAAGAAGCAAAATGCATCCAGCCTCCGATTGACGTAAAGAATATCGAGTGATCATAAGTGCTTCTCTTCAACCTAATATGTCACGTCACGAAAACATTAAACTTCCCGAACCAAGCACGAGGACATTGTTTGACACCGTTCAAGGATTTCTTTAATCGACATACTTTACCCGACTCCCCCTGAGCAACAAAACCAGGTGGTTGCTCAATATAGACTTTTTCTTTGAGATCACCAAGAAGAAATGCACTTTTAATATCAAGCTGGTGCAGGCCACAGTCGTATGTGGCAGCTAGAGACACGAAGAGACGAACAGAGGTCATTTTGGCAACAGGGAAGAATGTTTCTGAGTAATCCACACCATATGTCTGAGCTTAGCCTTTAGCTACCAGTCTAGCTTTAAACAAACGAGTGACCCGTCTGCATTAACCTTTACTATGAATACCCATTTACATCCAATTGCGGTTTTGGTGGTAGGTAAATCTACTAGAGTCCATGTATTATTCTGATCAAGTTCCTCTATATCTTCGATCATGGCGTTACGCCATCCGGTGTGTGCAAGGGCCTCCCCTATAGTCTTTAGGACGGTAGTAGAATCAAGAGTGGCAACAAATGAATGGGAGGCTGCAATCAATTTGTTATAAGAAACAAAAGAAGCAACAGGGTAGGTACATGCGCGTTTACCCTTCCTCATGGCAATGGGAAGATCAATGTCAGAATCAATCAGAAGCAGAAAGATCATTATCAGAGGGGTATTTAGTTGATCTATCGAGGTGATTATTGGTGCAGGAGGAGGGTCTGATGGGATGCGGTTTCGCCTCTCATATACTTAGGGTTGATGATCCGGAGTTGAAAGGACTAGTGCTTGTGGTGGTATAGGTTCAAGTACAAAGTTAGGTAGAGTTGGTGATTATGAGTGTATTGGTGATGTGATAGGAATCATGATCTAATATTAAGAGTCATATGAATATTCTAGGAGGGGTGAAAGTGCAAGTTATATTCTATATAAATAAGTGTCATCATTAGGAGATAGGGAGGAAATTAGGTTAAGTTGTTTAGGCTCTCTGCTTAGCATTGAGTAGAGCATTGCTCTGGGTCACCTATGGTGATAAACTATCCATTGTAATCCTTTGGGATCATTATCATTAGTTTCAATATCAAGCTTTGATTTCAGTTTCTGTTTTGATTTAAAGCACTATTTCTGCAATCAAGTATTCAGTTCGCATCATTGGTCCGACCTGCCTCCCCTCTGCTCTCGCCATCAAATTCCGATCCTCCTCAATCGCTTTTCATTTCTGTCTTCCTTCTGACCACTTTAGGCTCATACGATTTAACTTCTGATCAATTTCCATTTGATTTGACTGTCGATTCAATCTCCTGTTGCGATTTCTGCATCAATTTCCATTCCAATCTCAGTTTACGTCTTCAATTTCAAATCGCAAATCTGGGTGCTATCATTATGTCAAATTCAGAAAGTCGATGGATGATACTGGAGCGAGGAGAAGAATGGAGAAGGACTACGAAATTCTCCACCCCAATCAGTTTAAATAGACTTGAGCCTACTTTGAAATTTGCGTTGTGCCATTGCTCTAAAGCATGTGAAAATGGCGGTGACTTCAGATTTGAGTTTTAAAGGAAAAATCCACATAAAACTAGAATAATGGTCAACATATAACAGAAAATAACGATGTCCGTCGGACAAAGGAACGAGTACTGGTCCACAAACATCACAAAACACAAGGATCTAATAAACCGGAACTTTTGTAATTAGAAGAAGGTAAGTGAAATTTAGATGATTTTCCAATTAAACACAAGTCACAAATAGAAGAAGAACATTTATTTGATACTAGTAAATTATATTTAGATAATATAGAAGTCAAAAGCTAGTGATGTGGATGCCCAAGTCTTTGATGCCAAGTTTGAGCGGGAAGCACGAACAGTAGAAAAAACAACTTTGGGAAGAGATTGTAAACATGGCAGGTTGGTGGAGTAGAGACTAGAGACCAGCATTACTTGGACCCGTGAGGAGGGTAATGTGTGTAGACTTTGTTATCATGACAAAATTGTTAAACGGAAAGTAAGTTATGTTTGATTTGAGGAACATGAAAAATACTGGATAAGGAAAAAGTTATAGTGGGAGAGTAAAGTTTGGAAGAACCAATGTGAAGTATGGGTAGACCCTTACCATTGCCAACATGTAATGTGAAGTATGGGTAGACATTTACCATTGCCAACATGTAGTTGATCCTCACCATAATATGGTTCAGAATGCTCAAACCCTAAGATATCAGAAGCAACATGATGACTAGACCCCGTATCCGAAAGCCATGAAGTTGATACTTGTGAGCGATAACTTGTATAGTTATCCACACGTGTTACATGAACCAAAAACAGTGTTTTGATTAGATCTGCAAGGAAATTGATTACGATTACCTTCGCCATTCTGATTTCTGCTGGAGTTGTAGTTGTTGCAGGAGCCTCGTCCTCGATTGGAATCGCGGTTCCGACCTCTACCACCCCTAGAACCACCTCTGTTTAGGGGTGTTCAATATTCGAATCGAATTCGAGTAATTCGAAATTCGGCTCGATTCGATTCGAAAATCACTGGCTCGAAATTCGATTCGAAATCCCAAATTCGAATTCGATTCGATGTATGATATCAAATTTCGAATCGAATTCGAATCTTAATCTCAAATTCGAATTCGAATTAGAAATATTCATATATTCATATATATATGTATGTGGCATATTATACATTTATTTTGTATATAAACAAATATAAATAATTATACAAATATTTTAAATTAGGATTCATGGATAACTCCTTATTTTCATATATTTAAAATCTTTAAAAAATTTAGCCGTTTAAAATATTCTAATTTAAAAACATGCATTCTAGATGAGTTGTTATAAAGAAACCCACCTATTTGCTAAATTCACCCTTTTTCTACTATCGTTTCGGTTCAAACGACCGTTTCTGTTGAAACGACCGCTAAACGGGATGACGTGTCGCGACAACGAAACCTTTAAAGTCAGCCCCCCCCCCCCCTTTTTCTAACGACCGTTTGCTATCAAACGATCCCAAAACGATCATTTTGCTCCAAACGAACGTGAGGATCGGGTGTTTTTAGTAAAGTTGTGGGTTTCTTTAGTAAAGGCCTTCTAGATTTGTACGCCCCAAAATTTGGCATTATGTAGATTCACCTAATCATTTTCATTTTTCCAAATTACTTAATGGTATTATGTTTTATTATTATATTGTTGTTTAGTTGTATAATAAAATTGTAAATCTCGTGTTTTTAGAGATGTTTAAGTTGTATGTTTTGAACGATAACTTGTGTGTGATAATAGTTACTGAATAAAATTGCTTTATTCATGAGATGTTTAAGTTGGATGTTGTGAATGTTAAGCTAAACTTTGTCTAACTTGGACGTTCCATTTTGAATGTTAAACTATAATTATTTTTTTCATTTGCCTTTTGGGTGTTTTATGAGTTTTATACTTTTATAGATTTGTATGTTTTACTAAAATAAATTTGAATTTATTCGAATTCAATTCGGATTCGATTCGAATTCGAAAACTATATTCGAATCGAATCGAATTCGAATGGGATTCCTATTTCGAATTCGAATCGAATTGTTCGAATCTATTTCGATTCGAATAGAATTCGAATCCTGGTTTTAAAATTTCAGATTCGAATAATTCGATTTGATTAATTCGAGTATTCGAAATTTGATTCATTGAACACCCCTACCTCTAGTAGCATAAAAGGCTTGAGAAGAAGAACCAGTTTAGGGTTGAACATGAAGACCAAACTCGTACAACTGTTGTAGAAATGCAATCTGATCCAAGGGAGCAATGGAGGCAGCAGCAGGGGTAGGTGAACTCGAGGCAGCAGCGAAAGCGAAGGCCTATGCAGGAGTAACAACATGTGGTGTCTTCTTCAACATATAATCGTGATCAGTTAAAAAACTATAAAGGTCTGAGAATTGTGCAGGAAGACAAGTAAGAAAAGTGGACTTAAAGTTGTTGTATTCTTCACGAAGACCCGAGACAACTAACATAGTAACATCTTTTTCCTTCATTGGTTCACCGATATTAGCAAGTGCAACAAAATACTCTTGAGCCCTGTCAAAGTAGGCCGAAGAGGACTCAACAACTGAGTTTTGAGAGTAAATTCCCGGGAAGAGGTGTGAGGTGCATAAGCACATTCAAGTGAAAGCAATAAGTCACGAGAAGTAATAGAACCTTGAACTTGATGAAAAGAGGCTTCAGAGATTGTGGACATGATCACCATACGAACATGAGCATCATTAGAAACCCAAATCGTGTAATCAGGGTTTACAAGAGGTGTAATGTTTGTAGTTTCTTTTTCTTTTGACGGGGTGGGCACAAGAAGAAACTGTTGTGGGCAGGAGACTGTACCATCATCGTAACCAAGAGGTTATTGGTAACTAAAAACAGTTGTAATATGGTTCTCCAAAAATGATAATTCTTGGGAGACAAGATAAAGCCAAACTTATGTGAGTTATGGGCAATGTTTTCGGTTGTAGTGAAAGCAGCAAGAGGTGCCATGATTGTAGCGAGTATTTGGAGAGATTTTGTTTGTTGTAGGACGTTTGTTGTTGGTTATAGAACAGAACTTGTTGATCGCTGGTGGCAAAAAAAAAAAGGCTAAGGCCGGTTGATTTAGGGTTAGCAAGAACTTGAACAGAGTAAAAATTGTATATGGATCTGTACGTAATATGTGATTACAATAGGAATATATATAGGACAAATATACATACACTCTAATCCTCCTAATATAATAACAATCAACTATAGAATGAAACTGTCTAATACTGACAAAATGACTTCTGGCCATCCAGATGCTCCAGCGAGTTTTCAATGAGCTTCCGGCCAGATTCTATAAATTCCGGCCAAACTGGTCCAAAACTGGCTTGAAACCAGCCTAAACTAACCCTAAACAAGCCTAAAACACATCTAAAAGCCCTAAACATATATCTTTAATTCTTTATGGTATTCGCCCTTGTGCGTAGGCCACCCTATGCCCCTTGAGTTGAGTGCGCCTTACGATTTTGACAACTATAAGCGTAATATCACATACAAGATAAAACTGAGAAATAATTATCTGCACAAGCAAAACTCATCTTCTCTTTTTAACATAGATTGTATAAACGGTAGGTCTCATCCCGAACTAAATTAGCTTTCACTTGAAGTATCACACAATGTGAAACTTATTCACCTCAACTTCAAATTTCACGAATACAGTAATTAAGTTAACATCGCCACTTCCGTCATTTCAAATTAAAATGCCAGATCCACTAACTTGGAATCAAATTTGAACTACAAAACTGTAGAAAATCAAAGACACCGTACCTTAGGTTTGAGATCGGATTCATATTGAAATTTCCAATCGTGATAGTAAGGGAAGGACGGAGAAGAGGATCGGCCTAGGGAGAGGCAATCGGAGGAGGAGGACGAGTGGTGTTCAACAACGGTGGCGAGCGGAGATGAGTCCATGCCGGGGAATTTGTGAGAGTTATGTTGCGGTGACCAGCGAGAGATGGGATCGTCGACGTCCACCACATCTCCGCCGCGCCATTGGAGGACGAAGGCGAAGGCTGCGAGGGTGATTGGGAGGAGAGTGAGAAGGAGAATCAACTTGGAAGCGAAGGAATGGTGGTTGGTGGACCCAGTTTGCGATGGTTTCGGACCGGCCATTGCTCTGCTCTGCTCTGCTCCGCCCTGCCTGTTTAAGAGAAAGTGACGGTAGATCAGCTTTGTAAACCCAAGGTTTGTTGAGTGAGGCAGAGGATTTAATTTTGAATTCTCATTTTTTTTTTTAGAGTTGTTATATAGACACCCAAGGTTTTACTAAATTCATTCATTTTCTATGGTCGTTTTGGTTCAAACGGTCGTTTCAAGGTCGTTTCAGTTGAAACGGCCGCCACGTGTCGCGACGACGAAACCTTAAAATTCAGGGGGCCCTCTTTATATTGACCGTTTCAAGGTCGTTTTGGTTCAAACTGTCGTTTCAAGGTCGTTTCACTTGAAACGACCGTTTGGTTTTGATGTTTTTAGTAAAATACTCGGGTGGATATAGCCGGAGCCTTTTTTTAACATGTCAATTACTTTTTTCTAAAGCCAATATTTTTCCACATCAATCATCATGCTATCGGTTATTATTTTCACAAGTAATTAACATTTGTTGCATTTTCTATACGCACTAGCGGAAAAACCAGTTACTAGCTGATAAGCTAGCTACTAACTGATAAATTATAAGCTAGTTGATAAAATAGTTATATTTTTAGGTTGTGTTTGGCACACTAACTGAAAAGTTAGCCGATAAGCTACCTACGAGCTGATAAACTATAAGCTAGCTGACAAATAATAACATTTTATAAAAACTAGCTAAAAAATATAAAATGACATAATAGTACATGTCATAAATATAAATAAAGGTATTTATTTATATGTTATGGAAGGGTAAGGCTGGAAATATTATAAAAACTAATTGAAACGCTACTCAAACTAGCTATTCAAAAAATAGCTTTTTGACGTTACCAAACGGGATTTTTAAAAAACATAGTTTTTTTAAAAAAAAACCCGTTTGGTACGTTAAAAAGCTAGCTTATGGCACGCCAAACACAACCTTATTTTCACACTATTATTTATCTTTTATTTTTATCTATAAAATATTTAAATATAATTAAATGTGTTAGAGCATATTCCTATGCTACAATGTGTCTCGTATATTGTATCTATGAGCGTGTGTGTGTGTGTGAGAGTCTTAGTGTCAACATTCCAAGGTGGTCGTACCATCTGGTCCGCCGTACCAATTAGTACGCCCGTACCAATTGGTATGTTAGTTGGTACGTCGAGTATGTTGTTCACTATAAATAGTTCGTGCTAGAATGAGAGCTTAACACTTCTGTCATTCTACACCTTCTGTGTGTGTGTTCTAGAGAGAGAAACTAGAGAGAGTTCTTTGTAATCTTCAAGTGATTCAATAAGAAATCTCTTATTTATTTTCTAGTGTTCACTAGATTGATCGAATCATGCAGTAATAAGATCATTATGTGTCCTTTTAAGTGGTATAAGAGCAATAAAGGTTGCTCTACTGCTGTGTTTTGATCAATTTTCCGATTTCTAGTGAGAGAAAGTTTGGGTTTTATTGGTTTTCATCAATTTTCTTCAATTCTGAGTGATTCTGATGTCAAATTTGATTTCAAAACTTTCTTAGTGTGTTTTTGTTGCCTACTGCTGCAAATTACAGTCCAAAGCGTCCAAATTCTCAAAAATCAGTCAAAAGAGTGTTGGTATGCCGATTAAATGTCGTGGTACGCTGGATGAACTGCTGGTACGCTGACTGGTACGCTACTGGTACGCAAGGCAATCTTCATCGTTGGTCCGGAGCAGTTACGTCGTACCATTTGGTTCGTTGATTGGTACGTAAGGCAATCTTCAACGGTGGTACGTTATTATTCACTGTGGTACACTGAGTTGACTGGTACGCTGAGATTGTGGTACGCTAAGTCTTTGGTACGGTCAAATTCTTTGGTACGGTGGTCAATGATTTGGTCCGCTGAGTGTGATTTTGGTACGCTGGTAGGAAAGTGGTGTTCACTAAACTGACGTAACTTGAGTTCCGTTAAGATTTACGGGAGCTAATACCATCTAAAACGACCGTCTCGACGAGATCTACACTTTTACTCGCCTAACGGCTAGTACCCTCCGGTTTGACCCCCAAAATACGTCTTTAAGACCTCCGTTTTTGCATCCAAAGTTTTCGATACCGAAAGTTTATCACAAGATGTCTGATTTCCAAGCGTTTGCGGTTATGCAAAACACGGGGCAAGCTATGCTGAACTTTGATAACGAAATTGGAACAAGATAGAAAGTTCCCAAGTTGTTGAAATTGGAAGATTGTCACAATTAGAAGCAAAGATTTTCTGCTTATATTAGCACGAATGATATCGATTTATGGATTCCAATTCGGGAGCTTTACATGCATCCAACCGATCAACGAGATTTTAAAGAAATTCATAATGTTGATGATGCTCAAAGAAAAAGCTATGAACTTGAGCAAAAGGTGTATGGTTATCTTACGATGGCTTTACCTACTGAATTGTTACATCAATTCAGTACTTGTCGGAAAAGTAAGAAGTTATGGGATGTTTTGTCTGCAAGATGCGAAGGCAATGATCATTACAAAAAGAGTAGACGAAAAGTGCTGAATAAAGAATTTGAAAACTTTCAACACTATGAGATAGAAAACATCGCTGCTCTTGTATCCAGATTTTCACATCTAATTAGTGAAATGAAAGTGGTTAACATTGAGAAGACCGATGAGGAATTGAAAGAGAAACTGATGGAAGCATTACCAGAAAAGTGGGAGAATTATGTGTTGTTTCTTACTCATGACAAAGAGTATTTTGCATTATCATTTCATGATTTAACAAGAAAGCTTCATGCGAGAGAAATGGAAATGATGACTTCACATAAATCAACTGCTCAATTACAAAATCCTGAGTTGTATCATGGTCAAAATTCTACAAGTATCAATGCAAAGTCTAAATAATTTGGTTTTGATTCATCAAATCCAGCTCCAACAGCCTTTGTTTCTAGCCATGGATCGGGAAATTCTGAAAGTTCATCAAGAGGGTGTAATTTCACTATTCCAAATCATTCAAGTCAGACTTCATTTTCTGCAAAAACACCTAATGAACATTTGGCATTGATTTCTGCATTTGTTATCTTCATACTATGGGTTTGAATGGTGGTTGGCCAACTGCTAATCTGATTGAAGAAGATTTTAATCAGATCGATCCAGATAATCTCGAACAAATGGATATTAATTGGCAACTTGCTATGCTAGCCCAAAGAGCTAAACGGTTCAGGAAGAAAACAGGATTCAAAAGTTTGAATCCAGATGGTAAAGTTGGATTAGACAAATCAAAGGTAAAATGTTTCAATTTTGGACATTTTGCTCGTGAATGTTCAAAGTCAAACGCTTCTTCATCAAAGTCTCCAACAAATAATTCAGATTCAAAGGCATAAGTCTCACAATCTAATCAAGTATATGACTGGTCAGACGATATTCAACATTTTGAAAGTCCTATTGCTTTTACTGCAATTCGTAACAATCCTGCAGGTTCATTTGATTCTGAGTTCGCTGAAATGCAACATGCATTTATGGTTCAAATTGATCAGAGTGATTCTGATTCTGAAATAAGTGGTTCTGAATCAAGTGGTTATGAATCTGTTTGTGAGTTTTGTTCTAAAAAAGACAAGAAGATTCAAGGATTGATAAAAGAAAATGATTTGTTGGTTGCTGTAAATAAAAGGAAGATAGAAGAACTGACAGGTGAACATAAAAAGTTAGAAGGTGTAATTTAAGAATTGTCATCTCAAAAAGAAAAGTTTCAATGTGTTGAAAAAGATCTTGAGAAAAATCTTACAAAGTTGTCTGAAGAAAAGGACGAGTTAGTTAAAGAGGTTGAAAAATGAAAGGCTGAAGCTGAGGATGCTGCAAATGATTTCAATAATTTGTTTTAAAAGTCCAAGGTTAAACTTGATATGCTTGATAAGTCTTCTGATGAACAAGCTGCTAAAATTGAGTCATATCATATTGATATGGAAAAATTGCTAGATGAAAAAAGTTGCTAGATGAAAAGAGAGAGTTGGTAAGGGTGAATAAGTTGCAAAATGTGAATCTTGATATTCAAAAGAGAAATGAAGAGAAGTTGAAGAAACAGTTATTTGCTGAGCTTGATAATTTGAGATTGCAAAAGTATGAAACGCCCAAAGTTGCTAAGAGATTGATTGCAACAGAAAAGGAATTGGCCGAAGCTCAACAAAAGATTTCCGATATGAAAATTCAAGTAATTGATGCAAATCGGCTGTTGAACAATGTCACTAATTCGCAATCGTTCACAAGCTTCTTAGCAAACGATGAAAATTTTAAGAACATGTTTGATAAAGTTTCACCTCTTGCAAGTATCAAAGAAGCTGTCAACATAGTCAAAGAAACAGTTAAAGAATGTGATTACTCAAAGTTTTCTAATTCTAAATCTGAAGAAAAGAAGGAAACAAAGAGTCAAAAAATGGAAAGAAAGCTGAACAGAAATCATAAATTTCTCAAACTTCAAAGTTTGTATCTGGTTCTTCGTCCACTAAAAAAGAAAAAAATCAGCTAGTTCAACTGAGAAAATTTATTCAAATACTGACATTGATGAAACAATCTTCGATGCTCCAAAAGATATCAACGAAGTTAAAGCTGAGTTTTCTCGTCTTAAGAAAAAATGGGCATAAATCCTCTGGTTCTGAAGAAAAGAATTCAGGTAAACATTCAGGTTTGGGTTTCAAGCACAAGGTTGCTAAAATGGATGATTCTAAAACTCAACAGCAACAGAAATTGAAGAAGGTTAATTTGAAGCAATTGAAGAAAGAAGTTTTTAAAGCTGAAAAAGTTTAACCTGAGAAGTTTACAAACTCAAAGGTTCGGAGCAAATATTTTCTGACAAAGAAATCCCGCTTCATTGCGTGGATGCACAGAAAATATCAGAAGTTTTTGTGAAGCATGGTGAAGAAAAGAAGGAAACAAAGAGTCAAAATAATGGAAAGAAAGCTGAACAGAAATCAGAAATTTCTCAAACTTCAAAGTTTGTATCTGGTTCTTCGTCCACTGAAAAAGAAAAAATTAGCTAGTTCAACTGAGAAGATTCATTCAAATACTGACATTGATGAAACAATCTTCGATGCTCCAAAAGATATCAACAAAGTTAAAGCTGAGTTTTCTCGTCTTGCGAAAAACAGGCATAAACCTCTGGTTCTGAAGAAAAGAATTCGGGTAAACATTCAGGTTTGGGTTTCAAGCACAAGGTTGCTAAAATGGATGATTCTAAAACTCAACAGCAACATAAATTGAAGAAGGTTAATTTGAAGCAATTGAAGAAAGAAGTTTTTAAATCTGAAAAAGTTCAGCCTGAGAGGTTTAGAAACTCAAAGGTTCGGAGCAAATACTTTCTAACAAATAATTCCCGCTTCATTGCGTGGATGCTCAGAAAATATCAGAAGTTTTTGTGAAGCATGGTGATCCAAAGCTCAAGAAGAAACCATCTGATAAATTTTCTTCTGGAGGATCAAACTCTACTCGAAAGAGCCCGACATCAAAATGGGTTCATGATCTTCAGTTTCAGGTATATGATTCTTCTTATTATCATTTTGGAGAAAATATGTTTTGTGAAGCTTTGCAGGGACAAAAGCGGAAAAATGTACACAATCGCTTGTGTTACAATTACCGATAAAAAGGGCATATGGCACAAAAGTGTCTTGTCACTGCTGCTTTTAATCAAAGAAAGGGAAAAGTTCCATATGTTGGTAAATCTATCAAATACAAACTCATTGATGAATATGGCAGGGTGTTTGATGAATTTCAACTGACATTTTTTAAACGTCAAGGAATGTTTTTACCTAAATTTCAAAATGCTTCATCTGTCGGTTGGTCGTCACAATTAACTATGACTGGTTCATCAAATACTGGTTTATCAACACAACAAATCTCGAAACATAAAGTGGTTTAAAAAGGTAATCAAGACACTGGTCGACCAGAAGCGATTCGCTTCGGGTCATTTATAAACTAATGTGTTTGACTAGTGTGCAGGTACTTCTAGAAGACCTATCGGTGATTGAAAAGTTGCTGATGGAGGAGTATTCTGCTAATCTGTTTTAAATTACACGTGATATCAAATTTCAAAACTGAAATTTTTCTGAAAGCTAAAACTGAAAGGTATCCATGTCGAAAGGTAAATTTTCTTTCTTTAATGCATTTTGTTTGTCGTTTAGGGGGAGAAAATTTTCTTTCTTTAATGCATTTTGTTTTTCAAAAGATCACAGTTTTCACTATAAGTAACTCCATACAACAAAAATGCATTGAAAATATACTCTACAAAACTATCAATACAATAGGAGATTTTTGTACAAATGAAATTTAAGAATTGATACTTACAGGAATAGATTCAAGAACTCTTGAAACACTAGGAGATGTAGCTTTTCCTTCAACAAACAGAAAGAAGGTTCCAACACCAAGTACTTTATGATAGAACATCCATGGCAAGATCTGATCTAACTCAGCTGATGTACTAGTTGTAATACATAAGTGACCACATAGAAAAGGCTTTTAGAACAAGTCACCGTGATAAAATAAATATATTATTTATTAGTAATGCAAAAAAGAAATCAAATAGGCATACTACAAGTGTGGGGCGAGCAGAATCATAAAGCTCCATAACTGGAATCCAACAATAACAAAGGCACAGATAGATTACGATAAACAATACTTTCCAAGCACCAGAACTAAATGTAGATTTGAGTATGTCAGAATTCTGATCATACAACAGTTAAAGATGAAACTGCATGTGCATTTAAAAATACTTACATGCCTTCATCTTCTGTATTTTCAAATTACGACATTTAATCCTAATTACAGGAG
This sequence comes from Deinandra increscens subsp. villosa, assembly GCA_039602395.1. Lineage (NCBI taxonomy): Eukaryota > Viridiplantae > Streptophyta > Magnoliopsida > Asterales > Asteraceae > Deinandra > Deinandra increscens. The sequence goes on along the minus strand of JBCNJP010000023.1, from coordinate 38,709,643 downwards.
AAACTGTAGCCAACATGAACCATGATGGTAGAGAGTGCCTAAAATCCCACATTGACTAACATTATCATATCAACTCAGTCCAGTTTAAAGCACTTTGCAGTTTCATCGATATTTTCAGACAAAACATGTAAAATTTAGTGTAATCATAGTTATCAAAGGCATCCAACACACCCAAACGTGGAGATGCTGACAAATGAACAGAGTAAAACTTGTATATCGATCGGTTTGTAATATGTGCTTACAAATAGGAATATATATAGGACACATATTTACACTCTAATCCTCCTAATATAATAACAATCAACTATAGAATGAAACTGTCTAATATTCCCCCCGCATAAACTGTCACACTTTGTTGACAGCGAAGGTAATGTCCAGATGGAAAAGAGTAACATACTGTAGAGCCCCCCAAATCTGTCTATATTTGACCGAAGTGGCAAAGGGTGGACTGTCACCTAAATGAAGATTAGTTGTGGTCGTGATTGGAGAGGAAACATGCTTCGAAGAAAACAGGCCCACTCGAGCAATAACGTCCTGAATATATTTCTTTTGAGACAAAATAAGATCATCTCCTTGATAATAAATCTCAACACCCAAAAAATAAATCTCAACACCCGAAAAAAAAGATTATGGCCCCATATCATGAACAGCAAGCGTGTTGCTAAGTTGATGCACGACACGATCAATGGCCTGCTTATTGTTGATAATGTCATCAACATAAATGAGCATATACAATAAGATACCTCGGGAGGAGTAAATAAATAATGACAGCCCAGTCCGAGACCCCCAAAAACCAAGAGTCTGAAGAGCACCAGACAACCGATTAAACCAAGCACGGGGCGCTTGTTTCAAGTCATACAGAGATTTGTGTAGAAAACACACATGATCTGGTTTTGTTGGATCTACAAAACCAGGTGGCTGCTTAGGATACATCGTCTCCTTTTAAGTCACCATGTATAAAGGCATTCTCAACGTCAAGTTGTCGTAAGGGCCATCGTTGTGTGACAACTAAGGATAAGACAACATGAATGGTGGCAGCTTTCACCACCGGACTGAATGTTTCTTGATAATTGTAAAAGGTAATCAGATCATAACATTAACATGAAACAACTGAATTGATTTGTATTTACTTGATGTCTATTACATAACATATACAAGATATATATACTGTAAATATTTAGTCAATGTTTCAGCTACCCAAAGTGTTGGAACCTGGAGGTTGGTGATAACGCGAACACACGAACCCAAGAACAAGATCACAGGTAAAGCTGCAGAACCAACATGTATTTTGCTATTTATGTATTTGAACACTTTGGTTTGTAATAATTTAGTTAATGTTGAACTTTGAATATTTACTTTGAATGTTTGTTTATTATCTTATGTTGGTTCAGCTTGATTTACATTTGTGTTGATCTTGTGATTGTATGTGTGTTTGGTTGTTCAACACTTAGAATATTTTTTCATGCTTAAGTTGTACTTAACGATCAGGCCAAACTACTCTTAACGATCTGACCCTAGTTGTGCTTAACGATCTTCTTGACAAAGGTCTTAACGACTTGGGTGCCTTGGCCTTAACGACTTGCATGGGAAATATGTTTAATG
>JBCNJP010000023.1:38687675-38707541 GCA_039602395.1 Deinandra increscens subsp. villosa | reverse complement strand
CAACGAAAGTCAACGGAGAGAGGTTTGACCTGATTCGGACGGGTTGTCACATTTTCAGGTTCATCAGGGAGGTGCATAGCACTCATAAGGTTGTCAGCATTGTTTTTCATTTAATTATTCGTTGTGACCCAAACGGGTTCACGGTAATCGGGTTAGTGACACTCACCTTGGGTTGCACTGCTACACTTGTTAATAATCCAAGTATGCTTAACGAAGACCTATGAACACGTTTAGGTCTTAAGTATTAGTTTTGTGTCTAATCTTCACTTAACGTCACTATGGCCCATAACATAGCACGTTGAAACTATGACTCGACATAACGACACACGACACCGATGGTTGATCATAAACAAGGGTCCATATATATCAGAAATCAAAGCATGTATCATCATGGCATAATCATGTAAGTCATGGCATAACATTCAAGCAAATTGCACAAGTTTGGATTTTGGTCTCAGTTTCGCTAGCAGTTTCGCTAGACAGTTTCGCTGTGTGCACGGGCAGCACTTTCGCTAGGCAATACCCGATGACACAGTTTCGCTAGGCTAGTTTCGCTCGAAACTGTTGGCACAGTTTCGCTAGCCTAGTTTCGCCCGAAACTGGTTTGAACTTTCGTTCAGGGAATTTCGCTCGGTAGATTCGCTCGAGCTGGTCTGGTCGGTTTACCCGGCGACACTATAGTTTCGCTCCATAGTGTCGCTGGTTGAAGATATGCATAATTTCGCTGGACAGTTTCGCCCAGAGAACAAGGTAGTTTCGCTGGTCGCGAAAAACATACGGATCAGCCTAAAAATCAACCTAACAGCTTCCATACTTCATGCAATTCATTGTTTAGCATACATAGGCATTTACCAACATCAAACAACAAGTTTTAACACCTTATTCATGCATATTCATCATCAAATCACCAAAATGCATTCAAAACCCTAAAATGACCTAAATAGCATAAATCTTTATCATGGATCAGTTTCACACGTAAAGTTGCAAACTTTATGATAGATCTAGCATTCCTAAGCATTCCTACAGAAGATCTAACGATAACACAGAGATTTAGGCATGCTTTATGAAGAAACACATAGAAAAGCATAAAAATGGTGGTTTTGGGACTCACGGTTGATCTAGGATCGATGGATGATCTTCACAACTCGAGGTGATGGCTGATTCTTGATGGTTCTTGGTTGGAATCAGCTGGTCCAGAAGTTTCAGGAGAGTGTGTGTGTTTTTGTGTGAAATGAGGCAAATAGGTGAGCTAGGGTTTATTAAGATTATTTATATCAGAGGCTAGTTTCGCTGGCAGTTTCGCTGGCCAGGCGAAACTGGCTCTGATCACGAGTGAGCCAATAGACTGCCGGGCGACACTATAGTTTCGCCCGGTAGTTTCGCTGGTTATCAAAAGTGGTCAATTTCACATTCTAAACAAGATAAACACGATTCATAAATTGTCATGCTATTCCCAATACTAAATCATGTATTTAAATCACATTGTTCATAATGACAATAAATAGTTAAACACAAAACACATATGGACGGGTTCGGTGATCAACCAAAGGTCGTGGACGTATTCGGCCTAGTTAAGCATTAGTTACTAAGTTAACACTTATAACGTAACTAACGGAATTGTCTAACGGAAGTTAACCTTGAAATTCTCGGATGTCACATCATCCCCTCGTAATTGGAAATTTCGTCCCGAAAATTATTCTTGTGTCGTAGCGTTCGCAGCCTCAGTTGTCGTCGTTGCTGTATTTGCTGGGGAAAGAAAGCAAAGTTTTAGGGTCGCCACATCCTCCTCCTGTTACCGAGACCCGAATGCCACTATCGTAACCCAACATAGTGTGCCTCATGTGTTGTATGTAAACTAGAGCTTCTTAGTGAGTCTTAGTGTCAACTAACCATTGGTTAGCTGCCTGCCAACTAACCAATGGTTTGCTGGCCTACTAACCAATGGTTAGTTGAATGGTTAGCAGCGAACCATTGGTTAGCTAACCAGGGAACCAATGGTTTTGCTGGTTGGTTAGTTGGTTGGTTAGTTTCTTACTATAAAATAGTTTGACTTGTTTAGATAAGTTAACAGTTTTGGTCATTTCTGAGTATTCGTAACTGTGTGTAACTGAGTGTGTTTCTCTCTCTACATCTTGTAATCATCTCTTAATGAAATCAAGAAACCGAATGTTTATTTACTCTCGTGTTCATCGTATTTGATCATTTCAATAAGTAGTAAGATCTGAATCTGACTTTACAAGTGGTATCAGAGCAAATCCAGGTTGCTCTGCTAGTTTGAAGTGATCAAATGGGGTTTTTCTAGTGAGAGAAAGTGGGTTTCTTTGGTTTTTCATCAATTTTCCTCAAACTCGAGTGTTTCTGGTGTTAAATTTGGGTTCTAAACATTCCTAGTGTGTTTTTTTGTTGCCTGTCGCTGCAAATCACAGTCTAAAACCTTCCAATTCGTGAAATTTAGAAAATTTTAGTTTGGTTCGCCGGATAAATTTGATGGTTCGCTGAAACAGTTATTCCTTCTAACCATTGGTTTGCTAGGAAATCTTCAACAAACGAACCATTGGTTTGCTAGGTAATCTTCAACCAACGAACCATTGGTTCGCTAGGCAATCTTCAACCAACGAACCATTGGTTCCCTAGGCAATATTCAACAAACCAATCGTTGGTTTGCTGAGCTCCTAACCATTGGTTCGCTGAGCTCCTACCATTGGTTCGCTGTGCTCCTAACCATTGGTTCGCTGAGCTCCTAGCCATTGGTTCCCTAAAAGGTTTGTTCGCTCCTAACCACTGGTTAGTTGGAAGTGTTTTTGGTTTGTCGGGCAGAAAAGTGGTGTTCGCTAAAACTGACGTAACTTGAGTTACGTTAAGAATTACGGGACCCATTACCAGTTAAAACACTCATCTCGTGGAGATGTACGCTTACCCTTTGGTTTGAACTCCAAATTCCATATCTAAGACCTTCAACTTAAGTTTAAAGTTTTTCTTACCGGAGTTTACATTTTCGAAATGGATGATATCAAGAGGTTTGTTGCTAGTCATAAACATGAATTGCCACAATTGTTAATATTTGAAGATTATCCTTGTTGGGCACCAAAATTTAAAGCATATCTTGATGTCGTGGATAAATATTTGTGGATTCCGATTTAGGATTTATATATCTATCCAACTGATTTTTATGGAGAACCTAAATGGAGAGAGAATCTTACAACTACAAAGAAGAAGCAAAATAAATATGAAAAGAAGGCATATGAGTTTATTAGGTTAGCATTATCAACAGAGCTACTTGTGTATTTCAAGGATTGTCAGAGATCAAAAGTATTGTGGGAGAATCTCAAAACAATTTGCAAATATCACAATATGCAACTTTATCGGAATTCAAGGTCAGAAAAAGTTAAAAGCGATGTGATTGAGGAGCTAGAAAAGAAGGTGGCTAAGTTGATTGAAGAAAATATTAATTATAACAAAGGAAGTGAAAGAATGGAAAAGTAAAGTCAGTGATGGTTTAGTTGCAGAAATTCAAAAGGATATGTTTGCATCATGCTCAAACTGTTCTGAATTTTTTAGAATTGAGGAAGATTGGCTAAAAGAGAAGAAAGTGTTGATTGAAGAATGTGATAAAGCTAAAGCCAAAGAAAAAGAAGCAAATAAAGATTTTGATGCTCTTTTTGTTAAGTCAAAGGAGAAGCTTGATTATCTTCAAGTACAAAGTGATGAACTTGTTGTTCAAGCTAAAACTTTTCTGCTTGAAAATACAAGATTAATTGATGAAAAGACTGACTTGACTCGGCAAAATAAACTCTTGAACGCAAATATGGAAATGTATAAGTCCAAATGGGAAACGGTTATTCTGGAGACATATGATGCTCATGATCAATTGAGGGGAGAAAAGTCTACACTGAATAGAACATCAGAAGAACTTATTGCAACACAAAAAGAGTTGGCTATAGCGCAAAAGAAAATTGCAGACATGAAGATTAAGGTCCGTGACTTCATTAAACAGTTGCATAATCTCAGTAATTCTTCGTCTTTCATAAACTTTTTGTGCAAAAAGGAGAATTTTCAACAGATTTTTGGTGATGATATTCTGAAGAGTGTTCCACCTCCCGTGGTTATTGAAAATTCTATCAATAATTTGCAAGCTAAAGAAGAACAACATGATTATTCAAATTTTGCTGATACGAGTTCGGGTAAGAAAACAAAGTCAAAGTTTAAAAAGAAAAATGAAGAGAAGGTTGATTATAGCAAAGGATCGAAGTTTGATTCCATATCTACATTTCTTGATAAAGAAAAGAATTTTAAAGGGAATCCAGGTCATGTGAAGATTCCAAAATTCTAAGATATTGTGATTGATGAGTCATTACTTGCTCAGAAAGATGGTGTGAATGCTATCAAAAGTGAATTTTCTCGACTCACATCACAAGGTCATTCTCTGAAAGATTATCCTAAGCAGAAAAATGATGGATTAGGATATGAAGGCAAAGAGGTGCCAATGAAAAATGACAAAAAAAGGTGATTAACGCTGAGAAGAAGAAAACTCGGAAGGTGTTATCAGATACGAAGCCTGAAGTGTGGAAGAAGAAAGTGTCTCGTGCATCTGCAGATGATAAGGTGTCTACTGAAGAATCTTCATGCATATCTGATGTTAAACCTAAAGGCGGTAAAAGTTCAGATTCATTTAAATCCGCTAAATCAAATAGGTTTTATCGTAAGGATAAATTCTTTGGTTTTGGAGATGATTTAGGTTTTTATGATCCTCTATTTGAAAAATGCTTTTAAAAACCTTCAAAACCAAAGAAAACTAAACCTGTAATTCCAATTGTTTTTTATGATGAGTCAACTGATCAATTTCGTTATCGAATTTGTTACATTTGATGTCGAAAGGGACATTTTGCTGCTTTTTGTCCTACGAATGTGAACAATTCATCATCTTATGCCAAAAATACGAAATTTGTAAATCTAGAAGGCATAATTTTCAATGAACCAATGCCCAAAAGTAAATTTTTTTGGAAAAAGAAAGATGTTTCAAGTTCTCTGTGTAGCAGTTCTGACTGTCATTCGTCAGTCAAAAATGGTTCATTAGAAAAGGTAAAACCAAAAATGGAATGGAGACCAAAGATTGTCTCCACAGCCAACAGTGATTTTGTTGAAGATACTGGATGACCTACCACAACTGTGGATGAGGGTCACAGTTTTAAGGACTTACTATTTTCCAGTGTTTGTAGGTATTTCAAGAAGATCTGTTAATGATTAAAAGATTGTTGATAGTGGAATACTTGTGGTTGATTTAAGTTAAAATGAATCGTTCCTATCTTTGAAAAACTGATTTTCAAAAATAGCATTTTCAAAAAGGTGTCAAGTGCTGGTCGATCATTTTCATTTTATTTTTGTTTTCATTTTGTTTCGTTCATATTTTTAGGGGGAGAAAAATTAATAAAAATAGAGTTTGTTGAATTTTAGAGGGAAAAATTGAGTATGAAAAATATAAAAAATGAAAAAAAATGAGAAATTTAATCCGAAAAAAGTGAGAAATGATAGCACATAAACATATACGTTATCTGCCATGGGTAGATTAAGTCCAAAGGTTGTAGGTACTTATATCATCTGTGAATGTGCATGACTGATCTGATATCTGGAAGTAAGATATAAACATAAAGCTTGCTTGATGATTTTTGATTATTTGCTTCTTGATAACTGTTGTGTGATGATTCTAAAAAAAATAGAATAAGAGATATCCTAATGAATGCATGGTTGCATTTTGACCTGATCGTTGTTGAATTATACAACTTCAACTTGTTTTGCTTTCTTATTTTCTCAAATACTTGGACTTTCTCTTCGTGTCCACAAGACCGACCTGATTGCTAGGTATTTGAGGTTCTGCTTTATTTTTGCATGACTCATCAAGGATGATTAAATCTCTAATAAAATTGTTTCTATATGATAAACATGATGATTTGCCGGTATTTCTGATAGCATGGAGCCCGAGTTATCAGTGCATGATAAAATTACCTTAAGCATATCTGAAAACGATAAATATGATTGGTGTATGCTAAAATAAACATAAATGTTGTATTCGCGATTATCTTGGCTTGCATGTTGATTAAGGATGAAACTGAAATGTACTAGATGCGTTATGTCTGGTATGATCTCGCGTCGTGATCTTTCTCGCAAAATACCAAAAATATAGTTTGATTATGTATTGCATTTTATTTTTCATTTCAGAAAAATCAAAAAGGTTTTTGGTGTGTTTTATTAAAAATTTGATAAAAGCCATGTAAGGAATATTTCGCTTAGAAGATTCCGGCTGAAATCCAGTTTTGTTAAGTTCCGGCTGAAGTTGAAGCGGAATTCTCAACTTCAAGCGGAACTAGGAGTTCAAGCGGAAGAAGCAATTTTGTCAGCTAGCGAATATTCCGGGTGAACTCGATTATCCACCAGATAATGAGTTCAACCAGACTTTTCCTGAGATGTCTTTTCAGCAAGTCTAATCCTGTAAAAGCTTCTCGTTTGCTTCTAAATCTATCCAAGTCGCTCTCCAAAAGTAGTATGATGCTGATCACACGTAAGTTATTCCAATTGTCGAAGTTTATGCTTTGGGTAGTTTATATTTGACTTTGTATTAAACGGTTTAGATTAGATAGTTTGAGATCAATGGCTGTCATTGATCTCATCTGCACTATATATAGCATAGTTAGCTCTTAGTTTTACACACGGTTCTTGATCACATTGTAATAGTGTAACTTTGAGTTAATGCAAATCGTGCCGATTATTTCTTACTTCGTTATTACTATACTTATGCAAATCAAACACTACCTAACACAAGAGAACTAAATCTGCTAGAGTAAAGTGAAGTATAACTTTAATTCCGCAGGGTTATATTTACAAGTAGAGGGTTTTTGTTTTAGTTTGATAATGACTATTAACGATCCTACAAGTGGTATCAGAGCTTTGGCTCCCACTTTGAAGACTTTCAGTGCTTCAAAGTTGATACTCTACTTATCTACTTTACAAGCTTTGTTGTTATTTTCTTTCTAAAAGTTTTCAAAATGAGTGACCTAAGTTTAGGATCTTCAAACGGCAGTGCCAACAAACCACCAATGTTCACTCCAGATGACTTTGGTACCTGGAAACTTGAGATGGAAGGGTTTGTTAGGATTTTAGACCGTCATATTTCGAAATCTTTTACTGAAGGACCTTACTCACCCATGGTTGCATCTGCTGATGATGCAGAAGTCAAAATACCTAAACCTTTAGAAAAAATATGTTGATTCTGACTTTGCTGCTCTCGAATTTGACTATAAGGCATTTAGGACTCTACATGCTACACTTCCTAATTCCATTTTAAGTAGGTTTAAAGGATACAAAACTGCATTTGACCTGTGGAATGCCTTAAGTGAAATGTATGAAGGAACAAGTAAAGTAAGAGAAAACAAGAAAGATGTCTTAAAACAGAAATATGAGAACTTTACTTTCAAAACTGGTGAATCAATGACAAACCAGTACTTAAGATTTGTTTCCCTACTTGATTAACTGCAAAAGGTAGATGTAAAACTAGATCAGGTATATGTAAACAGAAAATTTCTACGTTCCTTGCCTTCTGTGTGGACAGTATACACTGTTAGCATCAGGGAATGTAAAATTTTGAAAAAGATGAGACCTAGTGAACTTCATGGCATACTCAGTGCTTATGAAATGGAACTAAACCTTAAACAAAACTCATCTTCTGAGTCAACTCATTTGTTTTCAACTGCAGTAGTAACTACCGATTTTCATAATCAAAGATCTTCAAACTCATCATCATACCAATCACCTATTGTCAGTTTCCCTGAGACACCAAGGTATCAAGAGAGTTTTTCAAAAACGTTTGAAAACTCTCACAATGCTCATGTAGCAACTGACTCATACCAAGGTTTCATTCGTGAAGATCTTGAGTGTATAGGTGCTGATGATTTGGAAGAAATGGATATCTTGACTCAACTTGCTATGGTGTCTGTCAGGGCTCAAAGGTTTTACAAAAGAAATGGTAGAACCTACAAGGGAGAAAAAGGTGCTCACATAGGCCTAGACAAGAGCAAAGTGAAATGCTACAACTGTCACCAACTTTGTCATTTTGCAAGAGAATGCCCACAGCCAAGAAGAGAAGGACAGAACCAGGGTCATGTCCAAATGAAAAATCATGGTGGAAACAATTCTAAGAACAATAATTCTGGTCACAACTCAGGTCATCAACCCACCCCACCAAAACCAGCCGGAAGTCAAAACCACCAGAATGTGGTTGCTTCTGTTGCCAATCAAACCTCATGTGTTGAATGGGAAGATTTTGTTGCTGAGTTTGAGCCAATAAATCATGCTTTGATGGCCAAATAAGACTCCACTTCATATGGTAAATTCTATTCCTGAAAAGGTTTTAGAAAACCTATACAGCCCTGCTTGCATAGAACAAGTGGCAAAGTACAGAAATCACAACACTAATTTGATTGATGAAGTTTCAAACCTAAATGAGTTAAAGGAATGGTTTAAGAAAACTGAATCATCTTACATTTCAAAGATTGAAAATTTAACCAAAGAGTATGAACAGTTAAAACAAACCAACTCAGTTCTTGAAACACAGCTTGATGATTTGTTGTCCAAACTTGAGAAATCAAGAAATGAAACCAAAGATGCTAAGGCTGAGGTTGATGTTCTTGAAATCAAGTTAAAAGATGCTTTGTTCACTTGTGACAAATTTCAAACTGCAAATAGAAAGGCTGAGAACTAATGGTTGGGAGGAATGTATGGTAAAGCTGGTATTGGTTACAACAATGTTGAACCACCAATTGAATACTCACCAGCAATCAAACCAATTGAAGCTTTGAAAACATACTGTAAAGTTAGTCTTACTGTTGATGACACCTCATCACAGTCAAGTTTTGAAAACACTATTGTGTCAAAGAAAACCTGAAGTCACTGATGCAAGCACTTCTGCATCAGCTGACCAATCAAACATTTTGAAACCATCAATTGCTGTGCCACCACCAACTACTTATGAACCCAAAGATTCAAAAGTTGGAGGAAAGCAACCTGAGCAACCAAAGGGAAGTCAAACCCAAAGGTTTGGTCAACTCACTTTCAGCCAAGTGACCAGCCATGAGTCTCCCAGGAAATTTGAAACCAAAATTGTTGAATGTATGTGATGTGGTGAACAAGGTCACCTAGCTGCTGTGTGTCAGTTCAACCCACTAAGTAAAGTCAAACCATTTTTTAAACCAAAACCTGTTTTGAAACCAGAGGATGATTTTCAAAAGAAACTCACAGGAAGAATTTCACCTGTGAAAAGCCACGCAATGAAGCATTTTAGATCTGAATCCGACAGGGTTTAGATTGGTAACGAAAGAAATGGAAGTTTTTCTGTTCTAAGGAAAAATCGTTTTCCGGCTAAAGTTCAAGCGGAAGACACTTCCGCTCGAACTCAAATTCAACTAGAAAACAAAATTCAACCCAGATCAGTTACTGCTCCAAAGTAGAGACCACATGTACATTTTGCTGATGGGTTTGAGCATTTTGAAGCTCAAGGGAGAAGAAATTCCTCTAGAGGAAAGACCACCTCTAGAGAAAAAAATTCAAGAAGCAAAAAGCCCTACCAATCTGAAATTGAATTTGCTACTAGTTCAAGTGGAAGTCACACTGTTCGACTTCAGGGGGAAAGTTCAAACCAAAACAAAACTTTCCTCAAAGATTTTCAAAATCACCTGAAAGAACTAAGTTGGTTAATTAAGGTAATAAAAAGTCTAAGAAAATAACCAACAAGCAAAGAAAATTCAAGGAATATAGGGAAAGAAAAATTGCTAAAAGGAAAAACACCAAAGGTGAAAGGTTTAGTCAAACAAGTACTCAGTATGAAAACTTACGTTTTGACAATGATGATCTGCTCACTGAAGCTCCAGTAGTAAATACTTTAGTACTCAAGGAGTACAAGTATAATGATGCTTATGGCAGACCCAAGACCACTCAGGCTTGGGTCCCCTATAGAAACTGATCAATTCTGATATGTGCAGGTGCAAAATAAAGGCCAAAATAGCCTATGGGTAGTTGACAGTGGATGCACTTGCCATATGACAGGGAATAAGCATATTCTAGAAAATACAAAAAGAATAAATGGAGGACCAGTTGCCTTTGGAAGCACTAAAGGCCATATCTCAGCACAAGGAGATGTGAGCAACGGACTGGTAATATTCGATAAGGTCAATTTTGTTGATACATTAAATTTCAATTTACTCAGTGTCTCACAAATGTTTGACAAGAATTTGAATTTAGTGTTTAATGAAAAAGAGGCTATAGTTCTCAAACCTGGTGTCAAAATTCCTGATGAATTAATTATGCTAAAGGCACCTAGGAGAGATGGATTATACATTTTGGATATGTCAGTTGCTACACCTTCATGTGGCACTGCTTGTTTCATATCCAAAGCCTCTGTTGATGAATCTGATCTGTGGCACAGGAGGTTAGGTCATGTGAATTAAAAGAACATGAACAGAATTGTAAATCTTGGCTTGGTTAAGGGTCTTCCTAACAAGCATTTTGCATGTTCTGAAAGCTGTGTACCTTGTCTCAAGGGCAAGCAACACAAAACCTCGTTTAAACCAAAAGTGGAGTCTTCTATTTCAAAACCTCTAGAGCTGTTGCACACGGATCTGAAGAATTGATGATTTTTCTAGATATACTTGGGTTTTCTTTCTTAAAAAAAAAAGATGAAACTGCTGAATTGTTGAAAACACTTGTGATCAATTTAGAAAATTAATCCAATCTTAAAGTCAAAACAATCCGGTGTGACAATGGCACAAAATTCAAAAATCATGTTTTGAATTCATTTTGTGAGGAAAAGGGAATTGTGAGACAATTCAGTGCTCCTGGAACTCCACAGCAAAACGGTGTCGCTGGAAGGAGAAATAGGACACTGATTGAAGCTGCTAGATCTATGTTAGCAGACTCCAAGCTCCCTGTGATATTTTGGGCAGAAGCAGTAAACACTACATGTTATATCCAAAATAGGATTTTAATTGTCAAAGGCAAGAATAAAACACCTTATGAGCTTTGGAGAAAAACAAAGCCAAACAATTATTTCTTTAAGCCATTTGGGTGCCCTGTTACAATCTTCATAACTAATGAGCTATTACCTAAATTTGCAGTAAAGGCAGATGAAGGTTATTTTGTTGGGTATTCTGGTGTGTCAAAAGCATACAGAGTATACAACAAGAGAACCAAAATTGTTGAGGAAACTATTAATGTGTCTTTCAATGAAAAATCTCCCAACAATTTTGAGTCTCAGCCCAGTTGGTTATTTGATATTGATGCACTAACCACTTCTTTCAACATAAATGTTGATAAGCCTGTGAGCTCTTTAGTACAGGAACATAATTTTTACAGGTCTGCTGATGAGCATTGGAAGAGCAACCAAACTGCAATCAAGAAGCCAATTTTCTTCTCTTCAATGAGCATCAAACCTCTCTTACCGGACAATGGAATAAAACCATCTGAAATAGTTCAAATTGAAGAAGAAATAGTTCCGGTTGAAGTCCAAGCAGAACCAGTCTCTCCGGTTCAAGTTCAACCGGAAAACCAAATTTCAAAAACTGAAGAGAATACTGAATCAGGTTCAAATGAGGCTGAAAACTCAAATGATAGCACATCAAATGAGCTTAATTTAGAGCATCTGACCTACAATTCAGATACAAATTCTCATGAATCAGTTGGAGTTTCAAATCCTATGTAACAACTTGGAAATGTTGAGCTTGAGCTTAATCACATACTCCCTCGGCTCAACATACCCTCAAATGGAAGAAGCCATGAGTTCCCCATACACATAGATAGACGAATCAACAAGGATCATTCTATGAAGAATGTTATTGGAGATGTGAAAGCACCTGCGTTGACAAGAAGTAAATTTGCTGATGCAAACATTTATTTGCATGCTGCATTTTTGTCTCAAGAAGTGCCCAAGAAAGTAGTTGAAGCTTTGGAAGATAGTAGTTGGGTAGAGGCAATGCAAGAAGAATTACTTCAAATCAACAAGCAAAAAGTTTGGGAACTGGTAGACCTGCCTGATGGAGCAGAACCAATTGGCACAAAGTGGGTATTCAGAAACAAGAAAGATGACAGGGGTATAGTTTTCAAAAACAAAGCAAGGCTAGGTGTGCAAGGCTATGCACAGGAAGAAGGGATAGATTATGATGAAGTGTTTGCACCTGTAGCTAGATTGGAAGCAATTAAATTTTTTCTAGCTTATGCTGCCTTCAAAGACTTCCAAGTATTTCAGAGGGATGTCAAAAGTGCCTTCCTGTATGGCTTGCTGGAACAAGAAGTTTTTGTCAAACAACCTCCTGGTTTTGAGGACCCTCACCATCCAAACAGGGTATGCAATTTGATCAAAGCCCTGTATGGCCTCAAACAAGCTCCTAGAACCTGGTATGAAACTCTTTCTAACTATCTTCTAGAGAATGGCTACAGGAGAGGGGCCATTGACAAAACTCTCTTTGTTAAATGTGTTGGTAAGGATATGATTATGGTTCAAATTTATGTAGATGATATTATTTTTGGTTCATCTGACACTGTTTTGTGCAAAGAGTTTGAAACTTTGATGGAGTCTAAATTTGAAATGAGCTCCATTGGAGAACTAACCTTCTTCTTGGGCTTACAAGTGAAGCAAACTCTAGCTGGGATTTTTCTGAATCAGTCAAAATACATCCAAGATTTGCTAAAGAGATTTGACATGCTGACATGTTCAAGTGCTAAAACTCCTACATCCACTTCCCACAAGTTAACAAGTGACTTAAGTGGCAAGTCATGGATGTACACATGTATAGAGCCATGATAGGATCACTATGTGTATCTCACAGCAAGTAGACCTGATATCATGTTTAGTGTTTGCTTATGTGCAAGATATCAGTCCTCACCAAAGGAATCACACATGGTAGCAGTCAAAAGAATTTTCAGGTATTTGAAGGGTCAACCCAAGTTGGGCTTGTGGTACCCTAAGAATTCTGATTTCTCTTTCAAGGCATTTACAGACAGTGACTATGGAGAATGTGACATTAACAAGAAATCAACATCAGGAGGATGTCAATTCTTGGGTGAAAGGCTTGTATCTTGGCAATGTAAGAAACAAACTTGTGTTTCTACATCAACAGCTGAAGCTGAATACATTGCTGCATCAAGCTGCTGTAGTCAAGTCCTTTGGATCCAAAATCAAATGCTTGATTATGGGATCACCTTCATTGAAACTCCCATTTTTGCAGACAACAACAGTGCCATATCCATCACCAACAATCCAGTCAAGCACTCCAAAACAAAGCACATTGATATCAGGTATCACTTTATTAGAGATTGTGCAGAAAAGAATCTAATAAAGTTGTTCAAAGTTCATACTGATCACCAATTGGCTGACCTGTTTACCAAAGCTTTTGATGAGGCAAGGTTCTTTTACCTCATCACCACAATTGGCATGATAAACTTTGACTAACAAACTTTTCACAAATTTTCAATAAAATAGAGGCATGTGCTTACGAGCCCGTTCTTGATACAAAAAGAAAAGAAAAATGAAAATTTCTTGTGTTAATTAGAAGACATCTCAGTTCATAGTCAGTAACTGCTACTAAACTATGAACAATTTATCACAAATTTTCAAAAATCATGTGTTTTGGTTTTCCGGTTCAAGTTTGGTTCAACCTGAGAAAAGAAAACTTTTGAAAATCTCCGGGTGAACTTCAACCGGAAAATGCCTTGTAAACTATGTGGGAAAAGTTTTTGAAAACAATTCTTCCAAGCGGAAAAATCTTCTGCTTGAAGTTCAAACGGAAGAAATTTGGTTTTCATAAAATAAGAGAAAATGGGTTCCACCTGAACTTCCGGGTCAACAAGTCAAAAGTTTCTTTTCATTAAATTACCCGGAAGGCACAACTTTTTATGTGGATACACATTTAATTACCCATCTAGTTTTTAACCTTTAAATGTCCGAGGTTTTAGTAAAATTCTTTTGGATAATGACATGCTTTACCAAGTTGTACCGTATAACCCATAAAGCACCAGTCACATCAGTTACTGAATCGACGTTTTAAAACCTCTCTCCTCCACGTCATCAACGAAAAGGGTAAAAGCCCTAATCTACCGTCACTTTCCCCATTTCTCTCAAACCCCACTCAGAATTTACTCCCAAAATTTCTCCCAAACCCTCTCCATAACTTCCAAATAACCGTCAACTTCTCTCAAATCTGCAATCAACAATGGCTCCTAAGGGGAGTTCTAGTGGCAAGAAGCCTGCCAGTGACTTAAGGTTCCCAGTGGAACATAACCTGGTGGCTTATCTCGAAGAACCAAGCAAGACCAACATATATAATGGTATGATAAACTTCCTAAAGAACTGTCATCTTCACTATGCTCTTACAGTTGAAGCGGTAATCTTTAAAGAAATCATGGAGGAGTTCTGGTCAAACGCTAGGGTTGCCGAGGCTAATGGTGGTAGTGAAAAGATTCACTACTAGAAATAGGGTCTTTCTTGACGCGCAAACGATGACACACAGTTTTTAATGACGCGCAAAAACGAGTGTCATAAAAAAACTGTCAAGAATTGTAAAATCCTAAGACTACACGACGCGTATTTTTGGGCGTCATAAAATTCCTGTCATAATTTAAAAAAAAAAACACGGAGTACACTTAAAAGATGCGCGTCATCTAAAAAGTGTCGTTTTATATTTCCCCCCCCTATTTTTCCCCCAAAATTTCAATTTCCCGCTGCTATACACTATACACCTAGATTACTTAGTCTCTCCATTACTTCAAAGCCATAACCGCTCATTTTTCTGTGGATTCAACTTCATCTCAAATCCATAGCCTCCTCTCCTTCTGCTTCGTAACCATGGCGCTCTTAAAGTTCCACATCCTCCTACTTTTATCACTTTTTGCCCTAATCTTCACTCAGATTAGAGCTGGAGAAGCTCACCTCGAAGATCCAGTAGCTTCTTTTATCCATCTCACTATCAGATCCTCTCGAATATGCCGAATCTTTCTTCTGTGATGAAGTGGAGCAACCATATTCAATCTTCTTCGAATATGCCCTAATTCTACGAAATTGCATCCAGAAATCACCGGATTCATCTGCGGCGATGATTTCATGAATGGCGTCTTGCATCCAGAAATCAACCAAACAAGTCGGTTCCTCACCGGATTCATCTTCGTCTAATTAGTCTTCTGCGCAAACGACTAGCGTTTCTACGAGTCTCGACCTGCAAATCTGGCGTTTCTGAACGCAAATCCCGCAAATCAGTCGGTAATTTCATCAGTCCGACATTGAAGAAATTGTAATCCACTTCGAATCGTTTCCTCGATTTGCCGCTCAAATATGGTCTGCTCAAACCCTAGAAAGTTTTTCTTTCGCTTTCTTCAGATTAACAATAACGTTACTTAAATCAACAGGTTGAGAATCTGAAAGTTATACTTGAAATTGAGGTTAGATTTTGATTTCTTAACCTTCGTTTTAAAGGCTAGTTTAGATGAATTTCGTTACAGTTAGTATATAGTGTATTTTGGTTTCTAGAATTAGAACCAATTATGAAGAACTACGAGAATTTTGTCCATATGCATGTAGCTGAGGGAGATGTGCTTCATGATATAATCTATCATCTGGTGAATTGTAGCCTTATTTTCATGTAAATGAGAAGATCTTATGTTTAATAGATACCTGGCAAGAGGATTTTGGAGGGGAAGGGCAAGGTATCCACAGTACTATGCAACTTACCATGAATTATGGTAAGTTATCTGTGTGGTTGATCATTTTGATTAAGATTTCATAGATATTACCTTTTTGCATTAAATTATCTTGAAATTTTATACTTTATTGACGCTCAGACTTGATTACTATCTTTCAGCATCTTAAGGAAATAATTCTATAGAAGTCTGATGCACCAGCACCTATTTTAGCAAACCCACAAACACAGAGTAGTAGGTCATCATCATATGCAAATAATGAAGAAAATGGAAATGAAGCAACTGGATCATCTGAGTATCCAACCTTGAGGTATATCATATTTCAGTTTCTTGTAGGGAAATATTCAGTCATTTTTTTACATGAGGTATATCATCTGGCTTTGGTGTTTGGTGAGAGGAGAAATACTTTGCTTCAAGATATTGCCATTGTGACAGGTACATACGGTTCTTTTGCCCTCATTCATCGTACTGTTAGGAGAACATTGATATGCAACACATTTTTGTCCAACATTGTTTTTAACACATGAGAAATATACTTCATATACACACGCACCAGAATGGAATCAAGTGTTTCATCTGATTGTCGGCTTGTCTATTTGATTGCTAAATAACATTCTTAATATTGTTTATGGATAAATGGGTCATATTAGATTTGATGATGTGCTGATTGAATTATCACAGGAGCAATAACATTCTTGATATTGTTTATGGATAAATGGGTCATATTAGATTTGATGATGTGCTGATTGAATTATCACAGGGGAAAATCACCATTGGCTCAAACTCTAAGTCTCAAACCAAGACATGTATTGATTATGCTACAACATAGTCAGTCTGAAAATTTAAGGTTTTATTATTTTATTCTTCATTATGCTCAACGAAAACCTGATGTCACGATTACATCAGCTGATTCTGATACTGATATTGACGAATCTGATGATGAAAGGTCTGATATATAATTAAAACATTTCTCATATGTTCCAAGATTTTTCATTATTTGTTATTGGTATGTGATCTTTATGAGTTTGCCTTATAGGTATATGACTTTATGACTCAAGTAGTTATACAATGCTATATAGGTATATGACTTGAAATCTGATATAACTGGGCCAAATTGTCTCGAATTTTAAGAGCACAAAGAAACTAAAAAGTAAGAAAAATGTGGAAGTTGGCTTTTTTGGTAGGGAATAATTGCATAAAAAGGAACCAACTTATTTTAGGCCACAAAACAAAATCATCGAAGTTTCATGCTTTAAATTTTAATGTCATTACCCTATTTGAGTAAAATGATTCAGGAAGTTGTATACTTTAAAATTGGACTTTGTGCAACTTTCAAGTGTCATCCCTTTTAATCTGTTTGATTCATTTGACCTGTTCTAGTTTAGCTATACTTTTTAGTTGACCTATTTGATCTGATTGAAAAATAACATAATCCAGTTTGACAGTTCTTAAGTAGATGGATTGGAATTCCTTCTCCATGATATTACTTGAAACATTTTTTATTGCCAAAGGACAAGTTCTTGTCATTATTATTCAATTCACTACAAGAAATTAGGGTCTTCACCCACACTTTATAAGTGTGGGCATATGTGTACATTTCGTGGGTAGTTGTTTTTACCAACACATAAATTAAGTGTCAACATGTGTGGCCGGAGCCATGAAGATAAAGGTCTATACCCACACATTGGTTATATGTAGGTAAAGGGTACTCTTTACCCACACATATATGTGTAGTTAATCTTCAATATATATGTGGGTAATAGCATTACATTTTCTTCAAATAACAAGCGCGTGGGCGCGTGATAGGGGCTGACGTGGCAGTGTTTTTACCTACATATATATATGTGTAGGTATATAATATTGACACGGTAGCATACTAGGATGCTGACATGGCAGTGTGATTTAGCTACACATATACATGTGTAGGTATATGATAATGACGTGGCAGCTGACATGGATGCTGACATGGCATATACGATTTTATCTACACATAATATGTGTAGTTTTTTCATGGTGACGTGGCAGCTGACGTGGCGGCTGTCATGGGATCTACAATTTCACCTACACATATCATGTGTAGGTATATAGTAGGATATACCCACAAATGATAAATGTAGGTGAAACATATTATTAAATGTAGGTAAAACATATTATTAAATGTAGGTAAAACATATATATAAATGTAGGTAAAACATATATAAAAATGTAGGTAAAACATATTATTAAATGTAGGTAAAACATATATATAAATGTAGGTAAAACATATATAAAAATATAGGTAAAACATATTATTAAATGTAGCTAAATCATGGAAAATGTAGAAACTGATTTTGAAATTCCATCACCAATTGTCTAAATTCCATAAAAAAAAACCAAGTACTTAATAAACAAACCAACATTGTATCATTGTATCATAAAAAGTTAAAGAAACATTCATCAGTCAACAAGTTAATTTTCATCCGGATTAGTGTCTTCACCTTCATCGTCAAACTCTGTTTCTTCATCGAATTCGGAAGCATTGTCTTTAGAAGTTCCAGTTGGTGTGCTAGTGGGGGGCAACATATTATTATCAATCAGTACTTGGCTCATAGTTGCAACGACACCTTTCAGCACTTGAACTTCATCCACCAGTTCGTCATAAGATGGGCGGTTTTCCTTTGATTTCTTAGTAATACTCCCCTTTCTTTGACTAGTAAGAGGATCACGTCCCCACCCATTTAAACGAACAGAGCTTCTTCCAAGGATTTTTTCAAGAATAACCTTGTCACTCATCAATGCCGGGTTAGGATTCTCTTCCCTCAGTTTGATCATCTGATTCTGTAAGCGAAACAGATTAGACAATTAGTACAATCCATGTACAGTAACCCACTATATGATTATTCATCAGCAATTTAGGGTGCTTTTGCCATAACTTACAAGATATAGTACAACAGTTTGCAAAGCATATTTAAGTTCTATCTTTCATAGAGTTGGCAATGTGGTTGGTTGGTCAAGTTGTGTAACGGGTCAAAATATGTAACTGTTGCACAGCTCGGTTTGGGTTAACCTAAAGTGCATATAATTAACAAACGCGAAAAGTCTCATTTGCCCTTCAAAAGCATTGCAATTTATTTATGACATTAGCTCTGGTACACAATATTATTTCTCTAGACATAAAGGCATCCAAGATTGGATGATGAACAACATTGCATGAGGAACAGTAAACTATATATGCTCATCACTAATTTCAAAAATTTTGTCAAATCAGAAGAAAATTAAAGTACACTTACATAAATCGCAGCCGCATCATCCGATATCCAACCCTTCTCTTCATCCCAGTGGGTAAGCTTCCATGTCTCAATTTGACCAGACTCTAAATCCGAATCCTGTCCACTCTCCAGGTACTATAAAAAATATACTAAAAATGAAAGTAGAAAAGTTAAAAGTTTTTGTGGCCAAAGTAGAAGACAACAAAACTTAAAACAAAAAAAACTTAAAAAGTTAAAGGATACAAAACGTAAGAGTATGAAACATATGTGGGCCAACTATGAAAACTAAAAGTTTACTATTTCGTTAAAAGAAAAAGAAAAAACAGATTGTAAAAGTTTAAGGGGTAAGAAAACGCCAAAGCTCCAAAGTATTATGGCCAAACTATAATAAATAAAAAGTAATACTATTAATCTTTTAAATTTGATTGTTATATATATAATAAATTATGTCCAAAGTGAGTCATTCACGTGTATACAAGTATCATGAATAGAGCACATGTATGCAGCAAACATATAAGCTCACAGAAAGTACAAAATGAGGACCCTATTTTTATTTAATACAATGAAAATTTGTTGGTAAATAGTATTCTTTCTGTTTTTCTTAATATGACCACACTTTTTTTTTGTTTCTTGCAAAGTGACCACAAGTTTTTTCCTTATTGACAGTTCTGGTCCCTGGTCGGTTTTTTCTATGTATAAAAGGGGTGTCCCCGTTGATTTTGAAACCTTTTCTTCCGCCAGTTCCTCAAACTCTCTCCGCCGGCTACAGAGTTTCTCCGTCAGGTCCGTTTCTTGGTTTTTCCTTCTCGATTTTCTGTATGGATTCTATGTGTGGCATCTGTTTTTGCTATTCGTAGCTTTGATTTGGTTTTCTGATTGACTTCTGCATGTG
>JBCNJP010000023.1:38650041-38687175 GCA_039602395.1 Deinandra increscens subsp. villosa | reverse complement strand
CAACACGAGTATGCATGCTTGAGTCCTTCAAGGCTGTCATAGTTTTTATATAAGCTAATTTTATTCGTATGTCAATATATTGTTTACGCTTCCGAATTGTAAAACTCTTATATTATGTTTTTATAAAATGGGAACCCTTTTAAACTTAAATGGTTGTTTGGTGTAACTAATGGACTGGGATCGTGGTTTGTTCACACCCCACAGGGTGAAACTTCGTTTGTGGAAATTGGGGGTTTGACAGTTTACGTCACGCAATAGACCGTACATAATATTTTAAATATGTCCCTGATTGGTAAATTTAAAATATGAAACCCCAAGTCAAATCGATATTTCTGCACGACCTTGAGCTTAGGACGCTTTGACCAATCCATCCGAACCCCCGGTTTAGTGACAATCCTGCATTCGGGCCTACGATTTTGGTCAAAGATAGGACCGTGATTTCCATATAACCTGGACCGGGACTACAGTTCTGGTTCGAGGATAAAATATGACTTTACGAGACAAAACTCAAGTGTTTAGCACTGACCGTGCACCTAAGCGTACATTTCGTGAAGTAGGGCGTAGTTGGGGATAATGTACCAATTGTCAAGTTTTAACAAGTGTACCCAAAATGAGAGTTGTCTAGTCAACACAATTGGTAATCATTACCTACCCGTGTAACCTAGCCATTAGAGAAAGATTAGCGATTCAACTAGTTAAGGTGAAACATGATCTCATCCTAAATATAGTTTTCTTTTATTGGGTCAGAATTAATTAGGCGTTTTTGCATGAAAATTTCTAAATCATGCTTTTTCTTTTAGATGTCATCAAGTAATTCTGATCCCGTCCCTACCTCCTCCTCCCTATTTTCCCTTAACTTGATCCTTGAGAAGGAAAGGCTCGACAACACCAATTTCATGGATTGGTATCGCAACTTGAAAATTATTCTCACGGCTGAAAAGAAGTTTTATGTTCTCGAGAACCCAATCCCTGAAGAACCTGCTAATCATAACAGTACGGACCATGCGAGATGGGCAAGGCATGTTGATGATTCTCAAACCGTGACGTGTCTTATGCTGGCAATAATGATCCCTAAGCTTCAGAGGAACATGGTTGACAAGAAAGCATATGACATAAGCGAGCAACTGAAAGGCACGTTTCAACAGTATGTTCGACATGAACGTTTTGAGGTGATGAGATCCCTGATCATGTTTCGTATGCAAGAAGGTTCTTCAGTCGGTGCTCACGTACTAAAAATGAATAGCTATGTCAATCATCTAGCACGTTTGGGATATCCACTAAGTGATGAGTTAGCCACAGACATTGTCCTAAAATTAATTTCCCAAGTCATATGATCAGTTCATGTTGAACTATAACATGAATGGTCTAGAGTAGAATCCATTGCTGATGATTAGAGATGGTAGAATTGGTAAGAAAGCCAAGAGAGCCAAGGGCAAAGGCAAAGAAAAAGAGCAAAGGCAAGAAACAAGAATCTCACAAAGGAAGTTCTCTGAAAGATGCCAAGTGTTTTCACTATGATGAAACGGGGCACTGGAAGATGAACCGTCCTAAGAACTTGGATGGAGTGAAACCTAAGATGTTTTCACTCGGAGGAAAGTCCTCAAGTATACATGTTATCGGTTTTTCTTTCTCCAAGCAAATCTTTGGTGTTTAACACTGAATGTGATAGTCACATCTACAACGATTCGTAGGGACTAAGAAGAATTAGAGATCCGAAGCAGGGCGACCTCGATCTGCATGTTGAAAACAAGCAGAAAGTCGTTGGCGAATTTACTATTTGCCTAAATGGTTTAACCATTGTTTTGAAAAATTGCTGCTAAGTCTCTAGTATGACTAGAAACATCGTTTCTCTGTTGCTTTAAAAGGACACGGTTTTAAGTATGTTTTCTATGATAATGGTGATTCCAATTCCGCATACTTGAATGACGTGTTTTATTTTGAGGCAAGACCACACAATGGAACCTATGAGATAGATACCAATGTTAACATGATATACAACACATCTCCAGTAAACATGCTAGGACTAATATCAATGACACATTTAGATGGAATTGTCGACTAGGACACATAAACAAGAATCTCATCAAGAAACTCCAGACTGCTGGGATATTAGAACCCACTGGTCCAGAGTCTTTTAATACATGTGAGTCTTGTTTAAGTTGCAAGTTGACCAAGTCGCCTTTCTCGAATGTCGGTGAAAGAGCGAAGGACCTGCTAGGGCTCATACACACTGATGTATGCGGTCCTTTTAGGACGATGTCAAGAAATGGAGAAAGGTACTTCAGTACATTTACTGATGATAGATATGGGTATGTTTATCTTATGCGGAACAAACATGAAACTTTTAAAAAGATTAAAGAATCCCAAAACGAAGTACAAAACTAACTTGGTGAAACGATTAAAGCACTTCAATCAAATCGAGGTGTCGAATATCTATGTGAAGAATTTGACGCGCACCTCAAGTGTTGTGGGATTGTATCCCATCTCACTACACCACGAACCCCACTAGTTAAATGGTGTATCTGAGAGAAGAAATCATTGTTAGACATGGTTCTATCAATGATGTGTCGCACAAACCTGCCACACTTATTTTGAAGTTTTGCTCTTGAAATTGCTTCCTGACTCGTGAACCTCGCTCCTACAAAGAAGGTAGAAAAGACACCATATGAGATATGGCATGGGGAATAAACCAAATTATCTTACCTAAAGGTATGGGGATGCTATGCATATGTTCCAAGTGAATCTTCGAACAAATTAGATCCCCGCGGTGATAAAGTTGTTTTCATTGGATATGCCCAAAAGGTTGGTTATTATTTCTACAACCCTAAAATTGAGTTTTCATCAAATGTATAGGAACATTCTTAGAGGATGAGTTCCTTCAACGAAGGGAAGGAAATAATCAGACTGACCTTGAACAAGTTCGAGATCAACATGAGACCCAACTAGAAACCGGTATAGTAGATCAACATGAGATGACTGAATCTGTAAGAATATCACAACCGGTAGTAACACAAAGCGTTCGCAGAAGCACGTGGGATCATCATGAACCAGAAAGGTATCTGGGTATGCACAAAATTCTGGTAGTTGATCAAGAGGAATCCATGAACTATAAGGATGCGATCTCAGATACTGATTCTGAGAAATAGTTGGAAGCCATGCGCGCAAAGATGCAATCCATGTATGATAACCAAGTCTTGAATTTGGTTGAACCTCCACCCGATTATCGCGTAGTAGGAAGTAAATAGGTTTTCAAGTTGAAAACCGATTTGGATGGTAATGTGCAAACCTATAAGTCTAGGCTAGTAGCAAAAGGTTTTACACAAACTCAAGGAGTTAATTATGAGGAAACTTTCTCGCCTGTAGCTATGCTTAAGTCAATCAGGATTCTACTCACTATAGCTGCGTATTATGATTACGAGATATGGCCGATGGATGTCTAACATCGTTTATGCAGGAAGTAAAAGGTTGGTTGCAAAAGTTTTTCTCAATGAACGATCTTGGTGAAACCACTGTAAAGTCAGATTCAGATCTTACTACTGATTGAAATGATCAAATAGATGAACACGAGAGTAAATAAACCTTCGGGTTATTGATTTCACTAAGAGATGATTACCAGATGTAGAGAGAGAAACACACTGAGTTACACACAGTTAAGAATACTCAAAAATGACCAGAAGTGTTAACTTCTCTAAACAAGTCAAACTATTTATAGTGAGCAACTAACCAACCAGCGAACCATTGGTTCACTGGTTAGCTAACCAATGGTTCGCTGCTAACCATTCAACTAACCATTCAGCTAACCATTGGTTAGTTGGCCAGCAAACCATTGGTTAGTTGGCAGCTAACCAATGCTTAGTTGACACTAAGACTCACTAAGAAGCTCTAGTTATGATACAACACACGACACACACTGTAGCATAGGATTATGCTCTAACAGACTCCCCTTAACGTGTGATGTATCTATTCTAACCAAATCTCTTGTCTTCAATCTTTAACATTGTTGTATCAGACCTTTAACTTGAAATCTCTTGTTAGAAATAGAGCTTGCATGGCTGGATCAGAACTTGATCAACATTTGATCTTCAAGATCCACTTGAAAAAGATACTTCAATAGTTTTCCCTTTCACCATGCTTGTAAATCAATCTTATAACCTGGGATTTCAGAAGACAAAAACACAGTTTTCCATTTTCAAGCCAACATAAGTTAATCTTGGCGCAAAACTTCTCTTCAAGAATCCAAGATATATGTTTTGAAATTTATTTTTTTTGTATCTTGTGCTGATCAATCGAAAACAAACAAGATATAAATTCTTTTTGGCTTGTAGGATCGTTAATAGTTATGATTAAACTAAAACAAAAACCCTCTACTTGTGAATATAACCCTGCGGAATTAAAGTTATACTTCACTTTACTCTAGCAGATTTAATTCTCTTGTGTTAGGTAGTGTTTGATTTGCATAAGTATAGTAGCAACGAAGTAAGAAATAATCGGCACTATTTTCATTAACTCAAAGTTACACTATTACAAGGTGATCAAGAACCGTGTGTAAAACTAAGAGCTAACTATGCTATATATAGTGCAGATGAGATCAATGACAGCCATTGATCTCAGACTATCTAATCTAAACCGTTTAATACAAAGTCAAATATAAACTACCAAAAGCATAAACTTCGACAATTGGAATAACTTGCGTGTGATCAGCATCATACTAATTTTGGAGAGCGGCTTGGATAGATTTAGAAGCAAACGAGAAGCTTTTACAGGATTGGACTTGCTAAAAAGACATCTCAGGAAAAGTCCGGTTGAACTCATTATCTGGTGGATAATCGAGTTCACGCGGAATATTCGCTAGCTGACAAAATTGCTTCTTCCGATTGAACTCCTAGTTCCGCTTGAAGTTGAGAATTCCGCTTCAACTTCAACTTCAGCCGGAACTTAACAAAACTGGATTTCAGCCGGAATTCTTCTAAGCAAAATATTCCTTACAATCTCTCCCTAAGCTGATGCTGTCAAATTATTCTGTACTTCAAAGTTTATCTTCAAAAATTGACTTGTACACAAAAATTCTTCTCCATAACCTACTTGTCAACCGACTTGATATTGGCATCTGGATTTTGAGCAAGCTCTTTAGAGTTAGTTTTAGTCACCTTCACATGTTTGAATGTTGCCCAATCTCTTTCACTCCATTCAGTTTGAACTAAAATGGATTCATGAACAGTGAAGGTGCCATCGGCTCTGTATACATAAAATGGCTTCTCTTCTTCTTCCCAAATGATTGATTTGATCTCACTAACAGGCTCTTCTTCTTCTTTAGCTGAGTCATCATCTAAACTACTTCTATAGAGCATTCCACAATCTAGAACAGTTGGTTCAATGAGAAGCTTTAACATGTGCTCAGCTCTTGAAGGACTTAGAATTTCTCTAAGTTTCAAAATGATGTCAGTCATTTGTAGTCCAGTTAGAAGTGTAGTAGCCTTGTGAGCATTCACTACTTGGGTTGTGCCATTTGCCAATTGGAAGGATAAATCAAAATTATCTTCAAAAACTGTCCACCCAATGACTTAGTTCTTTCTGGGTGGCCCTTTCCTTCTTTTGCTTTGATCTTTCTTCCTTTTGGCATGCAACATCTTCCTCTTTTTCAATTTCCTCTCTTCATCAGAATCACTTGTTGATTCTTGCACAACATGTGCTTTGCCTTTTCCAGAGGATGAAGAGGGGCCAGGTTGTACTTCAGTAGATTTGGTAGGAGGGGTATGAACATTGATTGTGGCTGATGGTTCTCTGATGGTGAGTGGAGGTAGGAAAGTTTGAGATGGTGGTTTATTGGCTTCTGGTGTAGGGCTTGAAGGTGGAGGCTTCTTTTTAAGAGGGACAATAGGTGTTAAATTGTCTGTTCTGTATTTTGGGTTGGCAAGTTTGGTGGCTACCTTTTTAGAGATTGAAGGTGGTTTGTAGGGTATGATGGAAAATGACTG
The DNA here is from genome assembly GCA_039602395.1 of Deinandra increscens subsp. villosa. Lineage (NCBI taxonomy): Eukaryota > Viridiplantae > Streptophyta > Magnoliopsida > Asterales > Asteraceae > Deinandra > Deinandra increscens. The sequence goes on along the minus strand of JBCNJP010000023.1, from coordinate 38,681,200 downwards.
TGGAAATGATGGAACTGTTGTAGGTATGGGGTTTGGGTTTTAAATAAAAGAAGGTGGAGGTTGCATATCTGCATCATCAGCAAGCTCAGGTTTAACATTTAAGTTAGATGATGTACCTGAAGTGAATTCTGAGAGTGCAAGCATCACTAGCTTTGGATTTACAGCAGCAGTATCTCCTTTGAGCTCATGAAAGATTTTGTCAATCAAGTTGCAAAGTTCCTTGATTTTCAACTGAGCTACCTCTTCTTCTGTTTTCAAATTCCTAACCACAAGAACCCTTTTTATCTTCTTCAACAATAGGCAATTCTCATCATTCCTTATCAGTTTGGTAGGTATCTGGGAGGCAATTGAGATCAGCCTTTGCCTTTCAGCATCGGTCATTGCTTCCAAATTGTAGTCTTCATTCTCTAATTAAAGGATCTTGTCTTAGATTCTTCCAACAAACTTTCAAAAACCTCAACTTGTGAATACAAATCTAGTTCCTCTTGAAGTTCATGGGCTAGCCTCTCATCTTCTGCTACCCTTCTAGCATCTTCCACCATTTTCTGCACAGCTTCAGCTTCAGGAGTTTGAATAACCAGCTGAATGCTTCTAAGAGTTTCAGTTTGAACAAGTTCTTCAGCTTGAACTGGCTCGGTACTTCCCATAGCTATTAAAGTTGCAGCTATATCTTCAGCCTCTTGTTCTTCCGGTTGAACCTCAGATGGGTGATCAGACCCAAAGATTGAATGACCAGGGCCATAGATTGGATCAAGAGAATTTTCATCGATTTGAATTATTTCCACCTGGGTTTTAGCTTGAGTTTCTGGTTGAACTACCAGTTGAGCTTCCGCTTGAACTTCCGGTTGAACTTTCGGTTGTATAATTTTGGAACCTTCAGTCACCACCTGAGGTTGGGTGACTTCAGGTTCTTTATCTGTTAATTCCAAAACTTCTGTGCCTTCTTCTTCACCAATCAGATTCTCATCACCTCCTTCAGTCAAAGAAGCAACTGCAACAGTTTCAGTGCTTTCTTCAATATCATCTACTGCCTTGCTGGTGGAAGCAGTGTTCCTCTCCCTTTGATCACTGGCTCTTTCAGTCGGAAAGATAACATTCTTTAGTAAACTTGTGATCATATTGATGTGCTCAGGAGAGCACCAGCAATCAGCATTGAAGATTGTACAAGCTTAGTGAGGTTGGGGTCTTCAAATGGAGAAATAGCAATCAGTTGACTGCTCTTCATGTTGATCCAACTTTCTTCCACTGTGAATGGGTTAATGCCAAGTTTCCTGTAGGCTGTGGCTCGAACTTTAGCCGGTATTCTTTCAGTTTCTTCAATTTCGATTATTGCAGGTGTTAAAGTCACCTTCTCCCTTAATTTGACAACATCAGCTTCATTAGCTTCTCTGTTTGAATTTAGTTGATCAACCTGTGCTTGGAGACTTAGGTACAATGTCGTCAATTCTGGTAGTATATAGTTGTCCTCAACTGGATTTTTACTAGTATCCCTGGACAAAACCAAGTTATCAATCCGAGATTGATCAACTGTGGTACCCATAGCTTCTTGGCACCTGTGATTTTCTTCAACTGGCTCAACAACCCTTGGTTCTAATGAATGGCCCATGGGTGCTGTTTCAGAGAAGATTGCCGTAGATTGGGTCTTATCTATGTTACTGCTAGCACCAAGATCCAGTGGGGAACCTTGGGCAGCAGCAGCCCTTTTGCATGAATCTTTTCAAAACTCCTGAGATTCACCTCTGGTGAGGAGTGGGGGTTCAGTGCTCCAGTGTCTTGGTCCATCAGTATGTTCTCGTTTAATGAGGTTGGTGAGTTAATAACACCCTCATTTGGACCAAGAGGGGATGCACTGTCACTCCTAGGTGATAGGGGTTGCAGGGGTGAAAACTGTTTAGATGGGGAGTGTACATCTGCCTTTAATGACTCCCCCTCAAATGAAGGTTCATCCCTAAGAGTTAATCCCAATTTTACCAGCTTCCGTTTAGGCTTTTTGCCTTGAATGGGGTTTGAAGCTTCAGGTTGGTTGGTGGTACTAGGTGGAGGAGACCTAGTGACCACATTTCTCTATCTCTTGAATATGACAGGAGGAGATATAGAGGAGGAAGTGGCAGTGGTAGTAGTTTTAGTGGAAGCTTTCCTCTTTTTGGATTTGTAAATTTGTAGAGTAGAGGAAGTTGGGACAGATGTGGGATCATGAGCTATTGGGTTGATGGCCATGTCATCTTGAGCAGGGTGCTCAGTTGCTGACACAGTTTCCGTTTGAACCTCAGCTTGAGCAGGTTCATTAGGAAACTGCCTTGGAATTGGTAGGGGATAGTCAGTATCCCTTCCAAGAAAAACAGTCTTATTTAAAGCTAAATTTGAAAAGGTTTTCTCATTTAGTTTTTTGGTTCCAAAATTTTACCACCCAAGATAATTTGGGGGTATTCCTCCCTGAGAATACAGGTTAAAAATCTAGGATACAAATAGACATAATCTGGTGAAAGGTTTGTTTAGGGACCCTTAAAAATTAGTTTGGAGAAATTGAAATTTTGACCTTTGACCACAGCATAAAATGCTGAGGCCTGTTCAGCAGCAAGTTCGTCAAACCCGCCTTTCTTGGGAGTCAGATACACTAGAAGAGTGTGGGCTAAGAATCTCCAATTGTATGGCAATTGCCCCTTCCTTATAGTTTTGCTTCCCATTGAACCGCCATAGCCAATATCCCTAAACAACTTCAAATATACCGATGAGTCAACAAACACATACCCATCTTCGTCCCTTAGTTTTAACACCTTTCGAATCTTGGCTTCATCGATTTCCACCAATTTGCCCTGAACTGTGGACACAATCACTACTACAAAAATGGCCTTTCTTGACGCTTTTTGCGCGTCAAGAAAGGGCCCAGATGACGCGCAAAAAAGCGTCAAGGAAGGTAGGGTCAAGAAGCCTCTTGACGCGCAAAATGCGCGTCATCCCATTTATGACGCGCAAACGATGACGCGCAAAAAAGCGTCATAAATTTGTGTCATAAAATAAGCGTCAAGGAAGCCCCCGTCATAAATCTTCTTATGACACGCATTATTGTGCGTCATGGATTTTAAAAAAAAATTAAAAAAAATATTTTTTAATAGAATCACTAATTTCCACATTAAATGACAATTAACCTGATAATTACAAAATTAAAATATACTTATAGCAAAATAATGTATTTCATTTATATAGCAAATTGAGTTTGATACAAATAATAATTAAGAATTACAAAGTTAACCTTTAGTTACATTGGACTACTACAAGTAACATTAGTTTCTTCCATCTCAATACTTGCATTATCAAAATAAAATCTTGCATTATCTTGCATTTGTTAAGGACTGTAGGTTGCATCCCGCATCAATATCTTCCATTTGTTGGATATGGGCTTTCTTGTAGATGATAGTGGGGCACCACCATGAGTGTTAAATCCTTATCAACTGTCGATGATGTCGATGAGTGTTAAATCCACGAGCTCCGACAGCGGCTGATTCACTCATGCCATAACCCTGAAAACAAGCACTTAAATGTACAATATGCGCAAAATGACCACTTTGATGACTCTAACACATGAACTATGCGAACTACACGATAGAATGATAATTTCCTTACCTGAATGAAATCAACTTGAGGGAAATAATCCAAAAACTCCTCTATGATCCTTGTGCTCACATGTGTAGCAGCACAAGTAACCTGCTTCAAACTTTTCAAACTTTTACCAGCAACACCCTTTACATTTGCAAGAGGTAAAAGTTGATTAATCTTAACCATCCATTAACTTAGCTGCTGCTGCAAGCAATTCAGCAGATGGCATGGCTATCAAAGAAATAGAAAAGTACACAATTCTTGTTTCACATTATAAAGAAACTGATTCCAGGTAAAGAACAACAGATAATTTTAGAGGAATTTGCAGATTAAATAGTACAGTAGATGTTAATTACAGTTGAATCGATCTAATAATCCAGCTGATTTCCGCATGATGCATCTGCTTTATGACAGGTTAAGTTTTCAGGTATTAGTTGGACAAATGATAGTAAAGGTTTCTTTAACAACTGTTACCCAGCTCCAAAGTAAGTGAACATAACATCTGATATTGTTTCTAAATTAACATGCTCTGGATATAACTATTCAATTTTTCTTAAAAAGGCCACCTACCTGTTGAAAATTTCAAACAAGGGAGTTCCAGGAGATGCAGAAACCAATTGTCTATAATAAACACTTATAGCCACCGACGTTCATAAATATTATGTGAACTAAATGCAAAAAGATATGGTCTTGTGCTTTTCAATCCTTATATGATACCTTGGGTTATAACTTTTGCCAATAAATCTGCCTACATCGGGTGTTATGCGTATGAGTCTCCCTAACGGGTCATAGAATCTTTTGAGTAGCCTACCCACCAACCAACCTGGAAATATTAGGGTGACAATCACTACAAGAAACTATATTGTCTTCACAATGAAAGCTAGATCAACAATGGATCACACTTAAATCAAAAAACAAACATTGAAGGTCGTCATTGCAATGATATGGACTATCATGTTTACCTATTTTTTATTTTCAAAATATCAACGAAAGTACACCTGTTATTCACCGATTGGAAGCTGGTTTGGAGAGTGGTGTTATTCATCATATATGCTCTTCGTTGCATTCTACTTGATGTCAAACGCGGTAGACATGATCCTGTTTCGGTTCCTGCAATTGGAAGATACATTGAGACCTCAAATTCCAGGATATCTTTGATTTTATCTTTGGTGAGCTCAGGTAATATTTACTAAAAATGTGTCAAATGAACCATCAAATCTAAAAGATTGGAATATATTCTAACTTATACTTCATGGGTATTTAATATTTAGCCTAGATTATACGTGGGGCGATGCAAGAGTCTCAATACTCTCTCCCTTTTGAGCGGAATTCTACAAAATTTGTTTTTCCTAACCATTTTTTCTCCTTTTTTTCTTCCACATTAGACCCATCCCCTTCTTTTGAGCTAAAAAAACACAACCATTGAAAGTATTGATGATCTAAGAATCAAACATTATAATTATCATGCTAATTATACGTGACAAGATAGATAGGTTGGATAACGAGTAAAAACGAGTTCATTTTAAAACTACAGAAGTCTTTGACATGGGTATTCCAGTTAAGTTGGATTTAACCGCAAATTTCATTAATTATAGAGCAATACATTTTCTTCTACTTACTTAGTAGAGTTACATCTTGTTGCTATCTAGAATCAGGACGTAGCGTGTAGCATCGTTTCGTTGTCGCTTTCCCCCGGAATAGTGTGCGTATTAGCGTTCGCATTTCGTTTTCGTGTGTGAAATTTTCCTAAGGTTTTCCGTTAGACTACTTAGACACGGTCTATATATATATTTATATATATATATATATATATACATATGAAGTATTTACTTACACAGCAGAGTGAGTATCCCAGGTTGGCACGTAAAAATTTTGTTTTGGGAATTTGTTTGTTCGTTTGTAACTAAGGTTTCAAGTTGCAGTTTCCAAATCGTTTTTCAAAAATGATTCCAGTTCTCTGCAACCTATGGCTCTGATACCAATCTGTCACACCCCCAAATTAACCACTAACGGAGTTTATACCGTTAAGGGTTGCGAGCAAACCAGGACCACAACCATTAGTTACAAATACTAAACGAATCAGAGTAAAGTCCAAACATTCATCATAAAACAGTTTAAGAGTTTGCAGCGGAAAGAAAACATGAGTATCTTAGCACTAACCACGTGCTTAAATTACAAAACATAAATTGTCGTTCAATTCCCAAGTTTAAGTTCAAAATGAAATAAGTAACTTCGGGTGCCATGCCAACCTCCGGTGGATACTCCTCAGCGATCTGCAAAAGTGAAAACCACACAAGTGTCAACCTAACGGTTAGTGAGTTCACAGTGGGCATGTCATGCAGTGGCCCGGTCTCATAAGCGTGTGTATCAATATATAATTAAGTAATAGTTTTGCAAAACAATTTCCAAGTGTTGAATTATCGAATATGCACTAGTTAAGTAAAGATTAAAGCGGTCAACCGATATCGCGGGTAGCTAATCCGGTTTCCGTTAAGTAATTTCGTTGTGACCCAAACGGGCTCACAATTAATGGGTTAGTGAAACTCACCTTAGGTTGCTCAGCTTACACTTCAAATAATCCAATTATGATTGCTAACGAAGACCTAATAATCACATTAAGGTCTTAGGTGTTAGGTTGTGTCTAAACTTTAACTACGTCACTATGGCCCATAACATAGCACGTTAGAACTACGACTCGACATACCGACACACGACACCGATGGTTGATCATAAACGAGGGTTCACATCACTCAGATATCAAAGCATGTTTCATTATTGCATAATCATGTAAGTCATGGCATAACATTCAAATAAGTTACACAAGTTTGGGTTTTGGGTCTGGCACAGTTTCGCTACACAGTTTCGCTAGCTAGATTCGCTCGAAACTGATGACACAGTTTCGCTAGCATAGATTCGCTCGAAACTGGTTTGAACTTTCGTTCATAGAAGGCACAGTTTCGCTAGATAGTTTCGCTCGAAACTGTTGACACAGTTTCGCTATCTAGTTTCGCTCGAAACTGATTTGAACTTTCGTTCAGGAGTCTATGGTTGTTTCGCTCGGTAGTTTCGTTCGAGCAATACTTAGTTTCACAGGCGACACTATAGTTTCGCTGTATAGTGTCGCTGGATGAAGATTCAAACAGTTTGCGAAACTATAGTTTCGCCTAACGAATCTGTTAGTTTCGCTGGTCGCAGAAAACTCGTAAATTAGTCCAAAAATCAATCTAACAGCTTCCATACTTCATATAATTCAGTATCTAGCATGCATAAACATTTACCAACATTACACAAGCAAATTTAACACCTTAAACATGGATTTTCACCATCAAATCTCCAAGAACACTTTTAAGCATAAAATGACCTAACTAGCATGGATCTTCATTATGGCATGATTTTACACGTAAAGTTGCAGACTTTAGGCTAGATTTAACATTCCTAAGCATCATATCAGAAGATCAAACGATTCCATGAAGATTTACACGTTCTTTTTAAGAAAACACAAAGAAAAGGCATAAAAAGTTCATGGGACTCACGGTTGGGTTTCCAAGCTCAATGGATGATCTTCAAGGCTGAGATCACGGTGGTCTTTGGTGGTTTATGGCTGACCAGAAGTGGCTGGTTCATGAGAGAGAGAGAGAATGGAGAGTGTGTGTGTGTGTTTTATGTGATGTATGTAAATAAAATGAGGATTAGGGTTTATTTTACTTAAATACTAGAGCCTTGGTGGGCTTTCATTGGGATTTGGGCCCCAATGATTAGTCCATCATTAGCCCATGATTAACATGTATGCATACACTCTAATTACTCGATTAATCATTAAACTAGGCAATTTAAACAATTTATCACATAATCAAGAATTTACAATTTGTCATGCTATTAATAATACTAAATCATGCGTTTAAATCACATTGCACATAATGACAACAAATAAATAAACACATAACACATATGGACGGGTTTGGTGATCAACCAAAGGTTGTGGACGTATTCGGCCTAGTTAAGCATTAGTTACCTAGTTAATACTTATAACGTAACTAACGGAGATTGTCTAACGGAAGTTAACCTTGGAATTCTCGGATGTCACATCATCCCCTTGTAATTGGAATTTTCGTCCCGAAATTTATTCTTGCGTTGTAGCGTTCGCAGCCTCGGCTGTCGTTGTTGCTGTCGTTGCTGGGGAAAGAAAGCAAAAGTTTTAGGGTCGCCACATCCTCCTCCTGTTAAAGGAATTTTGGTCCCCAAAATTAAATCGTACCTTGAGTTTCCGTGGACGTTTGCCCGAACAAGTGAAGATACTTTTTCTTCATTTGATCCTCCCGTTCCCAAGTATATTCAGGTCCACGCTTTGAGTTCCATCGAACCTTGACGATCGGAATCTTGCTACGTTTGAGGGCTTTCTCCTCGCGTCCCATGATTTCCACCGGTTGCTCAATAAATCTCAGATGTTCGTCAATTTCCAATTCTTCCAAGGGAATTATTTCAGTGTCTTCAGCCAGACATTTCTTCAGATTCGAGACGTGAAACACGTTGTGAACTCCATCGAGTTTGGCAGGGAGTTGCAATCGGTAGGCCACCGGGCCTACTTCCCCAATGATTTCAAATGGACCGATATAGCGAGGATTCAGCTTTCCACGCTTTCCGAAGCGTATCACTCCTTTCCACGGAGATACCTTTAATAGTACCTTGTCGCCTACCTCGAACTTCAAAGGTTTACGGCGTTTGTCGGCATAGCTCTTTTGTCTGTCACGTGCTGCGGCTATCCGATTTCTGATTTGAATAATTCGTTCAGTTGTATCATGAATGATTTCCGGTCCGGTGAGTCCTTCCTCACCCGTTTCAGCCCAACACACGGGCGATCTACATTTTCTACCATAAAGAGCTTCAAAAGGTGCTGCACCGATGCTCGTATGATAACTGTTGTTGTAGGAGAACTCCACCAACGGAAGGTGAGCCTCCCAGTCTTTACCGAAGTCGAGAACGCAAGCTCGGAGCATGTCTTCCAAAGTCTGAATAGTTCGTTCCGTCTGACCATCGGTCTGCGGGTGATAAGCTGTACTCATATCTAGTCTGGTTCCTAGTGCGTCTTGCATAGATTGCCACAGTCGGGAAGTAAATCGAGGATCTCGGTCGGAGATAATGGTCTTAGGCACCCCATGAAGTGCCACAATTCGGTCAAGATACAGCTTCGTTAGCTTATCCATATTGTCACCTTCCCTCATTGGAATAAAGTGTGCAGATTTGGTTAGTCGATCAATGATAACCCAAATCGCATCCGGTCGATTCGATCGATGAGGTAGTCCCGTTACGAAATCCATGGAGATATCCTCCCATTTCCATTCCGGGATCTTTGGTTGCTGCAATAATCCAGAAGGCTTTTGGTACTCGATCTTAACTCTTGAGCATGTTAAACACTTCGCCACATATCGCGCAATGTCGACTTTCATATTCGGCCACCAATACAAGTTCTTCAAATCTTGGTACATTTTGTGTGATCCAGGGTGCACCGAATACCTTGATTTGTGAGCCTCGTCCATCATGAGCTCACGGAGATTCCCAAGTAAAGGAATCCAAATGCTGTCATTGTAATATCTGAGTCCGTCGGACTTAATTTCAGAGTTACCATCCACCCCTCGCAGTGCTTCCACTGTGAAGTTTTCTTCTTTTAAAGCTTCTTGTTGGGCATCGCGGATTCGATCCGGCAGTCCCGTGTGAATGGTAAGTTGCAGCGCTCGTACTCGTCGAGGCTTTTCGTACTCTTTTCGGCTTAAGGCATCAGCCACAACATTGGCTTTTCCTGGGTGATACTTAATCGCTAATACATAATCATTTAGTAGCTCGACCCACCTTCGTTGTCGCATGTTGAGGTCCTTTTGTTCAAAGATGTGTTGTAAGCTTTTGTGGTCGGTAAATATCGTGCATTTTGTTCCGTAGAGGTAATGTCTCCAAATCTTGAGTGCAAATATAACGGCTCCTAATTCCAAATCATGTGTTGTGTAATTCTTCTCATGAACCTTCAGTTGCCTGGACCCGTAGGCAATCACTTTGTCTCGTTGCATCAACACGCAACCGAGTCCTTGAATGGATGCATCGCAGTAAACCACGAAGTCGTCTGCCCCTTCGGGTAACGAGAGAATCGGAGCTGAACATAACATGTCCTTAAGAGTTTGAAACGCGTGTTCTTCTTTTTCACCCCATCTATATTGCACTCCTTTGTGCGTTAAAGCTGCTAAGGGTTGAGCCAGTTGCGAGAAACCCTTGATGAATCTTCGGTAATATCCGGCAAGTCCCAAAAACTGTCGGATTTCGGTCGGCGCTCTCGGAGTAGACCAATTCTTGATAGCTTCCACTTTAGCTGGGTCAACATGAATTCCATCCTGATTAACAATGTGTCCAAGAAACTGGACTTCGCGAATCCAAAAGTCGCACTTTGAAAACTTGGCGTAAAGCTGTTCCTTGCGGAGTAATTCCAAGATAAGTCGCAGGTGACTCTTGTGTTCTTCCTTTGTCTTGGAGTAGATTAAAATATCGTCAATGAAAACTATCACAAACTGATCGAGGTATGGCTTGCACACCCGATTCATCAGATCCATAAACACAGCAGGCGCATTAATTAGCCCAAACGGCATAACTAAAAACTCGTAATGACCATACCGAGTTCTGAAAGCAGTCTTGGGGATATCCTCATCACGAACACGAAGTTGGTGATATCCAGACCGTAGATCAATCTTTGAATAGTAGCTCGAACCTTGCAGTTGGTCGAAAAGATCGTCGATTCGAGGAAGTGGATACCGACTCTTGATCGTGACCTTGTTAAGCTCTCGGTAGTCGATACACATGCGGAACGTTCCATCTTTCTTCTTAACAAACAATACCGGTGCTCCCCATGGAGATGAACTTGGACGAATAAACCCTTTGTCGAGTAACTCTTGAAGTTGTGCGGAGAGTTCGTTGAGTTCGCTTACTGCCAAGCGGTACGGGGCGCGTGCAATCGGAGCCGCCCCGGGAGCTAAGTCGATTCCAAACTCGACTTGTCGAAATGGAGGCAAACCAGGCAAATCATCAGGAAATACATCTTGGAAGTCGCGGACTATCGGGTAGTCGTTGATTCTGCGTTCGGGAAGTGTTGTGTCTGTGACGTTTGCAAGGATTGCGAGGTGTCCTTTACGAAGGCACTTTTGGGCTTTAAGGAACGAGATAATACCGGTGACTGTTCCACCTTTTTCACCTTGAACTGTTAACACTTCACCTTCTTCGAGTGGAATACGAATCACTTTTTCTTGACATAAAATTTCAGCTCGGTTTTCAGATAACCAATCCATTCCAACTATGACATCAAAACTACCAATCGGGAAGGGCATAAGATCGATTCCTAACGTATGGCCAGCTAGTTCTAATCTACAGTCCTTAACTATCTGAGTTGTATCATGTAGTTTACCATTCGCTAATTCTACCACATATTTAGCATCTAAGTCAATCGGTTTAGCATTAATTAGCCTAGCAAACTTAGTGGAAATAAAACTTCTTTCAGCACCAGAATCAAACAATACAGTAGCAAAGTAACCATTTAGCATGAATTTACCGTTAATCACGTTGGCGTCATTGCGAGCTTCTCCTTGACCCATAACGAAGGCACGACCTCTACCATTCCCACCATTATCGTTTCCACCATTACCATTCCCACCGTTACCATTGTTACCATTCCCTTGTTTGCGCAATTGCGGGCAATCTTTCCTCATGTGGCCCTGCGCACCACATTCATAACAGCCACGGGCTCCACCATTGTTGTTTTGATTGTTTCCTTGGCCGTTGCGGTTGTTTCCGTTTCCCCTGTTGTTGTTATTGCCATGATTGTTGTTGTTATTTCCTCCTTGGTTCTGACCGTTGTTGTTTAACCTTTGTAAGTTGGTCCAGCAGTTGTTGGCCTCATGCCCCGGTTTCCCACATCTTCCACACTCTAGACCTTTGCTACACATACCATTGTGGTGTTTCCCGCACTTGTTACAAAACGGGGCTTTACCCTTGTAGTTTCCATTCCCGCCTTGGCGGTTGCTACTTCCACTGTTGCTGCCATTGTTGAAATTGGACCTTGTGTTGTCAGGTCGCTTGTTCTGATATTGGGATTTAGAGGATCTCCCAAATTGATTCCCAACAGTTTGATTGTTCACAGATGTTGCTGGGGCTTCTTCTTCAGCCTTACGCTTGCCACTTAAGGCAGTCTTTACAGTGGTCTTTGCGGGTAGGGTACCCCTCTCGATTTCCTGATCGGTTAACTTATGAGCCAAACGGATGGCTTGCTGCACGGTGGTTGGGTTGCTAGCTGTCACCAAGCTCTTGATTTGGGGTGCGAGACCCTCCAGATAACGCTCAATGCGTTTAAATTCAGCATCAATCCTTGTTGGGCATAGTATCGTGTACTCGTGGTAACGCGCAGTGTATTCCTCAACTTCCGACCCAGACATCTTGGAGTTCAAAAACTCTCCTTCCAGCTTCTTGACTTGATCTCGAGGGCAATACTCTTCCATAATCAGTTCTTTAAACGCTTCCCATTCCATGTCATTAGCCGCATCTAACCCAATCATCTGGATTTCGGCATTCCACCAGGAGAGAGTAGCTCCCTCGAAGGTGCCAGTCGCATATTTCACTTTGTTCTCAGCAGGGCAGTTGCACATAGAGAAGACCTTCTCAGACTTCTCGATCCACCTGAGGAGTCCTACCGCTCCTTCCTTGCCGGAAAACGTCATCGGCTTGCAGTCCATGAAGGACTTAAACGTGCAGTGATGGAAGTTTCCTGATGCATCAATAGTTCGGGTTTTAAGTTTAAACAAGTCAAAATATAATCGCTTTGTGCCTTAACCGGCATAATAATTACCCTGCGCGGCGAATGTAGCTTGGGCGGCTGCCACTGCGGCTTGCACGTGTTCGTTTATTATAGCTTGCAGTTGTGCAGGTGTCAGGTTAATGTTGTTCCTTCCGTGTCCTCTTCCAGGCATTTTCTGGACAGTTAAAGTAGCTAGTGTTCAGTCACAGTTATACTTTATACATATCCCATAATATGTATATTAACAATTTCCCGTTATCCCACTATTAGTCCTGAAAAATTTTCGTGCAAAATCGAAGCGTCGTCGGGGAACGTCGTAAGTCGGCTTTCCCATAAAAGTCACCGTCGGCGTAGTCATCGTAGTAGAAATCAGGACGTAGTGTGTAGCATCGTTTCGTTGTCTCTTTCCCCCGGAATAGTGTGCGTATTAGCGTTCGCATTTCGTTTTCGTGTGTGAAATTTTCCTAAGGTTTTCCGTTAGACTACTTAGACAAGGTCTATATATATATTTATATATATATATACATATGAAGTATTTACTTACACAGCAGAGTGAGTATCCCAGGTTGGCACGTAAAAATTTTGTTTTGGGAATTTGTTTGTTCGTTTGTAACTAAGGTTTCAAGTTGCAGTTTCCAAATCGTTTTTCAAAAATGATTCCAGTTCTCTGCAACCTATGGCTCTGATACCAATCTGTCACACCCCCAAATTAACCACTAACGGAGTTTATACCGTTAAGGGTTGCGAGCAAACCAGGACCACAACCATTAGTTACAAATACTAAACGAATCAGAGTAAAGTCCAAACATTCATCATAAAACAGTTTAAGAGTTTGCAGCGGAAAGAGAAACATGAGTATCTTAGCACTAACCACGTGCTTAAATTACAAAACATAAATTGTCGTTCAATTCCCAAGTTTAAGTTCAAAATGAAATAAGTAACTTCGGGTGCCATGCCAACCTCCGGTGGATACTCCTCAGCGATCTGCAAAAGTGAAAACCACACAAGTGTCAACCTAACGGTTAGTGAGTTCACAGTGGGCATGTCATGCAGTGGCCCGGTCTCATAAGCGTGTGTATCAATATATAATTAAGTAATAGTTTTGCAAAACAATTTCCAAGTGTTGAATTATCGAATATGCACTAGTTAAGTAAAGATTAAAGCGGTCAACCGGATATCGCGGGTAGCTAATCCGGTTTCCATGCACTAAGGAAGTTCGTACCAAAGCTGACGTAACAGAGTTCGGCATTTGCCGATGGTTTGTGCCTCCAGTTGTGTTCCTCATGGGACCCACAACTAAAATAGGCTGATATTGAACTCCGTTCGGCCTCCAACCGGTTGGCTACACATTTGTGTACCGCGGAGCAGGGTTTGTCAAACTCTCAGTACATCTACCCAACATCCCCTCGCTTTGCAAATTAATGGTACTAAATTGTTGAGGACTTTTATGTTTTAAGGCATCCTTAGAAATCATGTGATATCATTTGGATTAGACTTTAACCTACACTAGTCATATTAAAACCGTTTGTTCTGGATTTCATTTGAAATCCTAAAAAGGGTTTAAGTGTCAAAATGGTTGTTCCGGAATTCATTTGAAACCCCAAGGATGGACAGTTGCAAGTGCTTCCCATAAAACGCTCCAACTTCCATAACAGATATCCCATTTGGCAATACCTCAAAATGTCAGCGTTGTTTTCCGTTAAGTAATTTCGTTGTGACCCAAACGGGCTCACAATTAATGGGTTATTGAAACTCACCTTAGGTTGCTCAGCTTACACTTCAAATAATCCAATTATGATTGCTAACGAAGACCTAATAATCACATTAAGGTCTTAGGTATTAGGTTGTGTCTAAACTTTAACTACGTCACTATGGCCCATAACATAGCACGTTAGAACTACGACTCGACATACCGACACACGACACCGATGGTTGATCATAAACGAGGGTTCACATCACTCAGATATCAAAGCATGTTTCATTATTGCATAATCATGTAAGTCATGGCATAACATTCAAATAAGTTGCACAAGTTTGGGTTTTGGGTCTGGCACAGTTTCGCTACACAGTTTCGCTAGCTAGATTCGCTCGAAACTGATGACACAGTTTCGCTAGCATAGATTCGCTCGAAACTGGTTTAAACTTTCGTTCATAGAAGGCACAGTTTCGCTAGATAGTTTCGCTCGAAACTGTTGACACAGTTTGGCTATCTAGTTTCGCTCGAAACTGATTTGAACTTTCGTTCAGGAGTCTATGGTTGTTTCGCTCGGTAGTTTCGTTCGAGCAATACTTAGTTTCACAGGCGACACTATAGTTTCGCTGTATAGTGTCGCTGGATGAAGATTCAAACAGTTTGCGAAACTACAGTTTCGCCTAACGAATCTGTTAGTTTTGCTGGTCGCAGAAAACTCGTAAATCAGTCCAAAAATCAATCTAACAGCTTCCATACTTCATATAATTCAGTATCTAGCATGCATAAACATTTACCAACATTACACAAGCAAATTTAACACCTTAAACATGGATTTTCACCATCAAATCTCCAAGAACACTTTTAAGCATAAAATGACCTAACTAGCATGGATCTTCATTATGGCATGATTTTACACGTAAAGTTGCAGACTTTAGGCTAGATCTAACATTCCTAAGCATCATATCAGAAGATCAAACAATTCCATGAGGATTTACACATTCTTTTTAAGAAAACACAAAAAAAAGGCATAAAAAGTTCATGGGACTCACGGTTGGGTTTCCAAGCTCAATGGATGATCTTCAAGGCTGAGATCACAGTGGTCTTTGGTGGTTTATGGCTGACCAGAAGTGGCTGGTTCACGAGAGAGAGAGAGAATGGAGAGTGTGTGTGTGTGTTTTATGTGATGTATGTAAATAAAATGAGGAATAGGGTTTATTTTACTTAAATACTAGAGCCTTGGTGAGCTTTCATTGGGATTTGGGCCCCAATGATTAGTCCATCATTAGCCCATGATTAACATGTATGCATACACTCTAATTACTCGATTAATCATTAAACTAGGCAATTTAAACAATTTATCACATAATCAAGAATTTACAATTTGTCATGCTATTAATAATACTAAATCATGCGTTTAAATCACATTGCACATAATGACAATAAATAAACAAACACATAACACATATGGACGGGTTTGGTGATCAACCAAAGGTTGTGGACGTATTCGGCCTAGTTAAGCATTAGTTACCTAGTTAATACTTATAACGTAACTAACGGAGATTGTCTAACGGAAGTTAACCTTGGAATTCTCGGATGTCACAAAAGACATTATGCACACTGCTTAGCTCTGCAGGTAGGCGTAGACGGTAAGCTACCGGTCCGATTGTCTCAGTGATTTCAAATGGACCAATGTAACGAGGGTTAAGCTTTCCTCATTTGCCGAACCGGATGACACCTTTCCAAGGTGACACTTTTAGCATGACGTGATCACCCTTTTCAAAGGACAAGGGTTTGCGGCGGTTATCGACGTAACTCTTTTGTCTATCCCTAGCAGCTTTCAGTCGGTTACGGACTTGAAACACTTTCTCGGTTGTTTCAAATATCAGTTCGGGACCAGGTCAGTTGACTGTCACTGATCTCAGTCTAGCAAAGCGGAGATCTGCACTTTCTTCCGTAAAGTGCTTCGAACGGAGCGGCTTGGATGCTAGTGTGATAACTGTTGTTGTAAGAGAATTCGGCAAGTGGGAGATGCTCATCCCAATTAGGTCCGAAATCGATCACACATGCACGTAGAATATCCTCAAGCATTTGGATCGTTCGCTCGCTTTGTCCGTCGGTTTGGGGATGGTACGCGGTACTCATGTCAAGACGAGTACCCAACGCTTTCTGGAGGGACTTCCAGAAGTTCGCAGTGAAACGGCTATCGCGATCGGATATGATAGATATAGGTACACCGTGACGAGAGACGACTTCCTTCATGTAAATCTTAGTCCGTCTTTCCATACTATCGGTTTCCTTAATCGGAAGGAAGTGAGCGGATTTCGTTAGTCGATCCACTATTACCCAGATAGCATCACAACCAGATCTAGCTTTAGGCAGCTTGGTGATAAAGTCCATAGATATTTCTTCCCATTTCCATTCCGGAATGATCGGTTGTGTCAGTAGTCCGGATGGTTTCTGGTATTCGGCTTTGACCTTTGAACACGTCAAGCATTTACCGACGTAGGTGGCTACCTCAGCTTTCATGTTAGGCCACCAGAAGTGATCTCGCAGACCATGATACATTTTTTCCGATCCTGGGTGGATGGAATATCTTGATTTATGGGCTTCATCGAACACGAGTTTTCTCAACCCTCCAAAGCTAGGTACCCATAGTCTATCCATAAAGTTCATGGTTCCATCAGGCTTTTCAAGCAGTTGTTTCTCCATGCCACGCAGGAATTCATTTTCCTGATTCTCAGGCTTAAGAGCTTCGATTTGAGCGTCACGAACTTGTGACGTGAGTTTCGAGCGTATGGTCATGCGTAATGCTCGAACACGACGCGGTTTGGCATGTTCTTTCCTGCTTAAAGCATCAACTACAACGTTAGCCTTGCTCGGGTGATAACGAATCTCACATTCATAATCGTTAAGCAGTTCAACCCAACGTCGTTGTCTCATGTTTAGCTCTTTCTGGTTAAAGATGTGCTGGAGGCTCTTGTGATCGGTGAATATGACACACCGAGTCCCATAGAGGTAGTGCCTCCAGATCTTGAGGGCAAAGACAACAACTCCAAGTTCTAAGTCGTGAGTCGTATAATTCTTCTCATGAATCTTCAGTTGTCGAGAGGCGTAAGTGATGACTTTCTCACGTTGCATTAGTACGCAACCCAAGCCTTGATGCGAAGCATCACAGTATACAACGAAATCGTCGATTCCGTCTGGTAAGGATAGGATTGGGGCGTCGCAAAGCTTTTGCTTCAACACCTGGAAAGCAGCTTCGGTTTTATCATCCCAGATGTACTTCTTATCTTTCTAAGTCAGTGTGGTAAGAAGCTGGGCTATCTTGGAAAAATTTTCAATGAATCGGCGATAGTAGCCAGCGAGACCTAAGAATTGTTGAATCTCGGTTGGGGTCGTGGGAGTACTCCAATCTTTGATTGCTTCAATCTTAGCCAGATCAACGTGAATACCTCGGTCGTTGATCACATGACCCAAAAAGTGTACTTCGCGAATCCAAAAGTCACATTTGGAAAACTTCGCGTAGAGCTCTTCTTTCTTCAGCAGTTCTAAGATGAGTCTCAAATGTTCTTCGTGTTCTTTCTTATTACGCGAGTAGATAAGAATATCGTCGATGAACACGATGACAAATTTATCCAAGTATGGTTTGCACACGCGGTTCATTAAATCCATGAACACGGCCGGTGCGTTGGTCAAACCAAATGGCATCACGAGGAACTCATAATGACTATAGCGTGTTCTAAACGTTGTCTTCGAGACATCTTCATCTCTAACTCGGAGTTGATGGTACCCCGACCTTAGATCGATCTTGGAATAGAAGCTTGATCCTTGTAGTTGATCAAATAAGTCATCATTCCTTGGAAGCAGGTAACGGTTCTTCACAGTCAGTTTGTTCAACTCTCGGTAGTCGATACACATCCTGAACGTTCCATCTTTCTTCTTCACGAACAGCACGGGAGCACCCCATGGGGAGTGGCTTGGACGAATGAATCCCTTATCTAGCAACTTCTGTAGTTGGCTAGATAACTCTTGCATCTCAGACGGTGCCAGTTGGTAAGGGGACCTGGCAACGAGGGAGGCTTCGGGTGTTAGGTCGATGCGAAACTCAACCTGTCGTGTTGGAGGTAGGCCTGGCAATTCTTCGGGAAAGACTTCCGGGTATTCGCAGACAATAGGAACGTCTTCGATACGCTTCTCCTTCGGTTTCTTCTTAGTGACATGAGCTAGAATGGCATGGCATTCTTTACGGAGGAATTTTCGTGCCTTCATAGATGATATGATGTTTAGTTTGGTTCCACTCTTCTCGCCTTGCACGTTCAGAGTGTTACCATCTGCTAATGGCACTCTAACCATCTTCTCATGACACACGATTTCTACATGATTCTTTGATAACCAATCCATTCCAATGACTACATCAAAGCTACCTAAGTCAACATGCATCAAGGCGATATAGAAAGAATGGTCGGAGAGTTCTAATGGGCAGTTTGGATAGATGATTCCGGTTTCTATCAAGTCACCATTAGCTAATTCTACTGTGAACTTAGTGTCAAAGGCAACAGGGGTAATTTCAAGCAACTGACTAAAATCAGTAGACACAAAGCTTCTATCGGGCACCAGTATCGAATAAAACAGAAGCATAATGGTTGTTTATTAGAAACGTACCCGTCACCGTGTTGGGGTCACGGCGGGCGTCTCCGGAATAGATCACGAAGGCTCTTCCCCTAGCCTGGTTAGCATCTTGATTCTTCATCTTCAGGCATTCACTCTTGTAGTGCCCAGTAGCCCTTGTGTACACCTTGACGATTAGCTTGGTAAATGAGGTTGTGTGCCATACGCACAGCATCCTGAAAGGTCTGAGGATTCGAGGAAAGGACATTTCCCTGAATGTGTGGTGCAAGTCCCCAAATGTAGCGTTCGGTCTTCTTGTACGATGGAGTGATCATTGTAGGACAGAGGTGAGTAAGCTCACGGAACTTCTTAGTGTATCCAGCAATGTCGGCTCCATTCATGGACAGATTCCAGAATTCAAATTCAAGTTTCTGTAGTTCCTCCCTGGGACAGTACTCATCACGTAGTAGTTGTTTGAGTTCGTCCCATGACATTTCATAGGCTAAGTCAGTTCCCATAGCATCAGCATGGGAATTCCACCAAGTCAGTGCACTATCAGTAAACGTGCAGGTGGAGTACTTCACCATGTACTGTTCAGGGCAGTTGCTAATACGGATGATTGACTCCAGCTTTTCAAACCAGCGAATTAGACCAACAACGCCTTCAGAACCCTTGAAGTGAGTAGGTTTGCAATTCATGAAGTCCTTGTAAGAACATTCTCGAGGGCCTGCAATGTTAAGTGAAAACGTTGATCACAATTTTGCGAAATTGTAGTCTAGTGTTATTAAACATTGGTTAATTCGTTCTTACCGCGTGCTCCAGCGTCAGCGTGATGTTGGGTAGCAGCCGCAGCAACGGTTTCTGCAACGCATTGAGCAATCATCTCCTCGATATCAGCAGCACTCATGGTCGGAGGAGGTGAAGTGTTTCTGGTGGCTCGGCGTCTAGGCGGCATGTTTTCGCTTTAAGTTATCAATGGAAACATAAAGGGAAAAGTTAGATCATATGTAAGTGGGGTTATTACATGCGCGAGAATAACAGCCACGACATACATCTACAGTACCAGGATATGACACGCGCAAGCACAACTAAGAAACATGACATAGCAAGGAGTATGGTTCGCGAGTGAACAATCACGACATAATGATAATAACAGAAATAACAGAAATCATAAACATGGCAAACATATACAACACGTCATAAACATAAACATAAACATATTACCATTACATTCCACCATATTATCCGATAAAACATACAATAACAAAAGAGGACAAGTTTTTAAGTGTCTTGGGCACGCGGTCCCATAATACATCACTACAAAATATATAAATATGTTTCATCGCTAAAATTGGTGGGTCAAAAGCCTAGATGCTTGGTAAGTCATCTAAAGGGGTGGTGGTGGTCCAGGGGGTCCAGGGGGTCGGGTCAAGGAAGTAGTGATCCTGGAGGTGAGGTCCAAGAAAGTGAACACTCGCCCCGCGAATTCTTCCAAGACGGCAAGCCGGGCTTGGAAGGATTCGTTGGCCAACACTAGTGCAAAGTTGACCATGCACACATTGCTCATGTGAGCGTGCAGGGACACCATGGCTCCCTAAGAAGGGACCTGAATGCGCTCTAGCTCAGATACGCGGGCCACTAACGCAGTGAATTCACCCCGCGTGGGGAGCCTAAAGATATCGTCGTTCAGGACGGCGAGACTCTGATCGTGGCTACGAACACGTGCCATGAACAGCGGAACAGTATCCTCTATAGGCTCTCCTGTGAGGATGGAGCATCCTGCCCTAGGGTGGCCGGAGGCGCCATCCCTAGCAGAGGAGTCGCCTGGCCCGTACAGGTTAGGTACTCCCTCAATGATCCTCCACGAGGCTAGCTACCCTGGGATCCAGGCAAGGTGAGGGTGATCAGACGCGCAGTGCCGCCTGGGCACAGGCTCGTCTGCAGGGCCCTCAGCTGCCCTGCGCCGGGAAGGGCCAGCTCCCCTCCCGGGGGTAAACCCCCGCCTACCGGCACCTCGAAAGGGTCGGTAGGTGTGTATAGAACGCTCCCTGCGAGCGAAGGGGTCCATGGTGCGTGTAGCACCAACAGCAGTGGCAGCAGTAGCTGCGGCCACCCCGCTAGCAATATAGGTGGGCGATGGGTGGTCAGATGAGTCGTCTGAGACCCTTGGTCGAAGGGGCCTCAGGAAGCTCGATGGTATGGTCGACAGTCGGACAATACCAACTATAGGTATCTCAGCCTCGGGGCTGGATGGCACATAGTCTTCTGGTGATGGAGAGTACTCCAGCACCACTTGATCGTCTCTGCTAGAATCAGAAATGCAGATAACCTCGTCCGAGGAGGAAGTCATCTCTGCGATAATATTCCATCAGAGAACAAAGTTAGTACCATGATAATAGCATTTAAAACAAAGATATAAATGCATAACAGAATTAATAACTCATGTATATACAAAGCATAAGTTAACATAATCAATGAGTAAGGAAGTGGTCTTGCGTGCAAACGGAAGCTTCGGAGCCGGTCATAGTCCAGGTTGGGTTTTAGTTAAAGTGTTTAACCTGGTTCGCTATAACTGCGGCTCTGATACCAATCTGTCACACCCTGGACAAATGATTGGGTGTGAGCGAGATGTAATCATAGCCACAGATATACAGAACAACTACTACTTAATTCAAACGTTAATTAAAACATAATATCATTAATTGTTGCAGCGGAAAGAGTGGTAAACGATATTGTCTTACATTTGAACTTTAAAAGTCAAGTTTCATTTATTGAAAACATAAAGTGGTTATTTAGGATAGATAGGGACTAGGACTCCAACAAAGCAGGTCCGAATATAAAGGCGAAGTCCCATTTGCACGGCTTCCATGATCAGCTTATATACCTGAGAAATCATGAGTTTAAAAGGTCAACATAAAGTTGGTGAGGTTCACAGGTTTAGGACTCGATAGTAAGATTGTAAAATAGTTTTCAGGAAACTCAAAATGTTATATTGGCTTACTGTTGTAGTTGTATGATCTCACCTGAACCTTGATTTCAAATACTAACGGTTTACCCACCCATGGTATCCTCGCCCGAGAGATACCGAACAGGCAAGAATAACTGACGTGTACCCCTTGACAATATACGAAGTCAGGATTGGAGCTACCAAACCGGGCAGGATTGTCAACCCAAATAGATCTATTCACTAGTTATCGTTTCGAGCAGAACTAATTGAAATCAACTAATGGTGGGATTTAGTTGTACTAACGTTTATAACGATAAAGTACCAGTTGTTGGGAAATCAGTAAGAGAACATATAATCATACGCCTAACAGGTAAATCAGAACATTAAGTTAAAACATTTTATCAGTTCATGATTTCTCCCCCATAAGTGTAAAACAGTTGTAAAGAAAAGGGGCCGTGAAACTCACTTGATTCAGCGGTAATGATGAATTGTCGTGTGGCAAGTAGCAAGTAAAGTCTTAATAAAACATAAGACAACATGCATAAGGGTCCACATAATCATTTGTGTAACGAACGTTACCCAAATGATACCGGTCAAGTCTTGACGTATAATCCCGTCTGTAGCGTTTTGAAAACCCGTTAGTTAATCAGTTTACAAAATCAGTAAATACGAATGTTCACGTATTAAGGCATTTATGTAAATAAATACAAAGAATGAACATGTCGAAATAATTTTATTGAAATAATTATTCTAACTTGTCAAAATAATTTTATTAAATTATTACAAGTTAAATGATTTAACATAAGTAGGTAAATATTAAAGGTTATTTTAATATTTAAACTTATGTTATGAAAATTAGGGTTTTGAGTTAATATAAATATAATTATTATTAAAATAATTATATTCACAAACCAAAATGATTTTAACTCAAATTAGGGTTTCTTAAATTCATAAGGATAATTATTTGCTGAAAATATTGTTTACGATTTGTTGCGTCGTAAAACGTTTTTAAATCGTTTAAAGATTTCGTTTCAGTTTTCAAACGTTTAAAAATAAAACATTTGATCCGGTTAAAACGTTTTGATTATTTTGATTCATTTAAAATAATCAAAAATGTTTAAAATATATTTTTCATAATTTCTATAAGTTTTTTTATTTTATCTTTATAAAATCAATTTTAAATAACTTTATTTATCCAATAAAGCTAGGGTTTTAATTTCAAAGACTTTTTATAGAATTTATACCAACATAAAATATTTCCAATTTTGTATAAAGTCAAGGTTTTATACTTTTTTTTATCAATAGTTCAAAAATATGATATACTATCATTTTTTAACATAAAATATATCTATATATATTTTATCCATTTTATTTCTTTTATAAATTCTAAACAAGGCTTTTTAAATCTTGTCTTTTAGGATTTATATTTTTATAAAATGTGACCATATTTATATAATTAATCCAAGGCCAACTTTTATGGTTTAATTCATCCTAGTAATTTTTATAAATTACTAAATTATTATTTTAACCATTAAAGTTCATTTTAAGGATTTAGTGTTATCATTTTATGTCCCATACTTCTATAACCTTTCTAATGTCCAACTTAGTCTAACATTAGGTCCATGATAATAGTCACTAGTAACATATTATTCTATGTATCTTTGATGATTAACAACATAACTCACCACTAATAATCCTATCATTTCATAACATAACATAATAGGATCAGAACCCAAAGAATCTATGCAACATATTTTAAGCTTTAGGAATTCATCAAATGGTTTAATTAAACCATCATACTTGTTATTTAATCCATGGGTTTTCAATTTAAACAAAACACTAACATTTTGAGTGAATAACACAAGATGATCATATTAGTTAACATGTTTTAAAACCTAATTACCATAGATTAAAACATCACATTTTCAAACCTTACAACCCTAAGGTTTAAGGAAAAATAGTTTAGTTGTTTTGATCGTTGGAAAAACTTCACATTAAAACGGTTCATTGTCAAGACCCGGTTGATCATTTGGGACGTTTTTTAATTCGTATAAAACGTAACCGACAATCGTTAGAGGACTCACAAAGAGTGAGAGAGTTCAAGGTGGCGGTCGGGTGGCAGTCCACAGCTGTCACAGCAGCTCCGGCGGCGACAGCAGCTCCGGTGAGACAGCAGCTTCGGCGAGACAGCGGCTGTAGGTGGCGGAAGGCAGCAGCAGGGTGGCGGGTGGTGGCTGTGTTGTTTCCAAGCAAAAAGAGGAAAGTGGGAGGGCTGCGGTGGTGGTGGCAGCGACTGGAATGGTGGCGGCGGCCTGTGGTGGTTCCGAGGGGAGGAGAAGGTGGCGGGGATGGTTGTGTTCGGTAGTGGTTGGTTGTTTCACGGTAGCAGTAAAGGTGCAGTGGCGGTGGTGTGGTGCCGTGAGGGAGGAGAAAGAACAAGGGGGCGGCGGTTGTGGTGTTGGTTGTGGTTTACGACAGGAAGAGGAGGTGGTGGTGGAGGTTCATGGTGATGGTTGAAGGTGGTGGTGGTTAAGGATGATGGTGACTAGCTGTGAATTTCTCGATAGGAAAAGAAGAGGAGAAAGGAGTTAAAGTCTTGAGTTTGAGTGTTGCATTTGTGTAAGTGAGTGTAAGAAAGTTGGTAGGATAGTGTGGTAGAAGTGATGGTTTAGTCATGCATTACTATTGAGTCATGATAAGCATAGGTTAGGGTGAGGTGTGTGATTGCTCTTTACAAGTCACCAACACAAGCATTAGTTAATTTTTATAAACATTAAGCATGTAGGTGACTTTATTTTATAAAAACAAATCTTGGTTGATAAAAAAAAAACTTGTCATGTTTAATAAAATGTGACTAGCATTTGAGAATTTTTATAAAACATGAAAGAATGGAAAATGTTAAAACCATAACTTCTGTAAAAGAATAAAAGTATAAAATTTATAAAAGGTGGTGGCTAATTTTTATAAAAATTTAAAGATGTTAATCTATTCTATTAAAATTATACAAAGTTGATGGGCCAATATATTAAAATTTTCCCATTGGACTTGGGCTTTATATTCAGCCAAATCATTTAAAAGAAATATGAAATTGGGCTTGTTTGTCGGTTTGGGTCGTACGGGCCCAAACAAGGCACCGGTTCGAGGCCCGGGCCTGCTATGCATCGGCTGGGTTCACGGATCGCCACGATTTATCGGAACATCATGTTTGAGTAACGGGTCAAGGTTTTGGGCTCGGTTTCATTGTTTTAGGCTAATTAGGCCTATTGGGCCAAGTTGGGCCTAATTGGTTGTTCGGTTGGAGTTTGGCGTAAGTCTTGACAACGTTTTCAGTTCGAGATGTTTTTATTTCATAAAAAAAAAACAATTGTTTCAGTTGATTATAAAAGTTTTTCAGAAATCAGTTATATTTTTCAGTCTTTCAAACGGTTTACGGATAACGTTTTCAGTTTGTCAGTTTGTAACAGTTTAAGCTCGACCGTGCATATTGATTAAAACCGAATAGTTTTAGATGATCGATCGCTTATCAGTTTGACATGTCGATTATATAAACGTTCGAAACCAGTTTCGGATAAAATATAAAAATACATTTTATATTTATTTTTCTTATTATTGAAGTTCCATGATTTACACATGAAATCATTATGTTTTCAACGGGTATACGCTTCTAGTACAAACGCGGGATTATGTTTACGTCATCAATTAACAGTCAGGCACAGTAATTTGCAGTTTAAACAGAAATCAGATCAGATAAAGCATAATTAACACTTAATTAAAAGTCAAAGTGGATGGTTTGACCTGGATTTTCGGACGAGGTGTCACACCATTTACCAATCCATGAAAAGCGGATGATTGAGGTGCAACAAGTTCATCCCACGTAGTTTTCTTGTGAGATAGGCAGTGAAGAATGGTATGAGCAACATATCGCCAAACATAGGGTAGTTGTCCCCTTTTAATGGTCCCACAAGTTAAGTCACCCCCGTACCCAATTGCTTCGTACGTCTTCAAGTACAATTCAGATTTGTAATCAGGATCACCTCCTGCATCATTGAATTTCATATGCTTCCGAATAATTTTTTGAGGTCAAACTAATTTCATTCACATTAACTCTAAAGTCAATTTTACCAACCCCATTGCTATCAACAGATTTTTGGCTGAGTCCCAAAATTCAGCAATTCTCTGCTTGCATATTACATGATTCATAGTTAAAGCAAATTGAGTGTTAGATTTCTCGAGGAAATCATTCATTTCATCAAATAGCTTTGACTTATCACACTTCTCGAAGTACGCTACAATATTGTGTCCGGCGAAGAACAGTTGAGTAGGCTTTGATGTAGCCTTTCGATTCAATTTGGGTGCCATTTATGAGAAATTAGAGAGTAAGGTTTAGGTTTAAATCGCCAATTAGAAACCTGGAGAGAAATAGAGGGTAGCTGTTTTTCGAAAATGCAGTTTTATACTAATGACAGTTCTTCTGGATCACAGTGAACCCTAAGAATTGAAACATGGGAAGTTATTGGAGTTTTTTTTATAAAAAACGTTTTTATAATAACGTTTTTATAAAAACGTTATTATAAAAACGAATTATTTTATAAAAAACGTTTTTATAACGTTTTTTTATAAAAACGTGTTTTTTGTTTTTTATAAAAAACGTTTTTTATATAAAAGTTCGTTTTTATTAAAAAAACTTTTTTAATAAAATTTCGATTTTTTATAAAAAAAATCATTTTTATTAAAAATTCGATTTAATAAATATTTATTTTTATTAAAAAATCAGTTTTTTTTTATAAAATTGATAAGGTTACCTGCTAATAAAGTCATTTATCTAGGATTAGAACATATTTTAAAGTTGAGTGACCTGATTAGAACAAAAAAAAAGTTTAAGTGACCTAATTGGAACAAAATTGAGAGTTGGTTATGTTTCTGTGAAATTTTCCCTATTTTAATTGAATCCACATCAATTATGGCCGATTAGGACCGATAAGGACAAATGAAGATAAAGGTAGGACCAATTAGGACCAACGAAGTCACGAGGCTTAATTAGGGTAAATTGGGGTCAATTTGGGTCAATGAGGATTATTTAGGGTCAATGATGAAGATCAGTTATAACTAACGAGGGTCGATTTTGCTCAATGACGTCTTATGTGGATGAAATATGACCAATTAGGGTTTTATTAGGCCGGTTGAGGGCCAATTACGCTCAATGAGGACCAGTAGACTGAATTAATGTTAATCATGGTCATTTCTAACAAATGAGGACCAATGAGGGCCAGTGAACACTTAGTTAGGATGAATTAGGGTCAATTAGGTTCAATGAAGATCACTTACGGTAAATTACGACCAATTAGGCTCATTTAGGACCGATTATGTCAATTAGGCCTAATTGACTCAAATTTGTTGTACTTCAAAGTTAATGGTCCCGATGAGTCTAGTTGGTCCTTATTTAGGCTAACTGACACTAATTGGTCCTTATTGGTCCAAATTGTGCCAAATTGCTCCTCATTAACCCGAATTGAGCCATATTGGTACTTATTATGTCTAATTGGCCCTCATCGGTCCTAACTGGCCCTAATAGGTCATAATTCATCCTTATTGGTCCTATTCGAGCATATTCGACCATCATTGGTCCTAATGGATCCTCATTAATCCTAATTGAACCTAATTGGTCTTAATCAACCATCACTAACCCTGATTTACCCTTATTGGTATCATTGGTCATCATTCAAACTAATTGGCCCCAATTAGTCCTAATTGGTCATACTTGATCATTGATCCTCATTAGTCATGTTCCTTCATGCTCTGTCCTTATCGGTCCTATGAGCATAATCAGCCTTCTCATTGAATTGGTCCTAATTCGTATTCATTGACCATATTAATTGACCATAACTGGTCTTCACTAAAGTATCCTAAATGACGATAATTGTCAGTATTTAGTCCTCATTGAGTCTAGTAGGTCCTAATTGCTCCTAATTGCTCCTCACCATCCTAATTGGCCATCGTTTAATATTTTTGGAAACAAAATTATTATACATGAGGAATTCGCAACATGGCGGTCTTTTCGTATTTTTGTTCTGAATTGCATAGTAATTTATCATTTTCATTTTTGAGTTGTGTTTTAGTAATGTCACCATTTTTTGTAGTTGCGTTATCCCGGCCACAAAGCACGTGTTAGTAAAATCTTGTTTATTATATCTAAAAGAAAATAATAAAATTAATATTAAAACATAATTTTGTTAGGGCTTTTAACTCCGATCTTCTTCCAGATCTGCTTAAAGGATCGCAGTTATGTCAACTGTAATTGATGTACTCGTACAATTTCACAATCTCATTATTTCAACACCTCAAGAGGATGAGGCTCCTACTCAAGCTCAGGAGGATGAAGTTCATCTTGAAGAAGAACCTGCAAACCCACAAGAAGAGACACTTGAAGACTTTTACGAACTGGATGTTGAAGTTCATCTTGAAGAAGAACCCGCCGGAAGAGCCACGTGGAAACATTTAGTTAATTAATTAATTATGTTTATGTTTGATTTTAGGTTTAATTATGTTTAATATACATATTGTTTAAATTAATTTTGGGTTTTATTATCAGTTTGAACAACCCCCCCCCCCCCCCCCCCCGTTTAATTAAAAAATTTCACCAAAAAAATTGAATTTCCCACCATTAGTTCAAATTTCACCCAAAACTTCAAACTAAATTTACTTATTATCGATTCATCAGATTGTTAGAGCATATTCCTATGCTACGTTGTATCTCGTGTATTGTATGTATCTAGACTAGAGCGTCTTTGTGAGTCATATAGTCAACATACCAAGATAGCCGTACCATATGGTCTGCCGTATCAGTTGGTACGAGCATACCAACTGGTCCCCAAGGTGGTACGCCGGTTAGTATGTAAGTGACTATAAAAGTTCATGTTAGAGAGAGTTTAGCAGTTCTGTCATTTCCAATACTCTTAACTGTGTGTAAACTGAGTGTGTCTCTCTCTCTAGCATTGTAATCATCTTTGTGAATCAATAAAGCAAAGCTTTATTTACGTCGTGTTCATTCTCGATTTACCGAATCATGCAGTAGTAAGATCCCTCCATGGTTTTACAAGTGGTATCAGAGCAATCCAGGTTGCTCTACTGCTTTGATTTGATCCATTTCGAAATTTTAGAGAGAGAAAGTTTGGGTTTAAGTCATTTTTCATCAATTTTTCTCAATTCTGAGTGATTCCGATGTCAAAGATGATTTCTGAATGTTCCTAGAGTGTTTTCGCACCTTACTGATCCAATTTCCACTTCCAAAAGTCGAAAATTCGAAAAATCAGTCGATCTTAGTTTGGTATGCCACTGGTATGCCTGAAGAACATATCGGTACGTTTCTGGTACAGAAGGCAATATTCGTAGCTTTTTGGTACGTCGAAGTTTGGTACGCAAGGCAATATGCAAAGTTGGTACGTGACGGTTATAAACTGGTCCGCTAACAGTTAATCCGTACCACATTGGTACGCTGCTCAAGTTGGTACGCTGAGGTTGGTCTGGTATGCTAATATTTCTGGTGCGATTTTGGTACGCTGATTTGTTTGGTCCGCTGGTGATACGTTGAATCTCATTGGTACGAAAGTCGACGGCTTGGTACGCTGGCAGAAAAGTAGTCTTCACTAAAACTGACGTAACTTGAGAACCGTTAAGAGTTACGGGAGCTAATACTAGCCAAAACGTTCGTCTTGACGAGATCTATACTTTTACTCGCCTAACGGCTAGTACCATCCAGTTTGACCCCCAAAATCCTCTTGGAAGACCTTCGTTTTTGAGTTGAAGTTTTGACATTCAATTTTTAACGTCAAGATGAGTGATTTTCAAGCGTTTTCAGCTGTGCAAACCTCGATGCAAGCCATGATGAACTATGATAATGAAATTGGAACAACTCAGAAAGTTCCTAAATTACTTTGATTGGAAGATTATCATAACTGGAAGCAAAGATTTGAAGCATATCTCAATGCACTTGATGTTGATCTTTGGATACCAATTGAACAAGAGTACAATTATCCTAAGAAAAAATGGAGAACTGGTCATGCGAAGTGATCTTGATGAAGATGAGCGGAACTCTTATGCACGAGAAAAGAAAACGTATGGAAATCTCACTATGGCATTACCAAGAGAACTTTTGCATCAGTTTGAAACTTGCACAAATTCTAAAACTTTGTGGGATGCATTAAAAGATAGGTGTGCAGGAAACGATCAGTATAAGAAAAGTCGAATGAAAGTTTTGTTAAAAGAATTCAACAACTTTCAGCATTGTGAAAAAGAAAGTATTTTAGACCTGGTTTCTAGATTTTCACATCTTGTTAGTGAACTTGGAGAACTCAAAGTTACCAAAGATGATGAGGATTTGAAATAAAAGTTTTTGGAGGCGTTGCCGAATAGCTGGGAGAATTATGTTCTGTTACTGACACATGATAATGACTATTCTAAATGGTCTTTTCACAGATTCACTGGAAAGTTGCAAGCTCGGGAGTTAGAAATGAGGGTGAAAAGATCTGCCCCTGTTCTCAATCAGAATCCAGAATTGTATTATGGAGATAATACAGCCACTGTGAATGTTAAATCAAAATCACATTCTGATTCAAGTATTAATCCACCATTAACAGCTTTTCTAGCTGGAAGGTCTGAACGATCTGGTTATGCTTCAGGTTGCAGTTTTACTATTCCTGATAGATCATCCATTAAGTCTACACCTGTTCAAGCAACCGAAGATCTAGCTGCTTTGTTATCTGCTTTCATATCATCTTTGTCTGGATCAGTTTTTAGTCAAATTGGTCAATCTGGATTGTTTGGCAACGACTTAGATCATCTGGATGAAGATCAATTGAATAAACTCGATCTGGAATGGCAGTTTGCTATGGTAGTGGAGAGAGGAAGGAGATTCATGAAGAAACATGGCAAGACATCTATTCTTCAAGGAGGAAAGCTTGGTTTGGATAAACGAACAATTAAATATTTTAAATGTGACAAATATGGACATTTTGCTTGGGATTATCCTCAATCGTCATCGGACAAAGGTACTTCTGATAAGAATGTTCACGATAAAGAAGCTAAAGCTATGATATCTCAAACTGATGAAGGTTATGATTGGGCTAGAAATCTTCTGGATGAATCTGCATTTTTGGTTCACTCGCCAGAAAATTATGCATTGATGGCTACTGTGCAAGTGGACTCAAGTGATTCTGAAACAGAAGTGAGTGGTTATGAATCAATGTGTGAATTTTGTTCACAAAAGGATACTCGAATTTAAGAGTTGATAAAAGAAAAGGAGTCTCAACTTGATAAAATCAAAAGAAAAGAAGATGAGTTGGAAGGTTATTGTTACACCCGTATACAATTTGATGCCAAACTTAAGCTATTACTTTATAAAAATTTGGTCCCAGAAAATTTTTCACATAAAGTCATGATAGACCTTTACAAAATATACCATATAATAAATTTGGCACCTTAAGTTTGTTTAACAAACATTTGC
>JBCNJP010000023.1:38526355-38649541 GCA_039602395.1 Deinandra increscens subsp. villosa | reverse complement strand
CTCAAGTTTGGACAACAAATCATCAAGCTGTGTTTCAAGAACTGAGTTGGTTTGTTTCAACTGTTCATAATCTTTGGTTAAATTTTCAATTTTTGAAATGTAAGATGATTCTGTTTTCTTAAAACATTCCTTTAACTCATTTAGGTTTAAAACTTCATCAATCAAATCAGTGTTGTGATTTCTGTATTTTGCCACTTGTTCAATGCAAGAAGGGCTGCATAGGTTTTCTAAAACCTTTTCAGGAATAGAATTTACCAGATCTGAAATGGAGTCTTGTTTGGCCATCAAAGCATGATTTATTGGCTCAAACTCAGCAACGAAATCTTCCCATTCAACACATGAGGTTTGATTGGCAACAGCAGCAACCACATTCTGGTGGTTTTGACTTCCTGCTGGTTTCGGTGGGGTGGGTTGATGACCTGAGTTGTGACCAGAATTCTTGTTGTTAGAATTGTTTCCACCGTGATTTTTCATTTGGACATGACTCTGGTTCTGTCCTTCTCTTCTTGGTTGTGGGCATTCTCTTGCAAAATGACAAAGTTGGTGACAGTTGTAGCATTTCACCTTGCTCTTGTCTAGGCCTATGTGAGCACCTTTTGCTCCTTTGTAGGTTCTACCATTTCTTTTGTAAAACCTTTGAGCCCTGACAGACACCATAGCAAGTTGAGTCAAGATATCCATTTCTTCCAAATCATCAGCACCTATACACTCAAGGTCTTCACGAATGAAACCTTGGTATGAGTCAGTTGCTACATGAGCATTGTGAGAGTTGTCAAACATGTTTGAAAAACTCTCTTGACACCTTGGTGTCTCAGGGAACTGACAATAGGTGAATGGTATGATGATGAGTTTGAAGATCTTTGATTGTGAAAATCGGTAGTTACTAGTGCAGTTGAAAACAGCTGAGTTAACTCAGAAGATGAGTTTTGTTTAAGGTTTAGTTCCATTTCATAAGCACTAAGTATGCCATGAAGTTCACTAAGTCTCATCTTTTTCAAAATTTTACATTCCTTGATGCTAACAGTGTAAACTGTCCACATAGAAGGTAGGGAACGTAGAAATTTTCTGTTTACATCTACCTGGTCTAGTTTTACATCTACCTTTTGCAGTTCATCAAGTAGGGAAACAAATCTTAAGTACTGTTTGTCATTGATTCACCACTTTTGAAAGTAAAGTTCTCATATTTCTGTTTTAAGACATCTTTCTTGTTTTCTCTTACTTCGCTGGTTCCTTCATACATTTCACTTAAGGCATTCCACAGGTCAAATGCAGTTTTGTATCCTTTAAACCCACTTAAAATGGAATTAGGAAGTGCAGCCTGTAGAGTCCAATATGCCTTATAGTCAAATTCGAGAGCAGCATGGTCAGAGTCAACATATTTTCCTAAAGGTTTAGGTATTTTGACTTCTGCATCATCAGCAGATGCAACCATGGGCGAGTAAGGTCCTTCAGTAAAATATTTCCAAATACGATGGTCTAGAATCCTAACAAACTCTTCCAACCTGAGTTTCTAGGTACCAAAGTCATCAGGAGTGAACATTGGTGGTTTGTTGGCACTGCCGTTTGAAGATCCTAAACTTAGGTCACTCATTTTGAAAACTTTTAGAAAGAAAATAATAACAAAGCTTGTAAAGTAGGCAAGTAGAGTATCGACTTTGAAGCACTGAAAGTCTTCAAAGTGAGAGCCAAAGCTCTGATACCACTTGTAGGATCGTTAATAGTTATGATTAAACTAAAACAATAACCCTCTACTTGTAAATATAACCCTGCGGAATTAAAGTTATACTTCACTTTACTCTAGCAGATTTAGTTCTCGTGTATTAGGTAGTGTTTGATTTGCATAAGTATAGTAATAACGAAGTAAGAAATACTCGGCACTATTTGCATTAACTTAAAGTTACACTATTACAAGGTGATCAAGAACTATGTGTAAAACTAAGAGCTAGCTATGCTATATATAGTGCAGATGAGATCAATGACAACCATTGATCTCAAACGATCTAATCTAAACCATTTAATACAAAGTCAAATACAAACTACCAAAAGCATAAACTTCGACAATTGGAATAACTTGTGTGTGATCAGCATCATACTACTTTTGGAGAGCGGCTTGGGTAGATTTAGAAGCAAACGAGAAGCTTCTGCAGGATTGGACTTGCTGAAAAGACATCTAAGGAAAAGTCTGGTTGAACTCATTATCTGGTGAATAATCGAGTTCACCCAGAATATTCGCTAGCTGACAAAATTGCTTCTTCCGCTTGAACTCCCAGTTCCGCTTGAAGTTGAGAATTCCGCTTCAACTTCAACTTCAGCCAAAACTTAACAAAACGGGATTTCTGGTGGAAATCTTCTAAGTGAAATATTCCTTACATTATATTTACGTGTGCACCCGTAACGGAAATTTACCTTGTATGGTCACCCTAGTTTCTCTTACTTTAGCTACCAGGTATGGTGGAGTACAGATGTGAAATCCATGGGATGGGTATCAAGAGTGTGGTCACTAACCCAAGGTTATTTGACCAGAATCATTAGGAAGACAAGTTCCACAAACGGGCTTTTACCGTGTGGGGTGTGAGCAAACCAGGATCACAGTCCATTAGTTACACCAAACAACCATTTAAGTTTAAAAGGGATTTCATTTTATTAAAACATAATATAAGAGTTCTACGATTCGGAAGCGTAAACAAAATATTGACATGCGAATAAAAGTAGCTTAAATAAAAACTATGACAGACTTGAATGACTCAAGCATGCATACTCGTGATACTCGAACACCTGCGACCTGAGAGAAATATGTTTAAAGAAAAAGTGTCAATCAAAGGTTGGTGAGTTCATAGGTTTTAATATTCATAGTAAAGCTTTTCAGTCTATGGACCCAACAGTTAAACATTACATAAATAAGTTGTAAAATTTACACCTTAATCCCATCCCATCTCCCGAAACAACGGTAAGTTAGGCTTATATCGTTCTCAGTCCGACCACCATTCGGGTGGTGCATCATGTGCCCGCTGATAAGGGGTTGTCAATCCCAGTAGTACTACTCAACATTACCTCACTAACCCCATATTAACGGTCCAATTTAGTAAGGACTTTAGTTTTGTTTGTGTTTAGCAATCTAGTGTATGTGATATGTTGGAAATATGAAAAGTTGTCTAAGAACAGTAAATAAGTTTTGCATGTTCTCTCCCCCAAAAGAAAAGAAAAGAAGTAAAGTGAGACCGTGAAACTCACCTTCAGGTGCACAGCAATTCTAGATAAAAAAACATGGCAAGTAGTAACAGGTCCTGTATACTCTATGAAACACCTAACGAGCATATATACACAAGTGTGTGTTCCATTGAAAATGGCTTAGTTGAAACCAACGATGAAAAATGAATGACGTTGACTACGATATGACAAAGGTTGTGAAATTTAAAACGAGTCAAGGATGGCACGTTTCCTAATACGAGCGATTATCGAATAACGCGAAAGTATAATATTTTCTACTATTATATGTTTACAAAAATCGAGAGATCAAAACATATATATATATATATGTATGTATGTATGTATATATGTATATATATATATATATATATATATATATATCCAAATGCACATTTGCAACAATAAAGAATTTACAAAACAGATAATGTTTATTCATGTCGTTTATACAAAATATCCATGAGTTTTTAATAATTAAGTATGTATATCTACACTTTCATTTTTATAAAATATATAATATTTACATAAGAGAGTCCATACTAAATAATTAAATGCATTTTCATAATTATTCAAAACTAAATTTTTATTAAATCAATGAGAAAATCCAATTAACGAACCTTTTATGTAGTTTGATGGTTTAAACCACACAAAGGGACACTTACGGTTCAAGCCCAAAGTCACCAAATGCTCAAAATCATAAAAAACAACATCGAAAACAGAAAATTGTGGAGGTCACCGGGTTCGAACCCGTGACCTCCCAGAAAAAATTCAGCGCCTCTACCACTTGGCCAACAGCCCGATTCGTAATTGAATCCTAGCGAAAAAAAATTTATTCACACAATGAGCTGAGGTCCGGACTTCGGAAAAAAGATTAAGAAAACGGAGAAACTAGGGGTGGCTGGGATTCGAACCAGTGACCTGATGGTTACAAGTCTAGGGGCTGACCATTGGGGAAGATCGTAGTTTGTTTAACAATTACGATGCAGAAAATACTAAACGTGTACCGAGCACGAGTCATCTTCTTCCCCTTAAACTCCGATGATCGGAGTTTTATTCCGAACACCGGAAAAACATGAAAACACGAGTAGGATGACCAGAGTGATGCGATTAAAAGGAAGGAGCAATTACCTCAATTCGGAGATGAATGATTGTTGCGGCTTTTGGGCCGAATCAAAACCCGAACTTCAACCGCAAACTCCGAGCATGGTTACGATTCGCAATTCCGTCAACTCCTGGTTGCTCGTCGGGGTTTCACGGTCACAGTTTTGTGATCTCTGGTGGTCAAATGGTGGTGGTTGGCCGGGAATATCGAGTCTTGCGGTGGTGATGGTTGTGACTTAGGTGGCTTACAGTGGTGTCGCTATGGAGGAAACGAGAGGAATGGCGAGGGAGATAGATGGGAGTGTAAGGGAATAAGAATGAAGACCGATTATCATTTGATGCCATTGATTTCTTGATTTGGAACCGAAAAGGGAGGTGATGATCGGTCCAAAACCGATCATCGATATTATATTTCACATACAGGTGAGTTGCGATTGAATTTTAGGTATTAGCACACTATGTCCCTCAAGTGGTTACAATATAGGAAGTCGAGTTTATCAAATGACAACGCCAACAATTCTAATTTTGGTCAATTAAAAACAGGTTTAGGAAATGGCAGTTCCGGTCCCCCAAAGCTTATAATCCGCTAATGAACTCTAACGGAGTTAACTAGACTAACTTGGACTATGACAATACGAATATCTATCTACACATGTTTAGCGTGTGACGTTAATAAAATATAAACCTTGTTTCGTTTACATAAAATATCGAATAATAATTTATAACTATATACTTTGAGTTCGTATAAATAATGAACATAAAATCATAACGACACGTGTGCAACTCACGTAAAATCATAAGTACAATGGTCACATAAAATGACAAAGAGTTCCCATGAAACAATATATTATCATCTACATAGAATCATAAAATATAAACCGTCTAGACTCAAGTACCGTGCTCGTTTAACTATTCTAGTTAACTGAATGTTATTGAAAGATAACACAAATTATTAATGGAGTTAACTTAGGAAGTTGTCAGTTGTCACATAAATTGTTCATATGTTTGTAAACTGCTTTTACGTTGGTTCATGACGACTTGAAATCTCCTTTCAATCACTCAACCGGTTAAATTTTAATCCCGTAATTAAAACTAGGTTGGTCGTTTTACGAACCTGTTTAGTAACTATTACCCTGGTTTTCAAATTTAAATTATTTACTTTAAGAAAACCTGGATTAAATATAGTTCTTATTTAATCCAAAATTCTTTTCGAAACTTATAATAAAAACATATTTTAATATATGTCATTATTAGATTGTGATCTAGGGGTCTATGTCATGACAAAGATCAACATGCATTCACAAAAATAAACATATATGCAATTGAGCCAAGGGATTTCGATTTCGTTCGAGCCACTGAGCGATATTGAAATAAGCAAATAAATAAAAATGCATGACACAATTCTGGCAATTCCTTCATGATCCCACTTGCTTCAAAATATATGCTCCTGATCTCTTTGTGATCGCCATCTTCCTTGTATGTCTTGGTTTTACATTTATCACAAAATAAAATACAAAAACCTATCTATTACATTGTAGGCCAAAATGCCCCAAAAATAGAATACATACGTTCCAAAATAAACAACCACAATATAAGGAAGCAACCACATATATATTTAGAGTCATGACTTGTAACACAAGTCATGTGGCGGAAGCGTGTACAGAAGTTCAATTCATAATTGATCCCACCACTGATCCAAACAACCCGAATAAACAGAAACAACTAGTCATGATTAAACCAAACGAGACAGATGATTCAACGAACAGTCTCGCTAGATGACTGTTTCACGATTAGGGTTTTGATCTCATAACTATTATGAAAAAACCAAATAATAAACGTAGAAAGATAATCTACATACCTCTCTAGTAGACCGGCGAGAATACACGACAACATGTGAAAACCCGATCGTGGCGGCAGTGGTGGCGCCATGGTGGTCGGCGGCGGTGACGTAAGGAGGCAAGGGAGGAGCCGATTTTTCTAGCTTCTCTCTCTCTCTCTCTCTCTCTCTGTGTCTTGTGAATTTTCTAGCAATCTGAATTGTGTGATTTGATCCCTATTTATAGATTTGGTTAACTAGATAATTATGTCAGCTAAATCAATTTGAATCAATCCATAATAACTAGATAACTTATTTATCAAGTTATTCAAAATTGAAATTAATATATATATATGATATATGTATTTTGAAAATTCACACACACACACACACATATATATATTTATATTTATCTTAATCAATTAATTATCACATAATTAATCCAATCCATATATATCATATATGATTTTCAAAAATCATATATATATATATATATATATATATATATATATGTTAGAGCATGATCGATTCGTTGTGTGACACGAAGTGTCATCCGAAGTCACACTTCGGATGAACAGAATTTGAAACTATTCGTGATGTTGGCTTCCAAAGTGACACGAAGTGTCATCCGAAGTCACACTTCGGATGAGTTCGGATGCACACGAACTCACGGTTCGGATGAGTTCGTGTACAGGGGTATAAATACTTGTTTGTTCTTTGTAATTTAGAGCATAATCGGTTGATGATTGGTCCATCGTGTGAAGTACCTGAATAAGAAGAAGATGCAAAAAGGCTGTTACACGAACTGGATTCCGAAGTGAAACGAAGTCTCATCCGAAGTCACACTTCGAATGAGTTCGGATGCACACGAACCATGGGTTCGGGTGAGTTCGTGTACAGGGGTATAAATACTCATTTGTTCTTTGTAAAACAGTTGAATGGAGTCTGTACTAAGTGTGTGTCTCGTAAGGTGTTTTCTCTGAGTGATTTCCAGATTGTAATTATTCTTTTGTGATCAATAAAACAATCTTTAATTACATTTTCGTATCTGAAATAGCTAGATCGAGTAGACAATCCGATGCTCACGACTTTTCAAGTGGTATCGGAGCTTTCTGGCTCATTTTACTGATCTGCGTTGTTATTTTTGGACTTTTTGAAACAAAAATTGTCCTTTTAGAATAATTTAGGGTGTTTTTGCTAGATTTTAACTATTTCAGTCGAGTTTCTTGTGAGAATTTCTATCCTAAATCATTCCTTGTCACTTTTTCTGATCTAGTGCTGCAAATCTTGCTAAAATCTGTCCAAAATCATGATTTTTGGTCTAAACATGTTCAGTTCTTCTCAGTTCGAGTGAAGATCATCCAGTTTTAACAATAACCATCACCCGAAGTGATAGTTCACTTCAGTTCGGTTCATTTTGAGTCAGTTCGGATAACCGAAGTCTCATTTCGGAAAAGTTTGGATCCTATCCAATTCGGATCATTTCGTAACAGTGTCAGTTCGGATTAGTTTGGTCAGCTTCAGTTCGCTTCAATTCTGGTTCGGATCAGTTCGGGTTTGCTTGTATATTCAGTTCGGTTCAATCAGATTCACTTCGGTTCAGTTCGGGTGAACAGAATTTGATACTATTCGTGATGTCAGATTTCCAAGCTTTTGCCGTTAAATGCGATACAAACATTGATCAATTTTAATAACGAAATCTGAACAAGTAAGAAAGTTCCCAAGTTATTAAAGTTGGAAGATTATCACAATTGGAAGCAACGATTTTTGCTTATGTCAGCACGAATGATATCGATTTGTGGATTCTAATTTAAAAACTTTACACACGTCCAACTGATGGAGGCAAGTAAAAGGAAATCAAAGATTTTTCGTCTGAAAAAAGGAAAAGCTATGAACTTGAACAAAAGGCTTTTGGTTATCTTACCATGTGGCTTTACCTACCGAATTGCTACATCAATTCAGCACTTGCAAAAAGGCAAAACAATTGGGGGACGCTTTATCAACAAGATGTGAAGGAAATGATCAATACAAAAAGAGTCGACGAAAGGTGTAGCCAGAAAAATGGGAAAATTATGTATTGTTAGTTACACATGATAAAGAATTTTCAACGTTATCATTTCATGAGCTAACTGGTACACTTCATGCACGGGAAATGGAAATGTTGAATTCAAATAAATCAACTGCTCAACTGCAAAACCCAGAATTGTATCATGGTCAGAATGCCACAAACATAAATGCTAAAGCTGAACCAATGGGTGTTTGTTCTGCACCAAGTACAGCTTTCATTGGAAATGTTTTGGGAATTTTTGAAAATTATGATTCTTTAAAGGGTTGTAATTTTACAATTCTGGGTTTAACCAATCAGAATGCTTTTTCTGTCTAGACAACTGATGATTGTGCTG
The DNA here is from genome assembly GCA_039602395.1 of Deinandra increscens subsp. villosa. Lineage (NCBI taxonomy): Eukaryota > Viridiplantae > Streptophyta > Magnoliopsida > Asterales > Asteraceae > Deinandra > Deinandra increscens. Next base: position 38,641,018 of record JBCNJP010000023.1, on the reverse strand, counting down.
ATTTAATCTCTACTTCAATTTCATCTTCTTTTGAAATGATTATCAATAATGCTAGTAATGCTAAGTTAGCTAAAGAAGATTTGATGAAATTGATGATGATCATTTGGATGAAATGGATATGGCCTGGAAATTGGCTATGCTAACTCAGAGAGCAAAACGATTCTTCAAGAAAGCTGGAAGACAAGCTGTTGATGCAGGTGGAAAGATGGGATTTGACAAATTTAAGATAAAGTGTTACAAATGTTCCAACCTTGGACATTTTGCAAGAGAATTTCAGCAATCTCATGCTAACAAATCTGATTCAAAAGTTACTACCAATGGTACCCAATCATATTTAAGTAATTTAAATAAGAAAGCTTTAACCGTTCAAGCTGGTGGGGGGTTATGAATGGGGTAAATTCTTTCATGAATTCGCATTTATTGTCACATCTGCTCAAAATGATTACTATTCAGATTCAAGTTCTTATGAATTAGTTGAGAATGATAATTATGAAGATAAAGTTGAAAATTTATTGAAGGAAAATGATTCTTTGTTGAAAGAAGTCAAAATTCTTAATACTGAACTTCAATTAGTAAAGGATTTTGAGTTGAACAATACAAAACTATCTGAAAAAAAATGCTCAGTTAGTTCAAGAAGTTGAAAAATGGAAGGCTGAAGCAAAAGATGTTGAAAATGATTTTAATGATTTATTTGAAAAATCCAAGGTTAAGCTTGATGTGATAAACAAAACTTTTGATGAGCTTGCTGCTAAAGCAAAAGGTTATTCTATTGAGAAGGAAGCATTGTTGGAGGGGAAGAAGTAATTAACAAGGGCCAATAATTTGTTGAATACAAATATTGATATTCAGAAAAGAAATGAGGATAAGTTGAAGAAGGAACTTTTTGGAGAGTTAGACAATCTTAGATTGCAAAACTCTGAAACAAATAGGGTTTCTAAGAAATTGATTGCAACAGAAAAGAAATTGGCAGAAGCACAAAGGAAGATTTCTGATTTGAATATCCAAGTGATTGATACAAATCGGCTTCTAAACAATGTCGAGGGGGAGTCTGTTAGAGCATAATCAGTTGATGATTGGTTCATCGTGTGAAGTATCTAAACAAGACGAAGAGGCAAAAAGGTTGCTATACGTACTGGATTCCGAATTAAAATGAAGTGTCATCCGAAGTCACACTTCAGATGAGTTTGGATACACACGAACCATGGGTCTGGGTGAGTTCATGTACAGGGGTATAAATACTCGTTTGTTCTTTGTAAAACAGTTGAACGGATTAACAGAGAGTCTATACTAAGTGTGTGTTTCGTAAGGTGTTTTTTCTAAGTGATTTCCAGATTGTAATTGTTCTTTTGTGATCAATAAAACAATCTTTAATTATGTTTCGTATCCGAAATAGCTAGATCGAGTAGACGATCCGATGCTCATGACTTTTCAATATATATTATTCTTTACCACATCATATTAATTATCACATAATTAATTTTATCCAGGTTTAATTAATAAAACGTCCACCACTTTATTTCGTTTATTATTATTAATCGTGAAATGTTAATTAAAATTAACATTCTTGTTCGTTGCCCAGAGTGTAACCCTTTTGTATCGAACCTCGATAGTTACGTTAGTATTATCCGACGATTGAACATTATAATCCAACATAATATACATTATCTTAACAAATGTAAAAATGATCATCTGTTTATCTATTTATCAAACTGGCTATCAAACATTGTTTCTCAAATTGGTTATCAATCTCTATTTATCAAATTATTATATTATACATCAAAATTTCATGGATGAATAGTTAATTTTTAGTTTTTTAAATTTTGGTCATGTGACTTTGGTGTTTTGACACTTTCTATCCTAAAGTTTTACGATTTGTTTTTTTCTTTTTAACGAAATAGTAAACTTTTAGTTTTTATAGTTTGGCCACTTTGTTTCATACTCTTACGTTTTGTACCGTTTAACTTTTAAAGTTTTTTTTTATTTTAAGTTTTGTTGTCTTCTATTTTAGCCACGAAACTTTTAACCTTTCTACTTTCGTTTTAGTATATTTTTATAGTTTTATACTTTCACTACAAGACTGTTAGACTTTTATGGTTTATACCCCTTAACTTTTTTATCCTCTAACATTTAAACTTTTTTTTTTTTAACTTTTATTGTCTTCTACTTTGGTCATGAAACTTTTGACTTTTATACTTTCGTTTTTAGTATACTTTTATAGTTTTATACTTTCACCACAAGACTTTTAGACTTTTACGTTTTATATCACTTAACTTAGTATAATTTTATAGTTTTATACTTTCACCACAAAACTTTTAGACTTTTACGTTTTATACTCAATTTTTTAACCCTCTAACTTTTAAAGTTTTTTTTTTAGTTAAGTTTTTTTGTCTTCTACTTTGGGCACGGAACTTTTAATTTTTCTACTTTCGCTTTTAATATACTTCTTAGTTTTATACTTTTACCACGAGACTTTTAAACTTTTACGTTTTATACCACTTAACTTTTTTACTTTCGCTCAGTATACAAATTCAACCCTGCAGCAACGCACGAGGGGAGAGGTAAAATATCTCGTTGGTTATCAAACTATGTTTATCAATCTTTGTTTATCAAACTGGTTATCAATCTCTATCTATCAAACTGTTATTAATCGAGTCTTTTAAACATGGGAACTCACCAACTTTATGTTGATCCATTTTAGTGTATGAATTCTCAGGTAATTAACTGTTGCATCATTGTGTGGATGACATATCATTTAGGACCTACATCTATCATATTTTGGAGTCAAAGTCCTAGCCGGGATACTTTTGAAGATTTCTTTGCATGATGTCTATTTTGATGTTGTATTAAAAATCTTTCGAGCAATTGTTTTGTAAACATTTTTAAAAAAACCTACTAATGATTTCCGCTACAATTCGAAATGGAACTCCTTTTAAACTTAAAACCAATCTTTTGTTGAATCATATAGAGGTCGTTCCCTGTAACCTTGACTATGATAAATCTGTTACATGCTCGAAACAGATTTTATAGGGTGTGAGATTATGGTCCAAAGAAACCAAACTACTTCAATTGTGGCAAACCTAGCCATTTAGCTAGAAATTGTCTGCATCGACCCTACCAGCCATACTACCCTCAAAACAAAAGGGTTAGTACACCAATGAAGCACCCTCAATGTGCTCAAAAGGGTCAAATGCGGATGGCTTCGTTCAAGGGGAAGAAAAATATTAAGTCTATGAAGGCATCAGTGCCCAAGACAATGCGAAATTATGCCTCCAATATGAAATCTTCCGATGAAAATTGGAATGTTGCCAAATCAAGAAATCAAACATATAGTGTTAGAGCATAATCCGTATGTGTCAGTGTGTCTCGTGTGTTTTATCTAGAACAGATCTATATGTGAGTTTAGAGGCTTAGCAAACAAAGCCACAAACCAATGGTTCGTGGTCCCGAACCAATGGTTCGCTGGCAGCAATGGTTCGTTGCACAGGCAATCCTATAAATGTGTGTTTACTGTGTGTAATCTCTCAAAGCTTCAATTAATACAATTGTTCTTATTTATCCTTTGTGTCATGGATTCATCTCAATATCACTAGATAAGTAATCGATATGTTGCTCCATGGTTTTACAAGTGGTATCAGAGCTATCTGGTGTCATTTGTTGATCCAATTTTAGTGATTTTTGAGTTTTTTAGAGTGAGAAAGTTGGTTTTCATAAATTTTCTTCATTTTGAGTGTTTTTGGTCTTAAAAACTGAATTCTTGAGTGTTTTTCTTCATTTCGGCTGCAAATCATATTCAATTCCACCGAATATGTCAAAATCAGAAAGTTTTCTATCGGTTCGCTGGATGCATGTCATGGTTTGTCGGATGAATCTATTGGTTCGCTAGGTAATCTTCATAGTTCATCCGCTTATTTCATTTTGTCTATTGGTTTGCTAGGCAATCTCCTTCGTTGGTCTGTGGTAGTTATTATTGGTCCGTAGCAGTTATCTCACCAAACCGTTGGTCCATTTAAGTGTTGATTAACTTATATTTTGGTTCGGAGCTTTCAGTTGGTTCGCTGAGGATATTGGTTCAGAGATTAATTTGGTCCTTTTGGAACTTGGTTCGTTGATAATTTTTGGTTCGGAGCTTATATTTGGTTCGCTTGAGTCTTGGTCCGTTGGAACTTGGTTCGTCTGAACATATTCGGTTAGTTGAAGATATTCTTTGGTTGGTTCGAATGATTACCACGCCATGCCTTGTGACCTCCCGACTCAACTAGCATATCCAAGGAGCATGTACCTGTGCAACTTGCTCAAGAGATTAAACTAAAGATAAAAATTAACTACTAACATTAACTACTAGATTACCATTACATAATTCCTAACTTGAATGTTTTATGTGTTACATTTGGTCCCAAGATCAAAACCAAATTCAACTCAAACATTCATCAAAATATTTTGTTTCTGACTGTTTTTTGTCCACGATCATCACAAACAAACATTACAACCAAGCATTAAACTTCACAAACGAACACACTTAAAAGCTACTTCACCATCGCACCTCCTCAACGGCCTCCAAGCTCGTGCGGGAGCTGGGAAATGTCGTCGTCATCATCCAGGTTGATGATGAAGTCATCAATGAAACCATCCAAGATCGATGCAGTGATAAGCATAACATCACTATCATAAGGCTCTAAGGAGACATTTTCTCCGACCTCCTCCTCGGGCCATGGGGCATCCGAGGGCACGAAGTGGGGCTCAAGTATAGACGCAAGTATCTCACTCAGATCAGCTAGACAGCCTGTAAGAAACTCGAAGGCGAATGTAAGGAAGTTAATCCTCTCGTTCATCTCTAGCTCATCTCATATGCTTCCTCGAGGTCTCGTCTGAGTGTCATGCATTGGTGAATAAGAGTGTTGATCACCGGAGGGGTCCCTTTGTTGTTTCAACCGTCCGAAATCGCCATAACAGAAAAATCAGCAAAAAAAACATTCATCATGCAAACTGGTGTGAACGACACGGCCCGTGCCCAGTTTGCCAACGGGCGTGTCGAACTGTCGGTGGCCGATTTTGGTGTAGAACTTTTGAAGGAAATTATGGTTTCTTTAGTCTTTTCATGCTCCTAAACTCAAAAGATGTGTAGGGTTGTTGTTAGCCATGTTTTGAAGAAGTTAGATGAGTGTGAAACACCCAAAAGTGAGATTTTGATGAAACAAGGCTAAATACTTGCATGAAAGTCAAAGAAAACTAAAGAAATAATTAGGAAAGCCATAGATGCATGAAGAACATGAATGTTCTTCATGTTTGTGCCCACTTTAAGAAACACTATGAAGATTAAATTGGATGTTTGAAAAGCCACTTACCTTAGTGGGTATTTATGAGAGTGGATGCTTTTTGCAGCTTGAGAGGGATGGGAGATGTGGGAAGTTAAATGGGGACAAAAAGTGGCTGAAATCTGTTAAAATGCAGCCTCTGGTCGATTGGCACGGGCCTGCCAAACAGGGGCACGGGTCATGCCAAACTGTCTATCAGCCGGAAGATTCCAAATCAGACTGACACTGTCATTTCATATGGCATGGGTCGTGCCAGACTTTAACACGGGGCGTGCCAAACTGAAATTTGCCAGAAAATTTAGGTTTTTTTTACTCTACACTACGGATAGGTGACCTAAATTTATTTATGGGTCCTAGGCCGGACCCGAGGATACACTATGCTGGTCCTCCTCTAACATAAGGGTTTCGTTACTGTGATCTGGAACACCTTCGTAGAGTTTAAGAGATGGCCATGGACATTGTATGATAAGTTGTCTCGTCCTTGTATGTCAACGGCACCGTATGGGTAAACATATGTCATGGTGAATGGTCCCGTCCATCTGGATTTAAGCTTCCCAGGGAAAAGTCTTAAGCGGGAATTATATAGCAAAACCCGATCTCCTTCTTGAATTTTCCTTAATTTCTTTTGACGCAAATCATGGTACGTCTTTTTTCGGTCTTTGTAAATGCTGGAATTGGTGTAGGCCTGGCCACGTAGTTTTTCGAGTTCGGTTAACTGACCAAGTCGATTTTGACTTGCTTGATGTAGGTCCAAGTTTATAGTGCGAAGGGCCCAATATGCCTTATGTTCGAGTTCAACAGGTTGATGGCAAGCCTTGCCATAAACCATCTGATACGGGGTAGTTCCCATAGGATTTTTTTAGGCAGTCCGAAATGCCTATAAAGCATCATCGAGAATGAATGGTAGGCAAAAAAGGATTACTTTTAACTTTAATTTATCAAGCATGGGGGTTGATATTATATTTATTAACAAACTATCATCAACTATAGCAGTTTGCAAATTCTTTTTGATAAACCATAAAATCAAATTTTTATCAGAAGTAAACATTTCTTTGAGAAATCTTGCGTTAGTTGGTATGCTAGAAAGTGTTAGAGCATATACCTATGCTATGATGTGTCTCGTGTATTGTATCTATGTGAGCGTGTCTTAGTATGAGTTTTAGTGACAATATCATTGGCACCGGACCAAATGGTACGGCCGTACCATTTGGTACGCAGCCTGTTTAGTCACTTAGTATAAATAGGTTGTGTTAGAATGAGTTGTAAACACTCTGAGTCATTCTACACTTTTCTGTGTGTGTTTTCTAGAGAGAGAAACCAGAGAGAACTTCTTTGTATCTTCAAGTGATCAATAAGAATTCTCTTATTTACATCTCGTTTTCATTACATTGATCAAAGCATGCAGTAGTAAGATCGTATCTCGGTTTTACAAGTGGTATCAGAGCATTTAGTTGCTCTACTGCTGTGTTTTTGATCAATTTTCGGATTTTTAGAGAGAGAAAGTTTGGGTTTCTTCACATTTTCATCAAATTCTTCCAATTCCGAGTGTTTTTGTGATAAAAAATGATTTCTGAGTGTTTCTGGAGTGATTTCGCACCTTACTGATCCATTTTCTAGCTCAAAACGTCAAAAATTCAAAATATCCATCGAAATCCGCGTGAAACGCGTCTGGTCCGCTCGAAGAACACTTGGTCCGCAACTGGTCCACCCAGGCAATCTTCAAAGTTTGGTCCGTGGCGGTTACTTTCTGGTCCGCTGGCAGTTACGCCGTACCATTTGGTCCGCCATACCAAATTTGATTCGCTGAGGATATCTGATCCGCATCTGGTCCGCTGATGAATTTGATCCGGAAGTGGTCCGCAGGTACAAATCTGGTCCGCTAGTTAAATTGATCCGGAACTGGTCCGTTGAGTGCAAATTTGGTCCGCTGAATTTGGTTTGGTCCGCTAGCAGAAAAGTGACCTTCACTAAAACTGACATAACTTGAGAACCGTAAAGAGTTACGGGAGCTAATACCAGCCAAAACGTTCGTCTCGACGAGATCTAGGACTTGTACTGGCCTATGGCCAGTACCGTCCAGTTTTGACCCCCAAAATCCGCTTGGAAGATCTACGTTATTGAGTTCGAAGTTTTTGAAGTATTATTTTCGGTGAAAAATGTCTGATTTTCAAGCATTTGCTGCTATGCAAAGCACGGTACAAGCTATGCGCAATTTTGATAATGAAATAGGAACAAGTCAGAAAGTTCCTAAGCTGTTAAAGTTGGGAGATTATCAAAATTGGAAGCAACGTTTTTCTGCATATATCAGCACAAACGATATTGATTTATGGATTCCAATTCAAAAGTTGTATGTACGTCCAACTGCAGATGGAGAGTATAAAGAAATTCAAGATTTTGATAAGGATGAAAGAAAAAGTTATGAGCTTGAACAAAAAGTTTATGGCTATCTTACCATGGCTTTACCTACCGAGTTGTTGCATCAATTCAGCACATGCAAGAAAGCTAAACAGTTATGGGATGCTTTATCTGCTCGATGCGAAGGTAATGACCAATATAAGAAGAGTAGACGAAAAGTGTTGAACAAGGAATTTGAAAATTTTTAACATTATGAAAAAGAAAATATTTCTGCTCTTGTTTTAAGGTTTTCACATCTGATTAGTGAGAAGAAAGTGGTTAAAATTGAAAAGACCGAGGAGGAATTGAAAGAGAAATTGATGGAAGCATTACCGGAAAAGTGGGAAAACTATGTATTATTGCTTACTCATGATAAAGAATATTCTGCATTATCATTTCATGATTTGACCGGAAAGCTTCATGCTAGAGAGATGGAAATGATGACATCAAACAAGTCAACTGCTCGATTTCAAAATCCTGAAGTGTATCATGGTCAAAATTCTGCAAGTATCAATGCAAAGTCTAAATCATTTGGTGTTGATTCATTAAATCCACCTCAAACAGCTTTTGTTGCTGGTCATGGTTCAGGAAATTCTGGAAATTCATCAAGAGGATGTAACTTCACTATTCCGAATCATTCAAGTTCGACTTCATATTCAGCAAAAACACCGGATGAGCATTTGGCATTAATCTCGGCCTTGTTATCTTCATATTATGGATTGTTGAATGGTGGTTTGACAACATCTAATCTGATTGAAGAAGATTTTGATCAGATTGATCCTGATAATCTTGAGCAAATGGATATCAATTGGCAATTGGCAATGTTAGCTCAAACAGTTAAAAGATTCAAAAAGAAGACAGGATTTCAAAGTTTAAATCCAAATGGCAAAGTTGGAATTGATAAATCCAAACCAAAATGCTTCAAATGTTCTAATTTCGGACATTTTGCTCGTGAATGTTCAAAACCAAATGCTTCTTCATCCAAGTCTCCAACAGCTTTAGTTTCTCAAGTTGATAAACAATATGACTGGGGACGAACTTCTGATGATTCTCCACCTCTTGCTTTAACTGCTATTATTTCGGATAAAGGTACTTATTGTACTCCTGATTCTGATGATGAGTCTGCATGGATTCCCGCATCGGCAATGATTGCTCTAATTGTTCATAATGATGATGAAGAAGAATTAACTGATTCTGATTCTGAATCTGAAATAAGTGGTTCTGGAAATAGTGGCTATGAATCGGTTTGTGAGTTCTGTTCTCAAAAAGACAAGAAGATTCAAGAATTAATAAAGGAAAATGAATTGTTGATTGAGGAGAATAAAAGAAGGTTTGAAGATTTAACAACTGAAAAGCAAAAATTAGCAGATCTAATTCAAGAATTTTCTTCTCAGAAAGAAATGTTTTCGGATTTACAAGCAGAGATTGTGGAAAAAGAGTCAAAATTTCAAAATGTTACACAAGAGTTTGAACAGAAAATTACAAAGTTATTTGAGGAAAATGTTGGATTAGTCAAAGAAGTGAAGAAATGGAAAGATGAAGCTGAGGATACTGCAAAGGATTTTCAAAATCTTTTTGACAAATCCAAGTTCAGACTTTATACACTTACTCAACTTTCTGATGATCAAGCTACTAAGATTCAATCTTATCAGACTGATATGGAAAAGTTACTTGATGAGAAGAGGGAGTTGGTTAGAGTGAACAAGTTGCAAAATGCAAATTTGGATATTCAGAAAAGAAATGAAGATAAACTCGAGAAGGAATTGTTGGCTGGACTAGATGAGTTAAGATTGCAAAAGTATGAGACTAACAAAGTGGCAAAGAAGCTCATTGCAACAGAAAAAGAGTTGGGTGAAGCTTATCAAAGAATTTCTGAATTAAAGATTGAAGTCATTGATTCAAAACGTCTTTTGAACAATGTTACTAACTCACAATCTTTTACAAGTTTTCTGGCCAAGGATGAGAATTTTGAGAAGATGTTTAACAACACTGTGTCACCACCAGGAAGTCTTAAAGAAGGCGTTCATGATTTGAAAGACAAGGATGAGACTGGTGATTATTCTAAGTTTGTTGGTTCCAAATCTGTTGAAGAAAGGAAAGATCACAAAGGCAAGAGTGCTGCAACTTCTGAAGCTCCAAAGGGTGTGTCTAATTCTTCATCTGATGACAAAGAGAAATCTGCAAGTTCAACTAGTGACATTGATGAAACAATAGTTGATGCTCCAAACGATATCAACAAGGTTAAAGCAGAGTTTTCTCGTCTTGCAAAGAACGGACATAAACCGTCTGATTCAGAAGAGAAGGTTTCTGGAAAACATACAGGTTTGGGATTTCAAAAGAAGCAGGTTAAAGTGCATGTTTCAAAGGTACAACAGCAACAACATTTGAAGAAAGTCCATCTGAAGCAAGTCAAGAAGGATGTGTTTGAAGCTGACAAAGTTCAACCTGAGAGATTTTATACACTCAAAGGTTCAGATTAGATATTCTCTGATAAGGAGTTTCCACTTCACTGTGTGGATTCTCAGAAAGTTGCTACGGTCTTTATCAAAACTGATGCTGCTCCAAAGACCAAGAAGAAACAAATAGTCAAATATTCTTCTGGAAATTCAAAGTCTACTCCTAAGAGCCCGACTTCGAAATGGGTTCATGATCATCGGTATCAGGTATTTGATTCCTTTTATGATCATTTTGGAGATGAATATTTTTGTGAAGCTTTGCAAATTCCCAAACGGCGAAATTTAAACAGTCGCTTGTGTTATAATTGCCACCAAAAAGGGCATATGGCACAAGAATGTCCGGTTTCTGCTGCTTCTAGTTCAAGAAAAGGAAAGGTTCCACATGTTGGTAAAGCTTCCAAACAACGATTCATTGATGAATATGGCAGAGTATTTGATGAATATTCACAACCTACATTTTTCAAAACTCAAGGAAGATTTATTCCTCGTTTTCAAAATGTTCCATATGTAGGTTGTTCGTCACAATCAACAGTGACTGGTTCATCAAATACTGATTTACCAAAACAACAAAACTGGAAACCTAAAGTGGTTTCGAAAGGAAACCAGGACACTGGTCGACCAGAAGCAATTCGCTTCGGGTCATTTATGAACTGACGTGTTTGACCAGTGTGCAGGTACTTTTAGAAGACCTATCGGTGATTAAAAAGTTGTTGATGGAGGAGTATTCTGCTGATTTAACTTAAATTACATGTGATAACAATTTCAAAATTGAAATTTTTCTGAAAGCTAACACTGCAAGGTATCCATGTCGAAAGGTCAATTTTTCTTTTTTTTTTACATTTCGTATGTAGTTTAGGGGGGGGAAATTGAAAATACCAAAAATAGTGTCTTTGTGTTTTTGTTAAAATGAAAATCCAACAATAGAGTTTTCATTTTAAGGGGGAGAAAAACAGAAAATACATAAACATTTGAAAAATGAGAAATTGTATCCAACATAATTGGGAAATGATGGTACATTAGTTACATGTCTGGCTCATGGATAAACTAGATGAAAAAGCCATAAGATCATTGTTCAATGTGCTTGGTAGGCTCGGCATTAAATCCGAAAGTATTCAGATGTGATAAAAACATTAAATACTAATGCTTGACCATGTGGACAACATCTTGATGCATGTCTCATGATATCAAGGAAAAGATATGTGAAAAAGAAAATGAGAAGTCATTGTGTATACATGTGTTCATTTTGCAAAGATTTAAACTTGTTTGATTTTCTTTATTTTGTCAAACGATCGGACTTTCTTTGCGTATCGAAAGATCGACCTGATCGTTGTTCGTTTGACGTTCTGCTTTATTCTATTTGGTGTTTCGTATAACTCATCGGACTTTCTCTGCGTGTACGGAAGTACCGACCTGATTGTTGTTGAGTTATACAACTTCAACTTGTTTTATTTTCTTTTTTTGTTAAATCTGAGGCCTTATCTACGTATCGAAAGATCGACCTTAAGGTAGACGATTTAATGTTCTTATTTCTTTTTGCATGGAACACAGTTGACTAAATCATGAATACGATCATTATGTGATTAAATCACAAATGAAATCACAAAGGGTGATATAAAAGCAAAAACATATCTGAGTATGTTTGATAGTGTGGGGTACACTGGTCAAAGCAAATCTAATCAATACAATAACATATCCAGATGTTATGAATATGATTTTGCCTGAGTTTAAGATGGACAAATTATACCAGTAATCGACATGACTTATGTGCTGAAGTAATTGAAATTAAAGTGTTGTTCAGCATGTTATGTTCAATATGATCCCAAGTTGTGATCTTTCTCGTAAAAGACAAATAATAGTGTCTGATTCTGTATTGTATTTTATCTTTCATATCTGGAAAAATCCAAAAAGATTTTAGGTGTGTTTTAGCATTATCTTAGAAAAGTCAAAAAGATTTTCTTTCTTATTTGTTTTCGACCGATCGACATGTGATACGAAATCAAATTTCAAATCTATATCTTGGATTCTCGAAGAGAAATTTTGCGCCAAGATTAAATTAATTTTCAAAGGAAAAGGAAACCGCGTTTCTGTCTTCTGAAGTTGCAGGTTATATGTGTCAAGACTCAAGCATGATGTAAGGGGGAGTTTGTTATATCTTTCACAAGTGGATCTTGAAGATCAAAGATGATTCAAGAGTGATCCAGCCATGCAAGCTCTATTTCTGCCAAGATTTCAAGTTGAAGATCGGATGCAGCGATGTTGAAGATTGAAGACTGAAGTTTTGTTAGATTATAGATACACTACACGTTAAGGGGGAGTTTGTTAGAGCATATACCTATGCTATGATGTGTCTCGTGTATTGTATTTATGTGAGCGTGTCTTAGTATGAGTTTTAGTGACAATATCATTAGCACCGGACCAAATGGTCCGCCGGACCAAATGGTACGCCCGTACCTTTTGGTACGCAGCCTGTTTAGTCACTTAGTATAAATAGGTTGTGTTAGAATGAGTTGTAAACACTTTGAGTCATTCTACACTTTTTGTGTGTGTTTTCTAGAGAGAGAAACCAGAGAGAACTTCTTTGTATCTTCAAGTGATCAATAAGAATTCTCTTATTTACATCTCGTGTTCATTACATTGATCAAAGCATGCAGTAGTAAGATCGTATCTCGGTTTTACAGAAAGACTTTCAAAAGAGGGTGAAGAAATGCATACCTGAGTTGGAAGAGACATATTCTTACCGTTTGACAATGATGGAACCGGCACTTCTTCTGCCTTTTTGACTGATTCTTGGAAATCTGGACAATGAATAGAAGGGGTTGCGTACAACTCCTTTTCTTCAGGACATGCTGAAATGAGATGGGCTTCTGAGCTGGCAGGCTCTGAGACAACTTCTTTGACTATGAGTTTTTCTTTTTCTTCTTCTTTTATCCTACTAAAATAATCCTCTAGAACTTTATGTGTTCTAGCATTATTTTTGTGGTTTCTTCGAGGTCTGTTTTAGGTCGGATATAAGGGGGATTTTCTGTCTGGGGTGATGGACAAAATTTGGATCTTGTGAATTTTGCTCAGTACATTCCAGGAAAACGAAGAAAAAATCATGGGAACAAGATGTAGAGACAGATAATGTTGAAGTTAATTCATTTTCATAATCTTGCTATCTAATATATTTGTGCCCATGATCGTGAGTTAGCTCAGATTGGTTAGTAGTATGACAGAAAGCATTATTTTGCACAGATTGTGAAAAGAATCATAATAATGGCTTGGACTTTTGTCAGGTGCTTCATCCATTCGCAAGAATGCAGGCGTTCTCACTAGAATGTAGCAGTCTCGAGAATAGTGGGGACCACTGCATATTCTGCACCACACAGACTGAAGTAATCCATCATTATAACCGAAGTATTCCTTTGGACTGTTATCCATCCTTGAAACACTTCTTAGACAAAAATAGATGAAGAGAAGATAATAATGGAAAAATTAAAAACAAAGAAAAGAAAAGAAGAAAATTCTAACTAAGACTAAAGACTAAACTAATGGCTGGGTTACCGACTTAGACCATTCTCTAAGTTCTCGTTTGTGTCCACGGAATGGTGCCAAAAAGCTTGGTGTGTGCTGAGTGATATATAAAATATGGCAATATTTTCCGTACTTTTTTAGCAGTTTTGAAACTTTTAAATTTATAAAACACGATTTACTAGACGACTACTATTTCACCACAATACAATGCCCAAGTGCACCCATCGTGGAGCAGCATAGTAGTGGTAAGTTAAATCGGGATCGTTCAAAGACACAATGGAAAATGGGAACTTTGGATACTCAGTCCACTGTCAAATACTAACCAGGTTTAAACTTTTAATAAGTTATAAAAAATTTTGTAGAAATAAATTAAAACTAAAATCTAATAAGATGGTGTTTTTAAGTAATGCAAATCAAAGTTAATATTACTTGGGAGAACTTACCACTGGTTAAGGAAAGTTAAATGGACATATATAATCTTGCTTACTAGCATAAGACCAACCACCTTTCGGAATCTTAGGTTGGTTCACCATCTCCACGATCAATCGTCTGCGAGGAGTGCGAACGTCGTGGGAAGGTGCTGCTAGTAAACAAACGAAGTGGTGTAATGCCACTTAGTTGTAGGGTTCCTTGGTCGGGCAACCGTTACACTCGACACGCCGTCATGAAACAGCAGGGGAACAACCCTGCGTGCCGGATTATTTTATTATAAAAATGACCTTTTAAAGAGACTTTGACCCGTGTCTTTCATACCTAGCTCTCCGCATGTGTATGTCCGACGTAGCCAAAGCGAAGTTCATAAACACGTACCTGTTCGGCTTCCGTGAAGTGACAAAATATTACCAACCCTTTTCCCAACCCGATCTTACAGCCCGCACATGCGTGGTCAGCCGGATTTGCTTACATAGACATAAGGACCCCGAACATATCATGTAGCATGGGACGCGAGTCACCTGAAGGATCATGCATCGTCCCCGACCGGGTGTCACAAGTCCGGTCGATGAGATTTCGACTCCTCAAATGGTCTGTGATACGTTGAGAAAGATCGTTTAAAGAAATCAATAGTAAACTTTCAGTTAAAAGTGTTTTTCTAAAGTCATTAAACGCACCTTAAACAGGTTTATAAAGCCATTAACCAACCCACCAAAGTTTTATTACTTCCCAAGTAAGTATAAGAGTTTAGCCAATCATGGTTTTAGAGATTTGCTTAACACTGTGTTCCCGAGTTCACTTAAGGAGAGAAAGGAAAGGAAAGGGAAGGAAGTGTAAAATATTTGGTGTTCCTGAGTTTCATTTAAGGAGGGAAGGGAAAGGAAACAAAAAAAAATTGTGTTCCCGAGTTTCATTAAAGGAGAGAAAGGGAGAGAAGGGGAGGGAAAGTTATGCTATTTTCTATTGATTTTCTTTCCTTCCGATTTGGAAGAAAAGGAATCACTCCCTTTCTCTTCCTTTCTCTTCCTTTCTCTTCCTTTCCCTTCCTTTCCCTTCCTTTCCCTTCTCTTCGTTTCTCTTTCTTTCCTTCTTTAAGTAAACTCTAGAACACAGCGTAAGGGAAGAAGAAGATTTCTGTGACAACCCGTCCGAATCAGGTCAAACCTCTCTCCGTTGACTTCCGTTGACTTTTAAATTACGTAATAGTTATGTGATTTACTGCTTTAATACATGATTAACCGTGATAGTTAAATGATTAATCGACTTCGATTCCACATTAAACCAAATATATACGTACGTAAAATAATGCGTCTTTCGTATATTAACGGTGGAATTTCAACAATGAGAAAATAAATATAAAATTTGACATTTTATATTTTATCAAAACGACCCGAAACTGTTAAGTCATTTCATGAACTTAAAACGTTTTACGAACTTAAAACAAGTGTTACGTTGTCAAGACTTAGCCGATATCCAAACCATTTAGCCTATTGGGCCTGGTAAGCCCATTAAGCCCAAAATAACTCCGTTCGACCCGAAAATTTAACCGAACACTCGTGACAACTAGTCGAGTACAACCCCAAACTCAGAAACCCGACCCGAGGCCCGAAACCCATTGGGCCGAACCGGCCCAATTCTTCTTTTCTTTTCTTCGCGGCCCGCAAACCAAACCCGATTGGGCTTCGGCCCAATCCGCCTTTACAACCCGATTGGGCTTCGGCCCAACCTATCTCGAGAACACCCACTGGGCCTCGGCCCAGTCCCCATCGCAAGCCAACATGGGCTTCGGCCCATCCTTCTAAATAAAATTAAATGGGCTTTGGCCCAATTCTTAACAAATTCAATTATTTGTTAAAGCCCACAATATTTATAAGTTTTTCTTTATAAAACTTAACCAATCTTTAACCACTTATATTTTTATAAAACTTGGACCATCAACGTTTATAAAAATAAAAATCATTACTCAATTGGATTAAATGTAATTGGATTATATTTTAAAAAGTTGAGATTTTTATAAACTCCTAACACCTCTTTATTTTATAAAAGCTCCTAGAATTTTTATAAAACTTATAAAATTAGTAGCCTACTCAAGAGAATTAGTTGGTTAATTGTGGTGTTGACAACACACAATTAACCAAAGGTTAATAAATCCACTTTTAAGTATAAAAAGGAGGTTAAGGGAGCTTGGTCTCCTTGCACCCAACCAAGCAACACAACACTCTCCCTCTCTTTCTCCCTAGCCGGCCCACACTCCACCGCCAACCACCGTCCGCCGCCGGCCAACCACCGCCGGACCACCGTTGCTCCGCCACTCCGCCGCCGGAAACCGCCACCACCACCCATTTTTCTCTCCATCTTTTCTTGTGAGTTTTCTAAACTCATTTCACCTATGTTTCTCACATGCTTAACCACCCAAGAAACCTTCAAGTCTTGACAACTAAAACCTAAAAATCTATGAACAAAGAATGCTTGCATTTTGTTATGATCAACTAACAAAACTCTCTCTTTAACCTCCTTTCTTTCAAGATCTAGCACCCTTTACTTGGTGTCTTGGAGACTTAAAATAGCCAAGGGGTGTGGTGAAACACACTTGTGAAATCAAAAGAAAGTAATGAGTGTGCACCAAGAATCTTGCATATATGAAATCTTGATTTCATATGTTAGTTGATTTTAACAAAACCTCAAGCCTCTTCATATAAAATGTTAACTAACAAATCTATACATGTTTATATTTATTTGTCCTAACACAAATGTGTTAGTGATTGTTATTTATATTCTTTGTCCTAACACAAATGTGTTAGTGATTGTTATTTACATTTCCATGTCCTAACACAAATGTGTTAGTGATTGTATTTATTTTCTTGTCCTAACACAAAGGTGTTAGTGATTGCATTTAAATATATAATTGGTCCCAACATAAATATGTTGGTTGATTTTATTAATTCATGTTATTTATTGAAAATATTAACTAACAATATAATCCATGTTATATTTTGTTAACTTATTACATAAATGATAATAAACAAATATATAAACTAAGAATCATGGACTTATTTAAATAAAAGTTACATGTGTAACCTATGACTAAAACAAAAAGAATATACTTCTTAAAAATAAGTCAAGTAACATATTTAATGTGTTACTAATGATTAAATGATTGGACAAAAAGAATAAAAATAAATGCTAGATTTGATAAGAATAATATTTATGTCAAATGATTAATTTGACATAAATACTTGGATTTATTACAAGTTTTAATCTTTCTTAAAACTTGCTAGAAATGGACATTTTATAAAAAGATTCTTTTTGAAGATAAATATTTTCATAAAAGATTTTTATAAAAATAAACCAAGACAAATCATTTGTTTAAAATATTTACAAGGACTTTTAATGTTACTTTGATAAAAACAAAGCATCCAAAATGAACCAACGTTCGTTGGAGATTTTAAATAAAAGTCAAGTTTTATAAATCGAACGTTATAAATCCAAGCGTCGCCATAAATATTTTTATCAACATTTTTCTATATAATATTTCATGAACTTGAAATATTAACTCACCTTTGAAAATGATTAAACGTTTAAAACCTTAAATGTTTTCCTTAAAGGTTTATGTTTTATAAATAAAACAAACGTTAATAATTATTTTGACAAATAATTATTTGCAAGGAAACTTAAACTTTGTTTTATTCACTAAATAATTGTTAATCGTAATTATTCAAAATAATTATAACTTGCAAGATTAACAAAATCGACTAAGTAATTATTTAATTAAAATAATTATTCGAACTTGTGAAAATAATAATAAACATTATTATATCTTTTTTTTACTCAATGTTCAAGACTTGGTCGAATTATTGAAGATGATTATTTGTTTATATTTATTGGACACAAATATAAATAACCATAAATGTATTTAATAAATAAATACAAGATAACGAGTTTTCGATAATACAAACGGACTTAAATCGTCAAGACTTGACCGGTATCACTTGGGTGACTTATGTTACTCAAATGATCATAGACCTTATGCATGTGCTATTTAATTATTTAGGACGTTACGTGCTACCGTCCTTTGCTGCTTAAATACCGCTTATCTGCTAAAACTGTGAGTTTCACGGCCCCTTTTCCTTTTAACTGTTTTATACTTGGGGGAGAAATCATGAAAACTGATTAAATGCTTTTTACTTGATATTATGGTTTACTTGTTAGCCGTATGACTACTTGTTCTCTTACTGATTGCCCAACTTGGTACATTATCGTTATAAACGTTTGTACAACCGAAAATCCCATCATTAATTGATTTCAATTAGTTCTGTACGAAACGATAGCTAGTGAGTAGATCTATTTGGGTTGACAACCCTACCCTAACTGGTAGCTCCAGTTCTGACTCCGGATTGTCTGGGGGTACACGTCAGTTATTCTGCACTGTTTAACATCTCTGGGCAAGAGATGCCGGGTGGGTAAACTGTTAGTATTTGAAATCAAGGTTCAGGTGAGATCATACAACAACAACAATAAACCCTGATAATATTTAAGTATACCGAAACTGTTTTACAACTATTTACAACTGTTTAACTATCGAGTCCGAAACCTGTGAACCTCACCAACTTTATGTTGACCCGTTTTACATTCATGATTTCTTAGGTAATTGACGAGACTACCTTGAAGACATGCAAATGGAGCTCACAAATGCTAACGGACCTGTCCTTGGAGTCATAGTCCCAATTATCCAGCTTAACCATTTTATGCTTTTAATAATCGTTTAAGACTTATGTTTTCAAAATATGTAAGACATTAATGTTTCCACTACTCTTTCCGCTGCAATGAAACGAATTAATGTTTTATGAAGTTTTTAAATTATTAGAAGTGTTCTATGTATCCTCGACTATGATTCCATTCTCGCTCACACCCGAAACCGTTGACCGGGGTGTGACAGATTGGTATCAGAGCCGTGGTTATAGCGAACCAGGATAAACAAACAAACAAAACAAAACGGAAACCAAGCCTGGACTATAACCCACTCCGAAGCGACCATTTGCATGTCAAGACCTCCTATGTTTACTTATGTTTACTTATGTGTTACCACGTTACCATGATGTTACTGACACAGTTCCTTTTTGGAATATTTTCGCAGTGATGGCTTCGAAAGAGGTCATTTGCGTTGCCGATTCTGAGGAGGAGCCCAGTGTTGAGTATACGCCATCACCCGAAGACTACATCCCTTCCAGCCCCGAGACAGAGGGCGCCACTGTGGGAGTCATACGCCCGAACCCTATACCAGCAGGTTTCTTGAGTCCTATCAGGCGTAGGACCTCCGACGACACCCCCGACCACCCTGCTCCCACCGCCACTACTGGCGGTGCAGCCACTGCGGATGCCACTAGCTCCGCCGACCCCTTCGCAGGCCGAGATCGGTCTGTGAAGACCTTTGTCGCCACGCCTGGTGGCGGCAGACGGGGATTTACCCCGGGGCGGGCAGCTGGCCCATCCCGGACTAGGGAGGTCCGACGTACCTCTGGTGAGCCCGCGCCCAAGCGGCGCCAGGTGTTCGACCTACCCCACCTCGCCTGGATACCCGACCAGATCCAGCACTGGCGGATCATCGAGGAGTTCCCGAGCTGTTATGATCGGGGAGAGTCCTCACTTCCTGATCCCTTCCGCCGAGTGCCTCTGGGTATCTCGCCCTTTACTCACGAGCCCATCCCTGACACCGTTCCATTACTGGTGGCTCGTTTGAGACGCCTTGAGGCCGATCTGGGGGAGCTGAACGCCGATATCGGTCAGCTACCTGCAGCCACTGAGGTGTTTCACCTCAGGAACCAGATGGCTGAGCTGACCGGGCGCATGCGCGCCACTGACGGCGCCATGGAGTCCCTCCATGCCCACATGACTGGGGTCAGCATGGCCACGACTGATCTGCTTCTCTCGCACGAGAGATTGCAGGGGAGAGTCTCTGCTTTGGAGTTCGTCTCCGGACGACTTCTCGCCACTCTCCAGGCCTTGACCCAGAGACCACCGGTCTTCTTCATGCCCCCAGGACCTCCACCACCCCCACCAGCATTCTAGGTAGATGAGACCTAGTAACTTTTGATAGCCATTTTATGGATGAAACATGTTAGCATTAGTCAGGATTGGGACTGCGAGCCCACGATGCAAACTTGTTATTTTGGATGTGTTTTATCTGTAATATGGTAACAAACTTGATGTATGAATTCCGATGATTATGCTATGGGAAAAATCTTTTGTTATGTTATGATTCATGTGTATGTTTATGTTATGCTCATGTTATAGTTATGTTGTGATTGTGTAATTATATTGTTACGACATGTTGTATCACTTCACCGTTCCTATCTTATGTTCTTGGTTGTGTTGCGTGAAAATGTTTTGGCAGTTGATGTATGTCGTGGCAGTTATTCTCGAGCATGTAATAACCCCATTTACATATTATCTAAATTTTTCTTTATGTTGACAATTGTAACTTAAAGCAAAATCATGCCACCGAGACGCCGAACCACCAGGAACTCTTCACCTCCTCCACCTCCTCCCCCTATGACTCCCGAGGAAATCGAGGAGATGATTGCTAATCGCGTAGCAGAAACTGTTGCCGCTGCGGAAGCCCAGCGTCAAAACGACAATGGGGCGCGCGGTAAGTACGAATTAACCAATGTTAGAAAAACACCCGATTACAATTTTCCTAAATTGTATTCAACGTTTCAATCTAACAATTGCAGGCCCCCGTGAATGTTCATACAAGGACTTTATGAACTGCAAACCCTCAAATTTCAAGGGTTCTGAAGGCGCTGTTGGGTTAGTTCGCTGGTTTGAGAAAATGGAGTCCGTCTTCCGCATAAGCAACTGCCCCGAGCAGTACATGGTCAAGTATTCCACCTGCGCTTTGACTGATAGCGCTCTGACCTGGTGGAACTCCCATGCCGATGCTATGGGGACTGATTTGGCCTATGCCATGACTTGGGACGAGCTCAAACAGCTGCTTCGCGATGAGTACTGCCCAAGAGAAGAGCTTCAGAAGCTCGAAGCTGAATTCTGGAACCTCACCATGAACGGAGCCGACGTTGCCGGTTATACTAAGAGGTTCCGTGAGCTCGCTCATCTCTGTCCAACCATGATCACTCCTCTCTACAAGAAGATTGAACGGTACATCTGGGGACTTGCACCCCATATTCAGGGAAATGTCCTTTCCTCGAATCCTCAGACTTTTCAGGATGCTGTGCGCCTGGCACACAACCTGATTTACCAAGCCAACCGTCAAGGTGTGAACCTTGACAAGAAGAAGTCTGAGAACAAGGCCCCTGAAACCAGTACCACTCCTTCCACCAACAAGAAGCCTGATAACAAGCGGAAACGCGGATTCTGGAGGAACCGCGATGATAAGGCCCCTGCCAAGGAAGCTGAAACTGTGAAGGTCTTTGCTGCTACTACCCCTGCCCATGTTGTCCGAAAGACTGGATACAACGGTGGAGCACCTCTGTGCAACAAGTGCAATCTCCACCACACACTTGATTGTGGCAACGTCTACTGCAACATATGCAAGACGAAAGGGCACGTAGCACGAGACTGTCCGAAGCGCACCTGTTACGGTTGCGGAACCACCGGGCACTACAAGAAGGATTGCCCGAAGGCAGGAAACCAGGACCCGAATCAGGCTAGAGGAAGAGCCTTTGTAATCAATGCCGGAGAGGCTCGCCGTGACCCCAACACGGTGACGGGTACGTTTCTACTAAACAATCATTATGCTTCCGTTTTATTCGATACTGGTGCTGATAGGAGCTTCGTGTCTACCGAATTTGGTCAATTACTCGAAATTACCCCTGTTGCCTTAGACACTAAGTTCACAGTAGAATTAGCAAACGGAGAATTAGTAGAAACTAGCATTATTTATCCCAATTGCTCATTAGAACTCTCCGATCATCCCTTCAGCATTGATTTGATGCCTGTAGAACTAGGAAGTTTTGATGTTATCATAGGCATGGACTGGTTATCTAAGAACCGTGCGGAAATCGTGTGCCATGAGAAATTAGTTAGGATGCCACTCGAAGATGGCAACACTCTAAACGTACAAGGCGAGAAGAGTGGAACCCAACTAAACCTCATATCTAGTATGAAGGCACGAAAGTTCCTTCGTAAAGGATGTCAGGCCATCCTAGCACACGTAACTGAGAAGAAACCAAAGGAGAAGAACATAGCAGATGTTCCCGTTGTCCGCGAATACCCGGAAGTCTTTCCCGAAGACTTGCCAGGTTTACCGCCGACACGACAAGTGGAGTTTCGCATTGACTTGGCACCAGGTGCCGCCCCCGTAGCTAGATCTCCGTATCGTCTGGCACCTTCCGAGATGCAGGAGTTATCTAGCCAATTGCAAGAATTGCTAGATAAAGGCTTCATCCGACCAAGCCACTCTCCGTGGGGAGCACCCGTGCTATTTGTCAAGAAGAAAGATGGAACCTTCCGGATGTGCATCGATTACCGGGAACTGAACAAGCTGACTGTGAAGAACCGTTACCCGCTTCCTAGGATCGACGACCTGTTTGACCAACTTCAAGGGTCGAGCTTCTACTCCAAGATCGACCTAAGATCAGGATACCATCAACTCAGGGTTAGAGATGAAGACATTTCGAAGACAGCGTTCAGAACACGCTATGGCCATTATGAGTTCCTCGTAATGCCATTTGGTTTGACAAACGCACCTGCAGTGTTCATGGACCTGATGAACCGCGTATGCAAACCCTACCTGGATAAGTTTGTTATCGTGTTCATTGACGACATCCTTATCTACTCCCGTAGTAAGGAAGAACACGAACAACATCTGAGACTTATTCTGGAGTTACTGAAGAAGGTTTACGTGGAATGGAGAAGCAGCTAGAAGAGAAATCTGATGGAACCAAGGTCTTCATGGATAGGCTATGGGTACCTGTCTATGGAGGACTTAGACAATTGATCTTCGATGAAGCTCACAAGTCCAGATATTCCATTCATCCTGGCTCAGACAAGATGTATCACGGTCTGAAGAAACAGTTCTGGTGGCCTAACATGAAAGCCGAGATAGCCACCTATGTCGGCAAATGCTTAACATGTTCAAAGGTCAAAGCCGAATACCAGAAGCCCTCTGGATTGTTGACTCAACCAGTAATCCCCGAATGGAAATGGGAAGAAATTTCCATGGACTTTATCACGAAATTGCCTAAATCCAGATCAGGATATGACGCTATCTGGGTGATAGTCGATCGATTAACGAAGTCAGCACACTTCTTACCGGTCAATGAGAAGGATAAGATGGATAAGCGAGCCAAACTTTACATAAAGGAAGTCGTCTCGCGCCACGGCGTGCCCAAATCCATCATATCCGACCGAGACAGTCGATTCACCGCACATTTCTGGAAATCTCTACAGAAAGCTTTGGGTACTCGACTCGACATGAGTACTGCCTACCATCCACAGACAGATGGCCAAAGTGAGAGAACGATCCAAACGCTTGAGGATATGCTGAGAGCATGTGTGATAGATTTCGGACCTAAGTGGGACGAGCACCTCCCTCTTGCCGAATTCTCGTATAACAATAGTTATCACACCAGCATCCAAGCCGCTCCTTTCGAAGCACTTTATGGGAGAAAGTGCAGATCCCCGCTCTGCTGGAATGAGGTTGGCGACAGTCAGTTGACTGGACCCGAGCTAATCTTTGAAACGACTGAATTAATCTTCCGGATCCGAGATCGCCTGAGAGCTGCCCGAGACAGGCAAAAGAGCTACGCCGACAACCGACGAAAACCCTTGGCCTTCAAAAAGGGTGATCGTGTCATGCTAAAGGTATCACCTTGGAAAGGTGTCATCCGGTTCGGCAAACGAGGAAAGCTCAACCCTCGTTACATTGGTCCCTTTGAAATCACTGAAACCATCGGACCAGTAGCTTATCGTTTGAACCTGCCTGCCGAGCTAAGCAGCGTTCACAATGTCTTTCATGTCTGTAATCTTAAGAAATGCTTATCTGATGAAACGCTCATCGTTCCTCTTGATGAGATTCAAGTGGACGAAACCTTACACTTCATTGAGGAACCCGTGGAGATACTTGATCGAGAAATCAAACAGCTGAAGCATAGCCGCATTCTGTTGATACATGAAATGTACGTCGTGTGAAGTATCAAATGAAGACCAAGTTCAAGCCAATTTAGGGTTGGCCGAACCTGGTCCGAACCTGAAGTTCGGACCGTCCGAACCTGAGGTTCGGAGAGAGTTCGGCCAGTCGTATATATATAGTTGTTTGGTCTTTGTGTTGAGTAGTTCTGAGCGTGCGAGATCTGTTAAGTGTGTGTTTCTGAGTGTGTTTCTCTGAGTCTGATTCTGAGTGTTTTTCTGATTGTAATTGTTCTTGTTTGATCAATAAAACAATCGGTTAATTACGTTTCGATGTCCGATTAGCTAGATCGAGTAGACGATCCGATGTTCACGCATTTTCAAGTGGTATCAGAGCTTTCTGGTTCTCTTTACTGATCTGTGGTTGCTATTATCGGATTATTGAACGTTTTTGAAGTTTTCTCGAGTTTCGTTACGTGTTTTCGATCATTTCTGACGTGTGTTTTGTACTAAAATTGTTCCTAAACAGTTTTCTATCGAATTTTCTGATCCACCATATCGAGTTTCGTCAAAATCAGTCCGTTTTCGCGAAGTTTTCGAAAAATGACTTCGAGGTTCGGAGGTTACTGGGCAAGCTCGGAGTAACCGCTCCGAACTTGAGGTTCGGAGGTGTTCGGCGAGAGTTCGGTGATAGATCGGTCTAGATCGGAGTCTTTGTAGGTTCGGAGTTCGTTCGGTGAGAGTTCGGACAAGGATCGGAGAATCTTCGGGGTTTTTGAGGTTCGGTAAAAGATTGGAGGTGTTCGGTGAAGTTCGGACTAGTTCGGAGGAAGCTCGGAGGGTACAGTAGGTTCGGACAAGTTTGGTCAGATCAGAATTATTTTTCAAATTTTCAACGATGTCGGAATTTCAAGCTTTTGCCTCAATGCAAAGTGCTATGCAGACCATGATGAATTATGACAATGAAATCGGAACAAGTCAGAAAGTTCCCAAATTGTTGAAATTAGAAGATTATCAGAATTGGAAGAAACGTTTTTCAGCGTATATCAGCACAAATAATATTGACTTATGGATTCCAATTAGAAAATTATATGAAAAACCAAAAGAAGATGGAGAGTCTAAGGAAATTGAAGATTTTGATGCTGCTGAAAGAAAGAGTTATGAACTTGAACAAAAAGCTTATGGTTATCTTACCATGGCTTTACCTACTGAACTGTTACATCAATTCAGCACGTGTAAGAAGTCAAAGCAGTTATGGGATGCTTTATCAGCAAGGTGTGAAGGAAATGAGCAGTATAAGAAAAGTCGAAAGAAGGTTTTGAGTAAGGAATTTGATAATTTCCAGCATTATGAGAATGAAAATATAACAGCTCTTGTCTCAAGGTTATCTCATCTGATTAGTGAATTGAAGATTGTGGGAATTGAGAAAACTGATGAAGAGTTAAAGGAAAAGATTATGGAAGCATTACCAGACAAATGGGAAAATTATGTTTTGCTTATCACTCATGATAAAGAATACTCAACGTTGACATTTCATGAGCTTACTGGAAAGCTTCATGCTCGTGAAATGGAAATGTTAAATTCAAAGAAATCAACTGCTACCTTGCAACATCCTGAGTTGTATCATGGTGAAAATTCAGCAAGCATAAATGCTAAAACTAAACCAAATTTGAATTCTGCACCAAGTGTTGCTTTTCTAGCTGGAGCTTCAGGAAATTCTGATAATAATTCTTCAAGAGGTTGCAATTTCACAATTCCGAATATTTCAACTCAAAGTGCTTTCTCGGCTGAATCAACGGAGGATTGTGCCAAAATGATTTCTGCATTGATTTCATCGTCGTTTGGTTTGATTCTCAAAAATGTTGCTGATGCAAAGTTAACCAGTGAAGATCTTGATGAACTTGATGATGATCAATTGACTGAATTGGATGTTTCGTGGCAATATGCTATGTTATGTCAACGGTCAAAGAGATTTTTTAAGAAACATGGAAGACGTATTTCTGGTGACAAGTTGGGTTTCGACAAGTCAAAGTTAAAGTGTTATAACTGTCAACAACTTGGACATTTTGCCAAAGAATGTCAACAGAAATCTGCTACTCCACAATCATCCAAACCTGGTTTTACTCAACCATCTACAAGTAACACAGGCAAGACAACAGCTTTGACGGTTCAAAAAGATGGTGCTATTGATTGGGGTAAACATTTTGGATATGATTCATCAGCTTTAATAGTTACTCATGATTTACAAGAAGATTATTGTTCGGATACTAGTTCTGATACTAGTTCAATTCCAAGTTCTTATGAATCTGCTGAAAACTTGGAAAGTCTGATGAAGGAAAATGCTTTGTTGATGAAGAAGGTTCAACAATTGTCTGAGACATTTGTTGTGATTAATTCAGAATTGAAGATTTCTAAAGAACATGAATCAGAGTTGGTTTTGAAGAATGAGGGTTTGGTTACTGACATCAAAATGTTGAATGAAGTTATAGATGTTTTGAAGCAAGATAAGAAGAATGTTGAAACTTCAAAAGTTGAAATTTGTGAAGAAAAGGATGAATTGATGCAAGAAGTGAAGAAATGGAAGGAAGAGGCAGAAGATGCAGCGAATGATTTCCAGAATTTGTTTGATAAATCCAAAATCAAGCTTGATTTACTTACCAAAAGTGTTGAAGAATCTGATACTAAGATTAAAGCATATCAAGTTGATATGGAAAAGTTATTAGATGAGAAGCGAGAGTTGGTTAGGGTTAATAAGGTGCAAACTGCAAATTTGGAAATTCAAAAGAGAAATGAAGCTAAACTGAAGAAGGAGTTACATGAAGGACTTGATAATCTTCGCTTACAAAAATTTGAAACTCACAAAGTTGCCAAGCGTTTGATTGCTAAAGAAAAGGAATTTGCAGAAGCTCAACAGCAAATTTCTGATCTTAAAATTCAAGTTCTTGATGCTAAAAGACTTCTCAACAATGTTTCAAATTCTCAAGTTTTCACAAGCTTCTTAGCAAATGATGCAAATTTTGAAAGAATGTTTGATAAAACTGCATCACCTCCTGCTCATATTAAAGAAGCGTTCAAAGAGGTGAAGGAACAGGTTGATGATTTTGATTATTCAAAGATATCATCTTCTACTTCTGCAGACGCAAAAGTTGTCAAGAAGAAGAAAAACAAGAAGAACAAGAAAAAGGTTTTGAAATCTGAGATTCCTCTAGCACCAAAATTTGTTTCTGGTTCATTCTCTGCTGATAATAAGAAGTCGGCTACATCCAGTGCCAAGATTCAGTCTCAACCTGAAATTGATGAGACTATTTTCTATGATCAGAAGAAAATTCCTGATGTGAAAGCCGAATTCACAAGATTAGCTAAGAATGGACATCAGAATTCAACTACTGAGGAAAGGATTTCAGGTAAATGTACTGGTCTAGGTTTTCAAGTTCCAAAGAATCAAGCTGCAGAAGTCCCAGCATCTGAATCACCAAATCTCAAGAAGCTTAAGTTGAAGCAAGTGAAGAAGGAGGTTTTCAAAGCAGAAAAAGTTCAACCTGAGAGATTCTACAAACTCAAGGGTTCAGATCAATTGTTTTCTGATAAAGAGTTTCCTCTTCACTGCGTGGATGCTCGGAAGATTTCGGAAGTGTTCGTGAAAGCTAAAATGTCTTCTGAGAGTTCTAAATCTCTAAGCCCTACTTCTAAATGGGTGCATGATCATCGTCATCAGGTCTATGATTCTATTTCTGATCATGTTCAAGATATTCATGTGTGTTCGTCACAGGTACATCAAAAGTGGGACAACTCCACATTTTTATGTTATGTTTGCCGTCAAAGAGGGCACATGGCAAAAGATTGTCCACTTCCTGCTGAATCAAATTCAAGGTTTCACAAGAAACCAGTTTTTGGTAATCCTGCCCGACCTAAGTTCTTCAATGAACACGGCAGAGTTTTTGATGAAGTTGAGCCTACATTCTTTCAAAAACAAAAACGTTTTGTTCCAAAGTTTTCAAAGGATCAAAATGTAGGTTCATCATCACAGTCACCTGTGACAGTTTCATCGACAACTGAATTACCAAAACAACAACAATGGAAACCTAAGGTAGTTTCAAAGCAAAATCAGGACACTGGTCGACCAGAAGCAATTCGCTTCGGGTCTTTTGTGAACTAATCAGGTTGTCCAGTATGCAGGTACTTCTAGAAGACCTATCGACGATTGAAAAGTTGTTGATGGAGGAGTATTCTGCTTAATTTAAATTTAATGACAAATTTTTCTCCTATGCAAATTTTATGCATTCTAAAATCTGCTACATATCCGTGTTGATTGATCATTTTTGTTTGTTACAAGTTTTTCTCCAAAAAGCCAACAATAGAGTCTTGTTTTTGTGTAAAATGAAAATCCAAAAATAGAGTTTTTATTTTAAGGGGGAGAATTGTAAGTAAGGGGGAGTAATTGAGCATGTCATGGAAAGAAGGTGAATACATGCAAAATATATAAGGAAGGAAGGTGAATACATGCAAAATATAAAAATTGTGAGAAATTGATCATTGGGAAATGATGGTACATTGGCATACGTATCTGACTCATGGATAGAGTAGATGAAAGAGCCATAAGATCATTGTTTGATGTGCATGGTAGGCTCGACAAATCAGAAAGTATTCAGATGTGATATACACTAAATACTAATGCTTGATCATGTGGATAACATCTTGATGCGTATTTCATGACACAAAAGAAAAATAAGTGTGAAAAGAGTAATGAGAAGTCACTGTGTACACATGTGTTCTTTTTGCAAAGATTTAAACTTGTTTGATTTTCTTTATTTTGTCAAACGATCGGACTTTCTCTGCGTGTCGAAAGACCGACCTGATTGTTGTTCGTTTGACGTTCTGCTTTATTTTCTTTGGTGTTTCGTATAACTCATCGGACTTTCTCTGCGTGTACGGGAGTACCGACCTGATTGTTGTTGAGTTATACAAATTCAACTTGTTTTATTTTTCTTATTTTGTTAAATCCGAGGCCTTATCTGCGTATCGAAAGATCGACCTTAAGGTAGACGATTTAACGTTCTTATTTCTTTTTGCATGGAACACAGTTGACTGTATCATGAAAAATAGTATGCAATGTGAAACTTCACAAATGCAATCACACAAACGGAAAAGAAAGAAAAACAGAAAATGTCTGAATATGTCTGATAGTGTGGGATACACTGGTCAAAGAAAATCTAATCAATACCTTAACATATCCAGTTGTTATGAGTATGATTTTGTTTGAGCTTAAGATGGACAAATTATATCGGCAATCGACATGACTTATGTGTTTCAATTAATTGAAATTGAAGTGTAGTTCAGTGCGTTATGACCAATATGATCCCGTATAGTGATCTTTCTCATACCAAAAATAGTGTCTGATTCTGTATTGCAATTTCATTTCATACCAAGAAAAGTACAAAAAGATTTTTGATGTGTTTTAGCATAAACTTTGAAATATCAAAAAGATTTTAGGTTTGTTTTAATATAACTTTTCAAAAAGCCAAAAAGATTTTTTTTTATTTTTCGATCCGATCAACATATGATATAAAATCATTTTTCAAAAACATATCTTGGAGTCTCAAAGAGACGTTTTGCGCCAAGATTATTTAAGTTTGATGCAGGATGCTGTAGTGCAAGATATCATCAACTTCAAGTCTTCTGAAGCTTGTTGATAAAGACCAGAGATTTACAGAATGTCATCAAGTATTCAAGATTGAGCTACGATCGAGTTGAGGAGGAGTTTGTTCGAAGATTCATTTCATTGGACGAACGAGATCTTAATTTGAGGGGGAGCTTGATTGAAGATACAATGTTGATGATGTTAAAGAAATTAGAAAAGGATACTGCACACGACGAGGGGGAGTTCCATAGTAAAGGTACGATGGAACTCTAGACGAGGCCCAGAGTATACGTGGGAACGCGAGGATCAAATGCGCCGGAAGTATCCACGTCTGTTTGAGAACGTCGCAGTCCACCAGTAACCAAGAACTGAATTTCGGGACGAAATTCTTCTAACTGGGGGAGAATGTGACAACCCGTCCGAATCAGGTCAAACCTCTCTCCGTTGACTTCCGTTGACTTTTAAATTACGTAATAGTTATGTGATTTACTGCTTTAATACATGATTAACCGTGATAGTTAAATGATTAATCGACTTCGATTCCACATTAAACCAAATATATACGTACGTAAAATAATGCGTCTTTCGTATATTAACGGTGGAATTTCAACAATGAGAAAATAAATATAAAATTTGACATTTTATATTTTATCAAAACGACCCGAAACTGTTAAGTCATTTCATGAACTTAAAACGTTTTACGAACTTAAAACAAGTGTTACGTTGTCAAGACTTAGCCGATATCCAAACCATTTAGCCTATTGGGCCTGGTAAGCCCATTAAGCCCAAAATAACTCCGTTCGACCCGAAAATTTAACCGAACACTCGTGACAACTAGTCGAGTACAACCCCAAACTCAGAAACCCGACCCGAGGCCCGAAACCCATTGGGCCGAACCGGCCCAATTCTTCTTTTCTTTTCTTCGCGGCCCGCAAACCAAACCCGATTGGGCTTCGGCCCAATCCGCCTTTACAACCCGATTGGGCTTCGGCCCAACCTATCTCGAGAACACCCACTGGGCCTCGGCCCAGTCCCCATCGCAAGCCAACATGGGCTTCGGCCCATCCTTCTAAATAAAATTAAATGGGCTTTGGCCCAATTCTTAACAAATTCAATTATTTGTTAAAGCCCACAATATTTATAAGTTTTTCTTTATAAAACTTAACCAATCTTTAACCACTTATATTTTTATAAAACTTGGACCATCAACGTTTATAAAAATAAAAATCATTACTCAATTGGATTAAATGTAATTGGATTATATTTTAAAAAGTTGAGATTTTTATAAACTCCTAACACCTCTTTATTTTATAAAAGCTCCTAGAATTTTTATAAAACTTATAAAATTAGTAGCCTACTCAAGAGAATTAGTTGGTTAATTGTGGTGTTGACAACACACAATTAACCAAAGGTTAATAAATCCACTTTTAAGTATAAAAAGGAGGTTAAGGGAGCTTGGTCTCCTTGCACCCAACCAAGCAACACAACACTCTCCCTCTCTTTCTCCCTAGCCGGCCCACACTCCACCGCCAACCACCGTCCGCCGCCGGCCAACCACCGCCGGACCACCGTTGCTCCGCCACTCCGCCGCCGGAAACCGCCACCACCACCCATTTTTCTCTCCATCTTTTCTTGTGAGTTTTCTAAACTCATTTCACCTATGTTTCTCACATGCTTAACCACCCAAGAAACCTTCAAGTCTTGACAACTAAAACCTAAAAATCTATGAACAAAGAATGCTTGCATTTTGTTATGATCAACTAACAAAACTCTCTCTTTAACCTCCTTTCTTTCAAGATCTAGCACCCTTTACTTGGTGTCTTGGAGACTTAAAATAGCCAAGGGGTGTGGTGAAACACACTTGTGAAATCAAAAGAAAGTAATGAGTGTGCACCAAGAATCTTGCATATATGAAATCTTGATTTCATATGTTAGTTGATTTTAACAAAACCTCAAGCCTCTTCATATAAAATGTTAACAAACAAATCTATACATGTTTATATTTATTTGTCCTAACACAAATGTGTTAGTGATTGTTATTTATATTCTTTGTCCTAACACAAATGTGTTAGTGATTGTTATTTACATTTCCATGTCCTAACACAAATGTGTTAGTGATTGTATTTATTTTCTTGTCCTAACACAAAGGTGTTAGTGATTGCATTTAAATATATAATTGGTCCCAACATAAATATGTTGGTTGATTTTATTAATTCATGTTATTTATTGAAAATATTAACTAACAATAAAATCCATGTTATATTTTGTTAACTTATTACATAAATGATAATAAACAAATATATAAACTAAGAATCATGGACTTATTTAAATAAAAGTTACATGTGTAACCTATGACTAAAACAAAAAGAATATACTTCTTAAAAATAAGTCAAGTAACATATTTAATGTGTTACTAATGATTAAATGATTGGACAAAAAGAATAAAAATAAATGCTAGATTTGATAAGAATAATATTTATGTCAAATGATTAATTTGACATAAATACTTGGATTTATTACAAGTTTTAATCTTTCTTAAAACTTGCTAGAAATGGACATTTTATAAAAAGATCCTTTTTGAAGATAAATATTTTCATAAAAGATTTTTATAAAAATAAACCAAGACAAATCATTTGTTTAAAATATTTACAAGGACTTTTAATGTTACTTTGATAAAAACAAAGCATCCAAAATGAACCAACGTTCGTTGGAGATTTTAAATAAAAGTCAAGTTTTATAAATCGAACGTTATAAATCCAAGCGTCGCCATAAATATTTTTATCAACATTTTTCTATATAATATTTCATGAACTTGAAATATTAACTCACCTTTGAAAATGATTAAACGTTTAAAACCTTAAATGTTTTCCTTAAAGGTTTATGTTTTATAAATAAAACAAACGTTAATAATTATTTTGACAAATAATTATTTGCAAGGAAACTTAAACTTTGTTTTATTCACTAAATAATTGTTAATCGTAATTATTCAAAATAATTATAACTTGCAAGATTAACAAAATCGACTAAGTAATTATTTAATTAAAATAATTATTCGAACTTGTGAAAATAATAATAAACATTATTATATCTTTTTTTTTACTCAATGTTCAAGACTTGGTCGAATTATTGAAGATGATTATTTGTTTATATTTATTGGACACAAATATAAATAACCATAAATGTATTTAATAAATAAATACAAGATAACGAGTTTTCGATAATACAAACGGACTTAAATCGTCAAGACTTGACCGGTATCACTTGGGTGACTTATGTTACTCAAATGATCATAGACCTTATGCATGTGCTATTTAATTATTTAGGACGTTACGTGCTACCGTCCTTTGCTGCTTAAATACCGCTTATCTGCTAAAACTGTGAGTTTCACGGCCCCTTTTCCTTTTAACTGTTTTATACTTGGGGGAGAAATCATGAAAACTGATTAAATGCTTTTTACTTGATATTATGGTTTACTTGTTAGCCGTATGACTACTTGTTCTCTTACTGATTGCCCAACTTGGTACATTATCGTTATAAACGTTTGTACAACCAAAAATCCCATCATTAATTGATTTCAATTAGTTCTGTACGAAACGATAGCTAGTGAGTAGATCTATTTGGGTTGACAACCCTACCCTAACTGGTAGCTCCAGTTCTGACTCCGGATTGTCTGGGGGTACACGTCAGTTATTCTGCACTGTTTAACATCTCTGGGCAAGAGATGCCGGGTGGGTAAACTGTTAGTATTTGAAATCAAGGTTCAGGTGAGATCATACAACAACAACAATAAACCCTGATAATATTTAAGTATGCCGAAAACTGTTTTACAACTATTTACAACTGTTTAACTATCGAGTCCGAAACCTGTGAACCTCACCAACTTTATGTTGACCCGTTTTACATTCATGATTTCTTAGGTAATTGACGAGACTACCTTGAAGACATGCAAATGGAGCTCACAAATGCTAACGGACCTGTCCTTGGAGTCATAGTCCCAATTATCCAGCTTAACCATTTTATGCTTTTAATAATCGTTTAAGACTTATGTTTTCAAAATATGTAAGACATTAATGTTTCCACTACTCTTTCCGCTGCAATGAAACGAATTAATGTTTTATGAAGTTTTTAAATTATTAGAAGTGTTCTATGTATCCTCGACTATGATTCCATTCTCGCTCACACCCGAAACCGTTGACCGGGGTGTGACAATTTCATAGACAAAAACTTACAAATTCTTACTTAAGTTAAAGTTCTTATAAACTTGATTACAAAACATTAAAAACGTCAAATGGCTCAACTATACTACAAGAGAGGAGGAAAGAATTGAGCAAAGTGGAATGGGGGAGGAGAGCTCCTTTTATAGGCAGAATCCAAGTTTGGCACGGGCCGTGAATCAGAAAGGATCTTGAGGTTTGCACGAGGCATGCCGTACTACCAGAATCTTGGAATCTTGCACTTTTAATCTTTTTTCGTCCATAATTTATTCCTTTTGTGATTCCAGCCCTTTTATTCCTGAAAAACTAAAAAGAAAATAAAATAGCTCTGTTTTGAGGTTAGTAACTCAGAATCGTGGCAAAATGTGGAAGATATTAGATATAAAAACATGTATATTTTGACGCATATCAATATGGTTTACCCAGAAGTGCAGCGTATTGTGCAGGAACAGTCAAGGAGGATTCTCATTAAACTTATGATTGTGATAGTGATTGTATCAGGCACATGATAGGAAGCATCTCTCTATTACATGACATGCAAATTTTTAATGGAGAGTATGTTATCCTTGTGAGAGTCAAAAGAGACAAATCAACAAGGTTTGTTAACTTGGTTGCTTTTAAGCATTAACTTCGTGAGGTATGTCACTTTTTGAAACAAAACCCATTTTTTATGTTTGTTGATGCTTTCAAATTGATATACATTATAAGTTAGCTTAGCCGCTTAAAAAAATAAAAACAATATATATATATATATAGTGAAAAGTTCATTGTAGACACCCCCATAAGTGTAGACAGGTAGACACCCTTTTTCACCATTAGATCTCTTGATCTAATGGTTGTGATTAATTTTCTTTTTTCTTTTTTTCTTTTTTCTCATTAATTAGAAACTTTCACATGTGAAAAAGAGCTATTTCACATGCGAAAGTGTCTACAATGAACCTCTGGAAAAACTGAAAACTCTTAAAAAACGGGGCCAAAAAGTTTTTTTTTTCTTTAATTTTTTTATGGTGATTCTTTAGGTTATAGGCTATCCATAGATGGAAAAAAATCAAAAAAAAACGCCTCGGAGATTTTTTAAAAAAAATATAACAAGTTTTGTTGTTACATATGTAACAAACATATGTAAACATATGTACAGAGTTTTACATATGTAACAAGGCCCTTTTTTGAGATTTTTTAAAAAAATATCCCCGAGGCGTTTTTTTGATTTTTTTTCCACCTAGGGGTAGCCTATAACCTAAAGAATCACCATAAAAAAATTAAAGGAAAAAAAAAATTTTGACCCCGTTTTTAAAGCGTTTTCAAAGTTTTTCCAACTCGTAGTGGTTTTCATTTTATCCTTTCTCTCTCTCTCTCTCTCTCTCTCTCTCTCTCTCTCTCTCTCTATATCTATATATATATATATATATATATATATATATATATATATATATATATATATATATGGCGATTAGGGTTTTTCTCACCGTAAACCTATTGCTCCGGCGACGTGTTCCCTATACACTCACCGGATTTTTTTCTTACCTCTCTATTCGGCTATCCACGTTTTGGTATAACGATCTGTAATCGGTAGTAGGTTGATTCAAGTTGCATCTAAAGAAGATCCTTGAGTTATCTTCCTATCGTAACGAATCTGTTAGCCGAATTTCTGGGTTTCTCGATCAGGGTTTACTCGTTTCAGGAATCTTGCTTAGCTCTCACTGGTGCATAACGATCTGTTTCTGTCCTGGGTTAGTCTAAGTCGCATCTGAATAAGATCCTTCGATTGACTCACCGTGCTTTGGAACGAATTTGTTAGCGTCGGTGCGTGAGTTGAATTAGGGTTCCGATGGTGGTCCTCTTTCTGCATGGCGAGTAATACGTCGGGTCACCCCCCGGATGGCAAGGGTGCGACTTCCTCCTTTAGCCGGCTGAAGATTATTGATGGTAAACCTCTTCTTAAACGTGGAAATCTGAAGAATAGCTCCGATCCTACGAAGGGTGACAAGGTGAAGATTGTTGGGTTTCATTCGAATGACCATGCTGAAAAACCCCAGGGAAGGTTCCGATATTGTGTTATCTAAGGATTCTGTCGGATCCTGTTGCCGACCTGAGATCCTCTTCTCAGCCGCCAACGTCGTATGCTGCTTCGGTGATGGGAGGTATGAACAAAAAGGTGGTTAATTTTCGTGCTCTTAAATCTGATGTCACTAGGGAAGGTGCTGATATTGTGTTATCTAAGGATTATGTTCGTATTGTGCTTGACAAGCAATCCTTTACATTGTATGGATATTTTCTCGGTGATCGAATTGCATTCCCCGTGGTTGAGTATTATATTAAGCAAGCTTGGAAAAAATTTGGATTAGTTAAGGTTATGATGAATGCTACCGGGTTCTTTTTCTTTAAATTTTCAGCTGAAAAAGGTATGTTAGATGCTCTGGAGGGTGATCCATGGTTAATTAAAAATCGACCTATGTTTCTCAACATCTGGACTCCTACCACGCAACTAAAAAAGGATGACATTAAAAGTGTGGCAGTTTGGGTGAACCTCCGTGATGTTCCTCTGGCTGCCTTCACTGACGACGGGTTAAGCTTGATTATGACCAAAGTTGGAATGCCTAAAATGCTTGACTCCTTAATAGCTTCAATGTGTTTAAATAGTTGGGGAAGGAGCAGTTATGCAAGAGCTCTCATATAAATTTCTGCTGATCAAGATTTTGTTCAGAATGTCCAGATTGCTATTCCGGCTATTGATGATGACTCGTTTATTACTGAATCCATCGGGGTTGAGTATGAGTGGCAACCCCCATGTTGCAAGCATTTTTGTGTCAATGGGCACAACTCGAATGACTGTCCTAAACAAAAGCAGAAAAATATGGCTCTAAAGATTGATGAGGAGGGGTTTGTGGAACCGAAAGGTAAATAGGTTGCAAAGAACCAGAATGTTATCCAAACGGAAGTCAAGCAAAAATTTGAGTATAGGCATGTTCACACTAAACCGAAAGTTGATTCTAAAGGTGTTGGTCCTAAAGGTGGTCCGCAAAAGAGTGTGGGATTTACTACGTCAAATAAATATGATATTTTAAGTGATGGGGATGCTATCTTGGGTTTCGAGATGAGCCATAATGTTGATTACGTGGCTGAATCATCCTCTTCTAGATTCTCAATAAGGGATGGTAATGGTGGTGATGATGATGTGGAGGGATTTCAAAATGAAACTAAGGCATTCATGGTGGATGGAACCATGAAAAATAACCAAGGGGCAAGCACTCCTTTTGTAGATGTTTCCCAATGATTAGTCTTGCAGCTTGGAATATTAGGGGTTTGAACCGACCCCTAAAATAGAAAGAGGTTCGACACGTGGTGAAGGAAAATAATCTGTCTCTTTGCGCTATTTTGGAATTTCATGTTAATGTTAACAAGCTTTTTAAGGTGTGTCATGGTGTTTTCAAAGGTTGGGATTGAACCTCCAATGGTGGTTTATTACTTTTTAAGGTGTGTCATGGTGTTTTCAAAGGTTGGGATTGAACCTCTAATGGTGGTTTATGTAATAAAGGGACCCGTATTATCCTGGGGTAGGATATGAATGTGTTTGATGTTATGATTGTTTCTCAAACTGATCAGGTTATGCATGCACAGATTACGTGTAAGGGCACCCGTCAGGTTTTCTTTTGCTCCTTGGTCTATGCCCATAACTATTACATTAAGAGGCGGATACTTTGGAATAATCTTAAATTACACAATGTCTTTATCAAAGATAAAGCTTGGATTGTTATGGGGGATTTTAATTCTGCCCTTAACGTGGAGGATAAGTTGGAGGGTTCTTCGGTTAGTGATATTGGTATGCATGAATTTAAAGAGTGTGTTAATGATGTGGATATTTCCGATATTAATATGTCTGGTCTCCACTACACTTGGAGTCAGAAACCAAAGTTAGGGGTGGGTTTTTTTAAAATATTGATAGAGTGATGGGGAATACGAGTTTCATTGATGAGTTTCCGGAGGCCTCTGCTGTTTTCCAGCCTTACAGGATTTCGGACCACTGCCCCTGTGTCCTTCGTCTTCTGGCTACAAAGAAGAGCAAACCGAAACCGTTTAAGTTTGCTAATTTTTTGACGGAAAAAGAGGGTTTTTTTGGAGGTGGTTAAGTCCAGTTGAGATATGAACATTACTTGGGTTCATCAATTTTGTGTGGCTAAAAAGTTGAAGCTGCTGAAGTCTCCTTTACATAAATTACTCTATAAGCAGGTAACTTGCATGAGAAGGTGGCGGCCAGTCACAAAAGTCTTGATGAGATTCAACATGCCATTGATAGAAACCCCATAGATGATAGCTTGAGGGATGAGGAAAGACGTTGCATAGCTGAGTTTCGGATGTATGCCCTTGATGAGGAATCCTTCTTGAAACAAAAATCTAGAGTGCATTGGTTAGCCTCGGGTGATTCTAATACGGCTTTTTTTCATGCTTCCTTGAAGAATAGAAACCACAGGGTCGTATAAATTTGATATTGGATGTGCTTGGAAATAAACATGAGGGGGAGTCTATTCCCACGGCCTTTGTTAGTCACTATGAG
Source organism: Deinandra increscens subsp. villosa (assembly GCA_039602395.1). Taxonomy (NCBI): domain Eukaryota; kingdom Viridiplantae; phylum Streptophyta; class Magnoliopsida; order Asterales; family Asteraceae; genus Deinandra; species Deinandra increscens. The sequence goes on along the minus strand of JBCNJP010000023.1, from coordinate 38,602,421 downwards.
GCTTTCTTGGGGTGTGCTGGTGTTGTTGATTTATCTATTTCCCCTGATCTTTTTACCAGAAAGCTTGATCCTGCGTCGGCTAGTCACATGACTCGGCCGGTTGATGATAAAGAAATAAGAGATACTATTTTCGCTATGAATGATAATAAGGCTCCTGGTCCGGATGGGTTTACTGCAGCTTTCTTTAAGAAGTCCTGGTCCATTGTTGGTAAACAGGTGTGCCTTGCTGTTAATGATTTTTTTGTGTCTGGTAAATTACTGAATGAGCTGAATCACACTATTATTGCTCTGGTCCCTAAAGTGTCAACTCCTAGGAGGATTACTGACTTCAGGCCTATCTTGTGTTGCAATGTTATTTACAAGTGTATTAGCAAGATTGTGGCTGATCGTATTAATACTGAGCTTGGGAACATTATTGATATCAATCAGTTTGCTTTTATTCCGGGGAGGAGGATCTCGGATAACATCTTGCTTACTCAAGAACTTATGCATAACTATCATAGGGAGTGGGGTCCTCCCCGTAGTGCTTTCAAGATTGGCATCCAAAAAGCCTATGATACTGTTGATTGGGGCTTCCTTGAAGCTGCGTTGTCTGGTTTTGGTTTCCACCCGAGGTTCATAAAGTGGATTATGATTTGTGTCTCTTCCCCCTCTTATTCCATTTGCATCAATGGTAATCTTTACGGGTATTTTCGTGGGAAACGGGGGCTAAGACAAGGGGATTCGCTCTCCCCTTACCTTTTTACGTTGGTCATGGACGTGTTTACTCTCATGTTTCAGCAGGTTGCTAGTATTGATAAGTCCTTTAGGTTCCATCACCATTGTGAGAAGCTGAAGACCATCAACTTGTGTTTTGCTGATGACTTATTTATTTTTACTTGGGGTGATGTGGCTTTTGCTAGAGTTATTTTTCGGGTGCTCTCTATGTTTTATAGGACTACAGGTTTGCGTCCCAGTCCCTAGAAAAGTATTGCTTTCTTTTGCAATGTCCCGGATCAGGTTAAGGCTGATATTCTAGCAATTATGTGTATGGTGGAGGGAGCTCTTCCGGTTCGGTACTTAGGGGTGCCTCTTATCTCATCTAGGCTCTCGGCTAAAGATTGTGCTTCCCTTATTGATGGCCTTGAGAACAGAATTGTGAACTGGAAAAACAGATTTCTATCATTTGCGGGTAGAGTTCAACTTATTATCTATGTTCTCTCCTCGCTTAATATTTTCTGGTCTTCGGTCTTTATCCTCCCGGCTAGTGTTATCTCCTCCCTTGAGAAGAAGATGCGTGATTTTCTTTGGTGTCAAGGTGCATTTAAGAAAGGGATGGCGAAAGTTGCTTGGAAGCATGTGTGTGTCACAAAGTCTGAAGGTGGTCTGGGTATTAGACGGATTGATGACATGAACAAATCCTTAATGGCTACTCATGCTTGGAGTATCCTCATCAGACGCAACTCGCTTTGGGTCGCCTGGGTGTATACTTATCGGTTAAAAAACCGGAACTTCTGGGAGTATAAATGCCCGTCTATTTGATGTTGGAGTTGGAGGAAGATTTTGGCCATTCGGCCTCTTATTCGTCAGTTTGTGTGGTCGTGCATTGGTAATGGGAGGTCCACATCCATTTGGTTTGATAAATGGACGCCTTTGGGTCCGTTATGTCATCACATTTTCCCCTCGCATCAGGTATTCTGAGGGCTTTACCTCAACTACTACGGTGGCGGATGTGTTTGATTTTAATGGGGGTAATTGGTCTTCTGCTTGGCTTGATGTGTTTCATGTTTTAAATGAGTCCATGCATATTCGTTTAACTGCTAATGGTAATGACAGTCTGCAGTGGCGAATGGCTGATAGATGTTATGCTTTCTCTTCTTCTATTGTTTGGGAGTCTATTCGGTGTAGAGATGTGGAGGTCTCTTGGGTTAAGTTTGTTTGGTTTGCTCAGTGTGTTCCGCATCATGCCTTTATAGTTTGGCTGATTATGCGTGATTGTTTGCTTAACGGGATAAGATTACAGGTTGGGATATCTCGAGACGTAAAAATATGAATATGATGTGTTGTCTACTCTGCTACAAGGATTATGACTCTCGTGATCATCTCTTCTTTGAGTGCCCCTTTGCTTTTCGGGTTTGGAAGCTAGTTCAGCCATACACGAGTATGATTGGGGTCTCTAGTGATCATCTCTTCTTTGAGTGCCCCTTTGCTTTTCGGGTTTGGAAGCTAGTTCAGCCTTACACGAGTATGACTAGGGTCTCTAGTGCTTGGGCTGATGTTTCTGGTTTTTTCGTCGGTAAATCGGTGAAGTCGATTCAGATCATTGTGGATAAGTTGGTGATCCATGCTACGGCTTATTTTGTCTGGCAAGAAAGAAATAACCGGATTATCAATAATCATGCTCGCCCTTTTATTGGGTTTTCCTAGTTTTTGTGTTCTAGGTGGCATTGTTTTGCACTGGTTCTGTTTTGGTGGTTTGTTTGTTTTGTTTTTATGGTTTTGCATGCTCTGGGGCATGTCCCGAGTATGAACTAGTAAGGAATCCCCTTACTACTTGTTCTTTTTCTGTGGTATATATATATAAAATCACCGAGTAACCCTTTACCCATATATATATATATATATATATATATATATATATATATATATATATATATATTAGCCTACATCCAACAAAAACGCTACATCCATTGCGGATTCATCTAGGGCGTCCATTAAGATCATCCAACAGCCAGGATCTATGGTGTTTCCGCCTATGGTGTTTTCGGTGGGGGAAAAAAACACCATAGGCGGAAACACCATAGATCCTGGCTGTTGGATGATCTTGATGGATGCCCCAGATGAATCCGCAATGGATGTAGCGTTTTTGCTGGATGTATTTTACCCCAAACCTATATATATATATATATATATATATATATATAGGAGAAGGATAAAATGAAAACCTCTCCGAGTTGGAAAAACCGTGAAAACTAAGCTAAAAAATTCATTTTTTGTTCCGATTTTTTTATGGTGACTCTCTAACTTAAAAAACACCCTTTATGAAAATAAAATAAAAAAAAACGCCGACTACATTTTTTTTAAAAAAATATTTAAGAACCGATTTTTTTACAAAAAGAAGTTAACCGGCCAAAAAAGACGTTCAAAATTTGTTATTTTTTTTAGATGTATTTTTGTATAGATTCTACATTCATTTTTTATGGTTTTGGTGAAAAAAAATAAAAAAGCGCCTAGAGATTTTTTTTTTTAAATTATTTACAGATTTTGTTACATATGTAACAAGGCATTTTACATATGTAACAGGCAAATGTTACATATGTAACATGACGTAACGTCAGATTTCGAAAAAAAATTTAAAAAAAAACTACTAGGCGTTTTTTTTATTTTTTTTCACCAGAGAGCTTGTATTAATGCATATAATCACTACAAAAATTTTTAAGAGAAAAAAAATTTGTTTTGTGGTAGTTTCCACGGTTTTTCCAACTCAAAGTGGTTTTCATTATATCCATCCCCTATATATATATATATATATATATATATATATATATAGGGTTAGGTTCAAATGAGAACTTTTTGTTTTGAGAACTTTTGAGAACTAAATCTCCACCACTAATTTCAGTTGGGACCACTATAATTCATGGGAGGGGGTATATGTAAATATAACTAGTGGCTTAAAATGGTTCTCAAAAGTTCTCTCAACCAATTAGTTCTCAAATTATCCTCTCCTTATATATATATATATATATATATATATAGGGAGATGATCATTTGAGAACCAATTTGATTTGAGAACTAAAAAGAACTAATTTGAGCCACAAGTTTATTTATATGTATCCCCCCTCCCATGAATTGTCGTGGTCCCCCCTGAAATTTGTGGTTGAGATTTAGTTCTCAGAAGTTCTCAACATAAAAAGTTCTCATTTGAACCTAACCCTATATATATATATATATATATATATATATATATATATATATGTGTGTGTGTGTGTGTGTGTGTGTGTGTGTGTGTGTATAACTATTAAAAATAAAAAGCAGGGGAAGAGTTACTATTAGTGGCTTTTTAATTTTTAATTGTTTGTTTGTGTTGAGAAGGGAAATGAAATAAATTTATGTCTGAAGACAGCTGACACGCGTAAGGTAAAAGTAAAAGGCAAGCTCCAAAGTGATATGTTTGGTAGACTCTGGATAGTTGTGAAAATATGTGGTGCGAAATCTGCATATTTGATATATTGCACGTTTATTTACCTAGGATTGATTTGTGTGTGACTTGTTGAATGTTCATAATTAATGCACCTAAAATATAATATAAGTAACAAAAAAACATGAGTAAAGGCAAGGAATGTGAGTTTAAAGTCGACCAATATATTGGCAAATCACCTAGACTTGTTCGAGTAATGAAAGCTGAAGAGTGTTCCTCAATTAAGAAAATGACAGTTTGATCCCTCATAAACCTTATCATTTGTGACTTGGTACATATTTGTTTTGTTTTTAGTTTTTTCTTGTGTGTTCTCTTATGTTTTAATGTTTTTCTTACAACTATGGTCAGGTAAATTTAATGGTTTTATGTGTTTTGTTAGGTTGTGTGCATAAATGTATCCCTCCCCCCCCCCCCCCCCCCTCTCTCAAAAAAAAAGTTACTCGTTAGAAATGAAGATAATAAGTATTATCTGAGGGAAAGTTATCACCTAAGGGGGAGTGACATGTGGTCTTAGGTTAAGGGGAAGTGTTAAATATTGTTATTTATATACTAGCCCAGAAACCAATCATTATACGTTTGGTTTATGTTTTTGTTTGTTTTTGTTTCATGTTGTGAATGATAGGTTGTTGGATGAGAAAGAGAAAGTAATAAATGAAATGTTGATCAAAGTATTGATGTTGATGCTCATGATTGAAGAACCAGCCGGAAACAACTTACCATACTAGAAATCTGATGTTCAAGGGAAGTTTGTTGGTTCTGTTAAAACTTACAAAGGTTCTAAAGAATATGTTCATAAGTTGAGGGGAAGTAGGATGCATCAATGCATATGTTGAAGAAAAAGTTGCAGAGCAGTCAAGATAAAACACATTGTCATTCATAGAGAATATGAAATTTCGCCGCAAAGAGCAACAACTAAGTTTGTCAAAGATAGAGGTTTTAAATTCTATCCTCTAAAGAGAAAGGCATTTTAAAACAGTTACCGATAATTGAGCGAGGACTGGAGATCATTCAAGACAAGCAAGTGTATAAGAATCCTCCTCTTATTACTTGTCCATCTATAAAAGTTCCAAGCTGATGCTGACAGAGAGAAAGAACCATCAAAAGTCTCTCATGTTGCCCAATGAAGATTGTTGCTGAAAAGATCTTCAACAACACCTACCGTGAACTCCAATGGCGTTGCTGAAAAGATTGTTGCTGAAAAGATCTTCAGTTAATATTAGTTCACTGTTGTTAGTGAGCTAGTTAGTAAACTTTCTAGTGGGTTTTAATGGGGTGTAAATGAGGGTTGGGTTTGGGCCAGAGGGCCTTATATGAGTTCTCCATGAGTAGCATCATCATATCACCTGCCGTGAACTCCAATGGCGTTCGACGCTTATTGGGGTAACATTTCTACTGATCTTGTGTCGCCTTGAGTCTGTTGCGGATCTCTTTAATCTTCTTAGTGGTCTCCATAATCATCTCGAGCCCCGTAAGTTGTCCTTCTCTCACTTCGGACAAACATACAGGAGTCCGACATCTCCTGCCGTATAGCACCTCAAAACGGCGCCATTTGAATTCTGGAGTAATAACTTGTGCTATACGAGAATTCAACCAATGGTAGGTGGCTATCCCAACTACCGCCGAATTCGATAACACAGGATCTCAGCATATCCTCCAACGTTTGTATCGTTTATTTCGCTCTGCCCATCATTTGAAAGATGGTAGGTCGTGCTCAACTTTATCTTTGTTCCAGCGTTTTTTTGGAAACTCTGCTAGAAACGAGAAGTGAAACGGATGTCCCGATCATATATGATAGACAGTGGCACCTCGTGCCTAGAGATGATCTCATCCACATAAAGCGTCGACAATCGCTCCATAGCGTGGGTTTCTTTTATAAGGGGAAAATGTATTAACTTGGTCAGACGATCACGGTCACCCAGATGGCATCGTTACCACTACTCGTCCTCGGAAGTTTAGTCACGAAGTCCATCGTGATAAGTCCTCATTTCCACTCAAGCAGTTCCAGTTGTTGAAGGCATCCAACATGTTTTTTGTGCTCAGCCTTCACTTGCAGACAAGTGGGACATTTCTCCACGAATTCGGCTATCGCCTTTTTCATACTCGACTACAAGTAATTTGCCCTCAAATTTGGGTACGTTTTGTCGCCACTCGGATGCATCATATATTTGGACTTATGAGCTTCGTAGAGAATTACTTCACAAAGACCTCCCTCCTTAGAAACTCATAACGATACAAAGTGATGTTGAAATCTAGTTTGAATAAAGCACCAACACCTATTGCTTGTTGCTCTTTCGATACAATACGACATCTAAGTATCTCACACAAACATAGTTAACCCAAATCTTGAACCTCCTTTGAACGTATGACCCTCACGACAATGTTATCAGCCACTTTTACGTTTTTTTTTTTGGTGGGGGGGGGGGGGGGGGGGGGGAGGAGGGGGGGTTGCGCTTACAAATTGAATACTTAACCAAATCATCAAATATTTATTTATATCAAGTTACGGGGAATAAAATGTTAGAAAAGAAAAAATACAGCTGAAAAGATCCTAACGTTCATATAGCCATTCCCGACAATTAAAAAACATTTAAAGCACAATGGCTATAGCAGGATAAGAACCTGATACAAGATAATCAGGTAGGAACCACTTTTTTAAACCGGTTGAGTTAAAATGGTGAAACTGGGTATGGGCATGGAATCAGTGGTTTCATGCGGGTAGTGACCAGTTCCTCTGGCAGTCAGTAGGTTCAGTTCCGGTTCAATACCAAGGAATCGGTTCCGGGTTTTTTCACCTCTAATCCATCCCAACCCCACACAAACTTACTTGCATAAATTCAACTGTATACCTAACGACATAAAATCATTTCAAGAGTATTTATGTTGAATAACATCATCAACATAAACAAATAAGACCCAAGTCTGTTATCTATACAAAACCAAAGAAATATGTGTGATTTAACTCAAATAACAAATATATTATTTTTAAATATTAAAACCACAAGATCAACACAACAAATTACTCAAAAGTCACCAAGCATATTGCGTAGAGTTCCCAACCTTTGAAACCTCTTAAGAGACATTGAAGAAAAGAATGTACATATCAAATACTCTACACACACTAAAACTCACCTGTAGTAGAGACCATTTCTGATACTAGCTTGCCAATCAAACTCAACCATTCATATTCCGATGACATCAGCTTTTGCGCAACAATTGAGGGCATAAGCCCTCGTTACATGCGCCACCCTCTATGTGGGCCATGATTAAGATTAACTGTGTGCTACTCTTGTGGGCATTGGAATGAGCTTTGTGCTAAAATATTAACCAATGCTCCATTTTATAGTCTTTTGTAGAAGAGGATATAGGCCTGGTCATGTAAAACCTTGTTTGTGCCTATTGCAGTTACAGAAGCATCATCAAACCGAAACCATTGCTGATTTGGGTAACAAGCATCTGCAGTGTAATGCCCTTTTGATGCTTCTCTTCCATGGTGTGTCACTGAAGAAATAAGTGTGTACTTTCGACCCTGCAAGTTTGTGGCGCAAATTTGTGCTTCAGTTGGGGTTGGATTGGCCCCAAAACACTTAACAACTCTTTTATTTAAGAAGTTTCATATATACATTGAAAAATTGCATAACATCATCTAAAATACTTTAAAGTTAATATTTACAGATTTCATGTAATAAAATTTATAATACGAGCATTATACCCTTCCCTTTCTCTTTACACTAATGCAAGTTTTAAGTGAAATGTATAAATATCAAATATGAAAATGGATATATTCGATATTATAACTTTTTTTTGTTTGGGTAAATATGATATTTCTACCAAGCTTTGAGGAAGAATATAGGAAATTATCCCTTTATTTAATGTTTTTATAGGTGACTTGTGCTAAATACGATTGCAATGAATATAACAAACATTACCTCTGTTGCTGAATAAAGCAAATCACGACTTAGAAGCAATTCAAGTGGGAAGCGTACAGGTTTGTGTAATTTTGTACTTCCATTGGTTCCGTAGCCAAACCGCTTCAGATGCAATATCATTACCTTCGGAAGTGTTTGTAAGTTGACAGATTTTCTGGCTGTCCCAACACCAGCCTGAAAGCCAATTTAACCATGTTTTATCAGCCGATGCATGTATGATGAGTATCAGTTTGGAATAATCTTCCACCAAATAGAAATAGTTCATTGGACTTTAGTATGAATATGTTGAAGCAAATCAGCAATCACATTTAAATATCCATAATATATATATAGAGAGAGAGGATCATTGGAAAACCTTCTAAATATTGGAAAACCTGGGTATTTGAGTAAAACACGTATATAACATTTTTTGGTTGTCCAACTTTGATTTGAATTTCATTATTTATCTCTTCATTCCATCTCTCTTTTACGTATAACACCAAAAAAAAAACTTGTTATTATTGTTACACATATGTAACTATAGCGATGATGGTTACACCTGTGTAACACCTGGTGTAACATATTTAAATTAGGTGCAATTTCTTGTTTAGAACTAATGTGTAGCAAAAATGACTATGTTACAACTAGTGTAACATGTTTAAATAAGGTGCAATTTTTTGTTTAGAACTAATGTTACACCGGAGTAACTGGAAACAAGTTTTTGCAGGTTTTCCAAAAAGGCGGGTTTTCCATTGAACCTCACCCTATATATATGGAGAGGATCATTTGAGAAATAACAGGTTTTGTAGAACTTTTAAGAACCATTCTAAGCCAATTGGTTCTCAAATGTATATTTGATACGGGGGAGGTTCATTTGAGAACCATTCTGAGTCACTAGTTGATGGTCCCCCGCTAAAGCTAAGGTAGGGTCTGAGGGGGTAAGATGTAGACAGCCTTACCTCTACCCCGTAGGAATAGAGAGGCTGCTTCCAGTGAGACCCCCGGCTCCGTAGTTTTGCATCAAGCCTTGAGCATAAAGCACATAACACTCTATTTGTTAACAAAAAGAAAAATAATGATTTATTTGTTAACAATTTCCATTCATCTATAGTATATGACCCCAGCAATATATATTCTAATAGCAATTCTAGGAATGTAAATGTAGGTCAAAATGTGGGAAAGGGAAGTAAGCATAATGTTCCTTGAGTAAAAACTTTGGTATCAGTTTATCCAAAGATGCCCTAAAAGTCATATAATCATTACTTTGCATTAGTTTATCCAAAGACCCCCTAAAAGACAGCAGGAACCATACCTTTCCAGATGTTCGGTACTCATCTAGTGTTTCTGGCATAGAATAGAGGCGAAGGGCATCCTCAATATTAGCAACACCATCATGAGATATATCAAGATGTAACAAAAAAAATGGTTGAACGGTGGCCGAAGGCTTATTTCCTGACGAGTGTCGACACAAAGATATTAATACCCAAGTAAATAAAAAGTCAACCATTAAAGCTATATTCCTTACCTTTTGCTTTCACAACACTTCTCAAAAGACCTCCAAAAATTGCTCTCAACTCTGAGGGGGCAAAATTCTGTGTTCGTGTTACTGCAGATTTGTTCTTAGGACCAACAGTCTCCCAATCATCATCTTCTACAGATGAAACAAGTGATGGCCTGTTTCCATTTGCATTTGATGCTTGTCCTTCAAGCTTTAGTAATTCATCATGCATTTGATGCATGATGAAACTTAAAAACTCCTGAGCATCTTCTTGCCTAACAGAAACCAGCTCATATCAAATTCATAATATCAAACTGAAATCTTGGTTTTAAAAAGAGAAAGGTGCCCCCAAAGCACTTAGGTCCCTGGAGCGGAGGCGAGACAGGCACACATCACGATACACAATGCACAAAATATTTATATAATATTCTTATATTTATGGTCGGTTTTATTCAACTCGTAAACAAAATATAGATATAAACAACCTTTATAAACGACCTAGTATATAAATAAACTCTATGGCTCTATGTACAACCTAAAAACCTATATTTAAAACGTCCCAGCAGACAAGATTTGCCGACGTATAAGAGGCATGTCTCAAGGGCAAATTTGACTTGCCAAAACTCAAATAAAATAACCTATATATAGGACATACGATATGAATAACCTCTATGGCTCTGTGTAAAACATAAAAACCTATATTCACAAACACCCTATGGGCAAAATCTACCCACACATAAGAGGCGCCCTCAAAGGAAAATTTGAACTGGGACTCATGTATGTTTGTCGCCTCACAACGTCAAAAGAGATGCCCCTCTCACCTGAGGCAAGCTTTAATAAACTAAGATAGAAATACATTGATAGTAAAAAAGAAATAAATTGCAGACAAGTTTAAGAAATACCTGGGCCTCCCTGAAATGCTATTTGGAATATCAGGAGTAAAATTTTTCAAGATCACCTCGAACATGACTGGGCTGAAAGGCCGGCCAGTTTGCATATGGTTCATATCCTTTGAGCTTGCACCAGCAGGCATCTTGAACTCCGATATAAATTGACCAAATGCAGCTAATGTTGGATAGCCAGTCTAGATGAAATCATTCAAGACAACCCTTTTAGTGATGCCCTAATATTTATCTGCTACCATGACAATTTACAACATTTGAATCTACAAAATGTACATTAATAGCAAACCTTGTTGATGATACGGGATCTTATGCCCTGCAAGAGCTGAACTACTGGGGAACAAGACAAAAGAGCTTGTAGTGTAGCATTGAGAAAGCACATGTTCCCTGAGTTGATTAACCCACGAGGTACCAAGCATGTTTCTAAATTCATTCCACGATTTCCATCAATCGAGTTATTTAACTTCTCTTCTTCCACATTAACTAAGGTTTGGATCTGATTGTGCACTACAGAATTAATATGATCAAATTGTTTTAGCTCAACCTTACCATTATGATATGGTGTTCCATTCTGTTTTGGATGGATTAAAGCTCCTGGCTTGAGATTGTTAATTGGCTCAGTATGGCTAACTTTACCATTCTTGCAAATGCCAGTAAGGTTGAGATTAGATGAACCCTTGGAAGAGTCTATGAACTTGTATGATTCACCATTGAAACTACCAAAAGATATTTCACTAGATATCTTTAAGGAATTAAGTTCCAAAGGTTTGGTTTTCATGGGTTTTTCAGTGTTTTCAGATGGCTTATTAAGCCATGATAAGACTTCATCTTCAGAAAAGGACCCAAATAACAGTACCTGTATGATTAAGAGTAAATCACATATTTTACGACACTGAATGCATGATTACAGAAAACATACTTCGACCATTATCACTTTCTCAAGTACATAACAATACTAACATTCACTTGACAAAAGTTTGATTTGCTGATTCGCGAAAACAATGACCCAATTAACCGCCTCATTTTCATTCAAATTTAACCAATATTTGCATAAGTTTCAAATTAATAAGAAATGTATCTCCTAATGGGTTCTCTTTATTTCCAACATTGAAAAATAATATGGATTACAAAGTCAAACCGGAATGTTCTTTTGATTCTTTCCATCCCATAACAACCGGTTCAATGCATTTAATATGAATGTTTGCCTCTTGCCCAATATACTCTTCCATCATGAAAGGACAAAAAGAAGTATTTGAGACTACTTTTGGATTCTAAATTAAACATATGTAGAAAAACTTGCCAAAGAAGCTAATTAAAAGAACCATCCATATAAGCAAAGAACACATCATAAAATCAACTAAAATCACCAACTTGACCATAAGTTCCCGAGGCCGGTCAAAATTGAGCACAATATTTACTGTTCAGAACACATAATCTAGCACAATTCACTTGAAAACTCAAATCCAGCAACATAAATCATTCAATAGAAGTTAACACGCATCTAAACTTTCTCAATTCGATTAAAACAAGCAACTCTCGAATCATATATACTAGAACATACTGCTCACCTGAGGTTGATCAGTCATGCTGTGATTGCCGTGTAAAATTCAAAGTCGTTTGTTGTCGATACGGGTATTATTGAATATATATGGAAGAAATCGATCGGAAAAGGTCGAGAATTCAGTAGGATTTCAGTGAGGACGAAAGCAGGGAAGGTGTTCGAATAAATGTCAATGGGAGACATGTAACAGGAAGAAAGGATATAAGTTGGTGAAAAGGAGGTGGCTTCCTGTGCCGAAGGAGACGTTGTGGCGGTGGCGAGCCGGAAATATGACCGATGAACGACGCATCGACGGTGGGGAATAGAAGCGGCGGCCTGTGTTCCTCGATTTAGGTTTAGGTTTTCCCAGTTACTCCATTCCTTAAATCTCTTTCTTTTCTTTACTTATTTTCTCTTTTGAAAAATAGCAGTTTTAGTCCTTGATATTTTGCCACTTATCTTATCTGCCATTCAAGTTTAAAATCTAGGGTGAGGTTATTGTGAGAAATTTAGTTTGTATAATAAGCATAAGAAGGAATCATATCTATTAGATCTTCAATTAAATAAAGATCTATTGCTTAAAATTTTCCTGGGTAAATTATAAAGAAAAATAAAAAAAATCAAAGATAGAAGGGTATTTTTAACTTTTTATCAAATTTCCCTCATTTTTTAAACCTTCATAACTTTTAGATACGACATTATTTTTTTTAAAAAAATTACACCATAAAAACGAGCGTTTTTTTATCTTTAAAACGTGTATAGTGTTGCTATATAAAAAATTAAATTTTTTATACTCTTTCGATTGTATCAAAATGTTCAGATCATTGTGTCATTGTGTCAAAATATTCAGATCATTGTGTCATATTTAGTCAAAATGCTTAGATCATTGTGTCATATGGTGTTAAAAACCGAAAGAGTAATTTTTTTTTAATTTTATATATAGCAGCACAATATATATACTTTTGACACGACGACACAATGACACAATGATAGAACATTTTGACACAATGACATAATGATGTGTCAAAATGTTCAGATCATTGTTTCATATGATAACAAAAACCGAAAGAGTAATTAATTTTATATATAGCAACACTATATATACTTTTGACACGACGACACAATGACACAATGATCTGAACATTTTGACATAATGACACAATGATGTGTCAAAATGTTCAAATCATTGTTTCATATTGTGCCAAAAACCGAAAGAGTATTTAATTTTATATATAGCAACACTATATACTTTTGACACGACGACACAATGACACAATGATCTGAACATTTTGACATAATGACACAATGACCTGTGTCAAAAATCGAAAGAGTACATTTTTTTCATTTTTTATATAGCAACACTATATGTGTTTTAACGATAAAAAAATGCTCGTTTTTATGGTGTATTTTTTTTTAAAAATATTGTCGTATGTGAAAGTTATGAATGTTTAAAGAAAATTGAGGAAGTAGATAAAAAGTCAACAAAAGTGGCTAAGGCTAAAATACCTCCCATTCCTTTTTTATTAGATCAAAATCAAGAGAGAGTTCCAAATGAGAAGTTTGTTTTGGGTAAGAAGGATAAGAAGGATTTTCAGCCATTGGATCTTGATCTAATAAAAAAAGAAGGAGAAGTATTTTAGTCTTTTTATCTACTTCCTCCATTTTCTTTAAACATTCATAACTTTCACATACGACATTATTTTTTTTTTAAAATTACACCATAAAAACGAGCATTTTTTTATCTTTAAAACGCATATAGTGTTGCTATATAAAAATGAAAAAAAAATTACTCTTTCGATTTTTGACACAGGTCATTGTGTCATTGTGTCAAAATGTTAAGATCATTGTGTCATTGTGTCGTCGTGTCAAAAGTATATATAGTGTTGCTATATATAAAATTAAATACTCTTTCGGTTTTTGGCACAATATGAAACAATGATCTGAACATTTTGACACATCATTGTGTCATTGTGTCAAAATGTTCAGATCATTGTGTCATTGTGTCGTCGTGTCAAAAGTATATATAGTGTTGCTATATATAAAATTAAATACTCTTTCGGTTTTTGGCACAATATGAAACAATGATCTGAACATTTTGACACATCATTGTGTCATTGTGTCAAAATGTTCAGATCATTGTGTCATTGTGTCGTCGTGTCAAAAGTATATATAGTGTTGCTATATATAAAATTAAATACTCTTTCGGTTTTTGGCACTATATGAAACAATGATCTGAACATTTTGACACATCATTGTGTCATTGTATCAAAATGTTCAGATCATTGTGTCATTGTGTCGTCGTGTCAAAAGTATATATAGTGTTGCTATATATAACATTAATTACTCTTTCGGTTTTTGTCATCATATGAAACAATGATCTGAACATTTTGACACATCATTGTGTCGTTGTGTCAAAATGTTAAGATCATTGTGTCATTGTGTCGTCGTGTCAAAAATATATATAGTGTTGCTATATATAAAATTAAATACTCTTTCGGTTTTTGGCACAATATGAAACAATGATCTAAACATTTTGACACATCATTGTGTTATTGTGTCAAAATGTTCAGATCATTGTGTCACTGTGTCGTCGTGTCAAAAGTATATATAGTGTTGCTATATATAAAATTAATTACTCTTTCGGTTTTTGTTATCACATGAAACAATGATCTGAACATTCTGACATATCATTGTATCATTGTGTCAAAATGTTCAGATCATTGTGTCATTGTGTCGTCGTGTCAAAAGTATATATAGTGTTGCTATATATAAAATTAATTACCCTTTCGGTTTTTGGCATCATATGAAACAATGATCTGAACATTCTGACAAATCATTGTGTCATTGTGTCAAAATGTTCAGATCATTGTGTCATTGTGTCGTCATATCAAAAGTATATATATTGTGTTGCTATATATAAAATTAAAAAAAAATCACTCTTTCGGTTTTTAACACCATATGACACAATGATCTGAACATTTTGACACAATATGACACAATGATCTGAACATTTTGACACAACGACACAATGACACAATGATCTGAACATTTTGATACAATTGAAAGAGTAAAAAAAATTTAATTTTTTATATAGCAACACTATACGCGTTTTAAAGATAAAAAAAACGCTCGTTTTCATGGTGTAATTTTTTTAAAAAAATAATGTCGTATCTAAAAGTTATGAATGTTTAAAAAATGGGGGAAATTTGATAAAAAGTTAAAAATACCCTTCCATCTTTTATTTTCTTTAGTTTTTCTTTCTAATTTACCCAGGAAAATTTTAAACCATAGATCTTCATTTAATTGAAGATCTAATGTCTATGATTCTTTCTTATCATTCTTATCCAAACTAAACTTCTTACAATAACCTCACCCTCAAGATCAAATGGTTGAAATTCCTTCTTATCCTTCTTACCCAAAACAAACTTCTCATTTGAACCTCTCCCAATCTTCTATTTCATGACTTGCTCTCCCATGTGGGCTCCAAAGCCCATTTGTCAACTTTTTTATTTGTTTGTTCACGTGAATGAATTTTATCAAATAAATGAATTTGATTTTCTTTATAATTTTTATTTTAAAACAATTAAAAACTAATGTTAATAGAAATTGATTATGAAGTTTTGTTCGTTAGTATGCTATGGCTCGGACTTAACTTAATTACATTATTTAAGCTTATTTACCTTCTCAACATGCTAAACACCACAACTAATAAAATCAATATATTTTATACCAAACTCGGTGTGTTTAGCCTGAATTTAATATGAAATAAACAGTATTTCAGCACCTCTCATCACAAACATCCTTGAATAAGAGGAGAAAAGACATGCTAGCTAGCAAACTATAGAACCTGATATAAAGAATGCAGCTAAAGAATCTGCGTATTCGGTTCAGAATTCGCAGAGAATAAAATGCAACATGCAGAAATCTTCTCCTCAATTACTAAATAATAATAATCTGCGATGAATGCTTTTTTTTGATTTATTCTTCTACCAATTTGTCTAACAAATATATATATATATAGGGTGAGGTTCATTGTAGACCCCTTAAAAAGTGTAGACCCCGTAGACCCCCGTATATTGTCCTATAAAACTCACTAAAAATTATAAAACTCATTGTTGTTGGTTTGGTTTTTTTTTATGCGATAAGTTTTTAAAAATAAAGAAAAAACCTAGAAAGTTGTTGGAGACAATGAAATATAATTGTTGTTAAAAAGTATATTATTCTATAAAATTCACTAGAAATTATAAAACTCATTGCTGAGTTTTAAAACTCACTGTTGTGTTTAAAACTCACTACAATTTTAAAAATCGATATTCTTTCAAACTCATTGAAAATTATAAAATTCGTAACAAATTATAAAACTCACTATTTAGATTAAAACTCACTGTTGTGTTTAAAACTCATTGTTTTTAAAACTCACTACAACTTAAAAAATCGATGTTCTATAAAACTCACTGAAAATTATAATTTTAAATTAGGAAAACAAAAAATAAAGAAAAAACTAAAAGACGTAAGAAATAAACCCTAAATTAAAATATAAAGATAGAAATATGACAAAGTAAAAAAAATAAAAATAAAGACCAAATTCAACAACGATGAGTTTTATAAATTTAGTGAGTTTTAAGGGGTCTACACTTTTTAAGGGGTCTACAATGAACCTTTGACTATATACATATATATATATATATATATATATATATATATATATATATATATATATATATATATAGGGGAATGATCAAATAAAAACAAGATGTTATTGCGAAAACACGATAACAAATATTCAAACCTCTATAACTTCCTCATACGTTAATATTTTTTTTTTAAATTTGCATCAAAAGTCTTAAAATTATATCACTTTTAATTCTTGGAAAAAAAATTAAACATTTAAAATTTTGTGATTTTTTTATTATTGCACATGTGCAATAATACGTATTAATTATATTACACTTGTGCAATATTAACAAAAAGAACGTTATTTTTTTCGAGAATTAAAGATAACAGAATTATAAGACTTATGGTGCAATTTTTTATCAAAAATATTAACGTATCAAAAAGTTATAGAGGTTTTAATATTATTGCACATGTGCAATAATAATTTTTTATTGCACATGTGCAATAATAAAAAAATAAAAAAATTTGATTTTTTTTTAATTTCTCCAGAATTATAAGATTTATAGTACAATTTTCTTATAAAAAATTTTAACATATGAAAAAGTTATAAAGGTTTTAATATTACTGCATATGTGCAATAATAATAATAAAAAAATTTATTACACCTGTGCAATAATAATTAAAAAAAACTTAATTTTTTTAATATTTTCCAGAACTAAAGATAACATAATTTTAAGGATTTTGGTGCAAATATTTTTAAAAATTATTAACGTATGAAAAAAGTTATAGAGGTTATAATATTTGTTTTCGTGTTTTCGCAATAAAAGTTGTTTTCACATGAACCTTACCCTATATCTATTACTATATATAATAAATATTGCCCTAAAGGGCATTTTCGTCATGAAAAATGCTTAATCCTTAAGACGCGTACAAATGGTTTAGCTTAGTGAACAAGTCTTTAAAGCATGAAAAGTTAATTATCACACTTAAACAAACAAATCTGTTCAAAACACGAGGATAGAATGGTAAATAACCAGGTTTTGAACCCCTAAATCTCCAGCGTAGAGACTCCCTTTTGCACGCTTCTGTCGCTCTCCTCTTCAATTGGGCAAACAATTGAATCGCATTGGAACCAACCATCTTTCTAGCCATCTCTCCCCTTTCGATTGGCAGACGCTTCAATGCTCCTCTATCTTTGTTCTTCAGCCGTGCGATTGCAATCATCATTCATTGGAAGGTTGCGATGAAGGACGCCAATTGTAATGAGATTCAAACTGGAAGCACTCTGATCAATTCCGAGAGTCTATAAATTGACTGCACCCTCTCAATTTCGTTTCACCATCTCCATCTTCATTGACACTCATTCTGATTTGTAGCCCCATCTAAGGTAACATTCTAATTTCTGATTTGAAGCTCCATCTAATGTTCTAATTTCTTATTTGTTTGATGTTAATCTAATGGCTTATCACTCTCCCTTTCTTCCTCATAATTTTTAGCCAAATCGAGGGAGAAATCAGTTACAAAAGACCTCATTGAGTCTTGCTTGCTCTCACCGACGCTACGCATCTTCGATTTCATCCATTATTCATACAAGATCTGGTTCAATTCAGCGGTGATACACGCTATTTGACTCCAAATCCGGTACGGTTCAGGTTAGATTCTATAAATTTTGAGTCCAAATCTATTCAAACACTGATGCTTTTGCCCGATTTCTAATCAACTACAGATTTTTATTATCGCAAGTTTGGCTTCCATGGATGATTTGATTACATTATTGGAGTTTTCACGAAACCCTTTTGAGGTACGTTTCCATTGGGATGTCAATCCCTTCAGTTTTGTGATATACGTTTGTTTTAGGTGTGTTTATGATTTATAATAGTATCGATTAGGGTTGATCTAATTTTTTATACATGGTTGTTGATTTAAGGGTAATAAGTCATTTGTGAGGTAAATCAATGAACCAGAGACCAAAATCAGTGATAAGTCTCTTCAGGTTCAACATTTTTGCCTTAATCTTATGTATTTCGGTCCACCATTTGGGTCGTTTCTTGTGTTTTCGCTAATTTATTGTTTTTGAATGGTTAAGTTTGGTTGTAAGTTCTCTAAAATAGAAGTTGAGACACTGTACACGTCTTTTATGCTCTGTTTGTCCTGCTTCACTGTTAGGGGTATAGACAACGAACCGGTTGCACACACTGATCACGAGTCACACACACACAAGCAAGAAAGTAGGAACACGAGGTTTAACGTGGTTCGGTCTAAACTGACCTACGTCCACGGGCTAACTAGGGATTTCTTTGTATTGTGCTCAAGAAGAATGGTTACATATTACATGGTATATATAGGCAAAATATCTAGACTAATGGGCCGGGCTTAATGGGCCAAGCCCAATACTTGTAAGTGGACTGGGCCACCACACCCAACAATTCTCCCACTTGGTGGCCTTGACATCTACAACTCTGCCAACCAACGTCTTGCCTTGTAATAGCTGTAACCGTCTTTCTTCATTTTTAACCCCTAGTTGATCTGCCAGCCTTCTTATCATTCATTCCTGAAGGCCAGTTGAAGCTACGCACAGCTTCAACTTCTCTAAGGTAACAACCTTAGTCAGCATATCTGCTGGATTCTTTGTTCCCTTGATCTTGTTCAGCTTGAGAACATCTTCACTTATCAGATCTCTGACGAAGTGATATCTCAATTGAATGTGCTTTGTCTTTCCATGGAACACAGGGTTCTTGGCCAAGTGAATAGCACTCTGATTGTCACAGAACAGTGAGCAATCTTTCTGCTTCTTGCCAAGTTCTTCTAAAAAATTCTTCAACCATATAAGCTCTTTGGCTGCCTCAGCAACTGCCATGTATTCGGCTTCAGTGGTTGAGAGAGCAACACTCTTCTGCAATCTGGACATCCAACTGATTGCTGTTCCTCCCACTGTAAAGACATACCCTGTTGTGCTCTTGAAAGATTGTTTGCACCCGCCCAAATCTGCATCAGCATACCCTTTCAGGACAACATATTTCCCCTTAAAACACAATGCCATCTTTGAAGTCCCCTTCAAGTACCTCAACAGCCATTTAACTGCTTCCCAATGTTCTCTCCCCGGATTGGACATAAACCGACTAACAACCCCCACAGCATGTGCTATATCTGGCCTCGTACACACCATAGCATACATCAAACTGCCAACTGCCGATGCATAAGGAACTTTAGCCATTTCTTCTTTGTCTTCATCTGTTTTGGGAGACTGATCTTTGGATAGCTTAAAGTGACTACCCAGTGGTGTACTTCTGATTTTGGCATCTTTAAGGCTGAATTTCTCTAACACTTTCCCGATGTACTTCTCCTGGGATAGTGTCAAAGATCCATCTTTCTGATTTCTGATAATGCTCATCCCGAGTATCTGCTTTGCAGGACCAAGATCTTTCATCTCGAACTCTTCAGACATTTGTCTCTTCAACTTCTTGATCTCTGACATGTCTGATCCAGCAATTAACATATCATCTACATACAGTAGTAGAATGATATATGAACTGTTAAACTTCTTGATGTAACAACAGTGATCCATGTCACATCTCCTGTAGCCAGTTCTGCCCATGAAGTTATCAAACTTCAGGTACCATTGTCTCGGAGCCTGCTTGAGACCATACAGACTCTTCTTCAGTTTACACACCAAGTTTTCCTTGCCCTTGACTTGAAAACCCTCTGGCTGTGTCATATAAATGTCTTCATTTAGATCACCGTGTAGGAAGGCCGTCTTAACATCTAACTGCTCTAGATGTAAGTTCTCTGCTGCTACAATACTGAGCACTAGCCTGATTGTGGTCATCTTCACAACTGGGGAGAAAATTTCATTGTAGTCGACACCCTCCTTCTGTTGGAAACCTTTAACAACCATCCTGGCTTTGAATCTCTTGGTACCATTATGCTCATCTTTGACCCTGAAAACCCATTTATTCTGAAGAGCCTTCTTCCCTGCTGGAAGTCTAGTAAGAACCCAGGTCTGGTTCTTCTCAAGCGATTTCATTTCTTCTTTCATTGCATGCTCCCACTGCAACGAATCTTTCACACTGACGGCTTCAGTGTAAGTCTGTGGTTCTCCATTTTCAGTTAACAGAAGAAAATTGGCAGATGGAGAATATCTAGCAGTAGGTTTCTTGACTCTAGTCGATTTTCTGACCTGAGGTGTAGCTGGTAGATCTGGTGAACTGTCTACCACCCCGTCTTCTGAGTCACCTTGATTCTCTGCCTCTGAGCTCCCACTGTCAGCACTCTCTGTTGGAGTCTCAGTTTCAACTGTATCTGTCATCATCTTTTTCTGGAGCTCAAACTGTTCAATGTCTTTCTCTTCCTGATCTGTTGGAGTTTCTGCAAGTCGGTCTTTGTACATCTCTGTTTCGTTGAAGACGACATCTCTGCTTCTGATGACTTTGGTGTTCTGGAAGTCCCAAAGTCTGTACCCCATCTCTTCCGAACCATAGCCAATGAACGTACACTTCTTTGACTTTGCATCGAGCTTGTCTCTGTCCATATCTTTCAACTTAACATATGCGCAACAACCAAACACTTTTAGATGTGTAAGGTTGACTTCACGACCTTGCCATTCTTCTTCTGGAATCTTGAAACCAATGGGAACTGATGGTCCTCGATTAATCAGATAGGCAGCAGTGTTAACTGCATCAGCCCAGAACATCTTTGGCAAACCAGCATGTAGCCTCATGCTTCTGGCTCTTTCATTCAAAGTTCTGTTCATCCTCTCAGCTACACCGTTCTGCTGAGGTGTTTCGGGAACTGTCTTCACCATCTTGATTCCATTCTTAGAACAATAACCAGTAAACTCTTTACTGATGTACTCTCCTCCATTATCAGATCTCAAGCATTTAACCTTCAAACCAGTTTCAAGTTCAACAGCAGATTTCCATTTCATAAAAGTAGAAAAAACATCAGATTTATACTTCAAGAAATAGACCCATACCTTTCGTGTTGAATCGTCTATGAAGGTGACATAATAGTTTGCTCCTCCCACCGATGAGACTGAGGTGGGTCCATAAACGTCTGAATGAACTAGCTCTAGCTTTCCTGCCTTTGGTGTTCTCCCGCTTTTCACGAAGGAAACTCGTTTCTGCTTACCCATAACACATGATTCACAGAAACCAGTCTCTACCTTCTTCAAATCTGGGAACTTCCCTTTAGCGGCTAGCATCTTCATTCCTTTCTCGCTCATGTGTCCGAGTCTCTGATGCCACAGAACAGACGAACTCGGACCCGATGTCACAGCATTGACACCATTAACAGGTACCTCCACCATATACAAAGTACCATTTTTGTTTCCACTGGCAATCACTAGATTTCCTTTGACAACCTTCCACTTTCCTCCACCGAACATAACATCATAACCCTCGTTATCTAACTGTCCGACAGAAATCAGCTTTCTCCTCAAATTAGGTATGACTCTGACATCTTTCAGAGTCCATGTAGTACCTAACGAGGTTCTTAGATCAACATCGCCAATACCTGCAATGTCAAGTGCCTGGTTATCAGCTAAACGAACTTTACCGAAGTTACCTGTTCGTAGATTCTTCACCAACTCTGTACTAGGAACTGCGTGAAATGACGCTCCTGAGTCCATGATCCATGACTCGACTGAGTTTTCAACGCTGCAGATGAGGGCATCATCTGACTCTTCACCAGCTACATTGTTCACCTCTTTAACTGCTGGCTTAGTACATTGGTTCTTGAAGTGCCCGGATTCCTTGCAATTCCAGCAAGTAATATCTTTTCTGGTCTTAGACTGACCTCTTTGTCTTGACTTCGATCTGCCCCTTTGTTTACCTCCTCTGTCATGTCTTCTACCTCTGCCTTCTGTATGCAACAGAGAGCTGGAAGATTCTCCAGAACTTTTTCGTCTTATATCTTCACCAACAATCAAGTCTCTCATCCCATTAAAGGTTAGCTTGGTTGTTCCGGACGTACTACTGACGGCTGTCACTGTACCTGCCCAACTTTCTGGCAAAGACGATAGTAGGAGTAGGGCCTGCACTTCATCATCAAACTTGATGTCCACGGTAGTCAACCGTGAGATAATAGAGTTAAACTCATTAATGTGTGCAGTAACTGAAGCACCTTCCTTCATCTTGGTGTTAACCAATTGTCTGATGAGGAACACCTTGTTAGAAGCCGATGGCTTCTCATACATGTCGGACAAGGCTTTTAACAAGTCATAGGTGGTCTTTTCACTGACAATATTCCACGCGACATTCCTCCCCAATGAAAGCCTGACAACACCCAAAGCCTGCCTGTCTAACAATTCCCAATCAGCGTCTGTCATCGTCTCGGGTTTAGAGGATTTACCCAACATCGGTTGATGTAACTTATTCTGGTACAACACATCCTCAATCTGCATTCTCCAGAACCCGTAATCTTGACCCGAAAATTTATCAATCTTCATCTTGTTGTCTTCTGCCATTTCTGAACTTTTCGTAACCTGAAAAAATTGTTCACCCCAAAATACCCACTACCCGAAACTATTTGTAAGATCTGGGTCCAAACTGACCAACTTACAAACTTTAGGGACCTGTTTTGACAAACTGTCAAACTTAAACTTCAGGGGGTAAAGTTGACAAACTGCCAAACTTAACTTCAGGGACTGGTTTATAAATATACAAACCTGAGGGACTGGTTTGTAAATACTAAACCACAAGGGCAGATTTGAAAAATAGCTTAATTGAGGGACCAATTTGCAAGTATGACAAACCTTGAGGACCAAACTGAAAATTGTGTTGTCCGGCGTGCCTTTTTGTCGTGACTAGCAATTTAGAAAGGAAACAAAGTCTGTTTCCTTACTTCTACTTCCGACCGACGACGAACGAGAAACCGGCGATGAATCGATGATGACTTCGACCTTTTTTTTTCTTTTACTTTTCTTTCTCTGCCGTGAACCGACTACCTAATCGGGTCCTTTAAATCTCGATCGATCTGCTTCTTTTAGCAAAGCCGACACCTGCGGCGACGGCAAACAAGATCTGCTGAGCGACGACGATCCGACGACTGCCCGGACTCGTGACTCCGATCGAGCTCAGAGAAGACGACAACGGTCGTTTCTCCGACTTGCTCTTACCAAGCTCCTTCTCGATCAACCTGCTTCTGCCAACAGCGAGAGCGGCTCTCATTCAAGATCTGAAACAAACAGATCTGACCGGAGATGAAACAGATCTGACTAAAGACGAGAACGATCTGCTCCTACCGAGCCTTTTACTTCTGCTGATGGCTCTCTCTCGAGATCTAGAACAAATCTGAACGAGTTAACAACTCGAACTTTCAGATCTGTAGGTTCTTCGCTCTAACACTCAAGATCTGCTCAGATCTGGGACAGATTTGAACACCCGAGATGAAACGAGTATAACTCGATCTGATCTTGTGCAACCACGAACCCAAGGCTCTGATACCAGTTGTTAGGGGTATAGACAACGAACCGGTTGCACACACTGATCACGAGTCACACACACACAAGCAAGAAAGTAGGAACACGAGGTTTAACGTGGTTCGGTCTAAACTGACCTACGTCCACGGGCTAACTAGGGATTTCTTTGTATTGTGCTCAAGAAGAATGGTTACATATTACATGGTATATATAGGCAAAATATCTAGACTAATGGGCCGGGCTTAATGGGCCAAGCCCAATACTTGTAAGTGGACTGGGCCACCACACCCAACATTCACATCATTAAATACATTGCTTGCTGTGTTGGGCAGGCTCCAAGATGGGAAAAGATGAGTACAAAAGATGTGGGTAGGAGTTTGCTGGGCAGATCTTTCATTAGAGACATGGAAACTGTATTTGAGGTATTAAATATATGGTGACCAATGTAACAACGAGTTGAGTGAAATAAGGGGCAATCAAGTAGAAGTATAAACTTCCTCATATTTTCAAGTAATCAATGTTAA
The DNA here is from genome assembly GCA_039602395.1 of Deinandra increscens subsp. villosa. Lineage (NCBI taxonomy): Eukaryota > Viridiplantae > Streptophyta > Magnoliopsida > Asterales > Asteraceae > Deinandra > Deinandra increscens. The sequence continues at coordinate 38,577,844 of JBCNJP010000023.1, read as the reverse complement.
ATTATAATTTATGGTTACCATTGTTAAATTAAAACATGGATAAATCTACTAAGGCTGCATTTTGAATGTGATTGTCACTTGGAAGCCTATTAGCACTACTAAATTCTGATTTCAAGTTGCACTTATAGAAGCTATTATAGAGTCTTCAAATTTGATAGGAATTGAGTTGATTTTTGATAAAGAAATCTCAATGTTTTATTGGGTTACAAACTTACAATAAAGTTACTTTGGTTAATACAATAAGTTTATTGTTTTGTTTTAAAACTCTACTCAACGAAACTGTTATACATCAGTTTGTAATCAAGATGTTGCTACATCAACATGCTTCATATAGCAAGATGTTGTAATCAAGTATTAGCGATTGAACTTAATCTTTATGGAAGTTATGTTTTAGTTTAAATCTGTTTGTTTTATGATGATAACATGAATCACAAGGCCATGATACCTGAATAAGTTGTTCAAGTCTACAGGTTGTCCTTTGTTTTCATTCATCATATTATGGATTGAGTAAAGACTTGGCAGCATGCTAATTGTCACTGTAACCATTCATCTTACGTAATTTATTTTGTTGATTTTGATTTCCTATGGTTACTCTTGATTAACAAGTTTTTGTGTTGATTTAGGCTTCAGATTTGGGATGCACTCACCTCCAATTATGATGCTTCGTCTCTGACTGGGATGCCAAATCTCACCCAATTTCTTTTTCAAGTTTTGACTCCACGGTACAATTAATCACAAATAAAGTTAGATTTCATGGGAGTTTTTTCCTCTTTATCTGTTTTTCCCTTTGTTTTTATTTATTTGTTTATTTTGCTGAGATGTAACATGAACGCTGTACTCCTAAGTAAAAATTTGTCATTTGGGTTTTTTAAAGAATGTTTGATTAGTCAAAATTATTCTGATCCATATTTTTGAACTGGTCGTTTGTAAATTTAGATGAACCATTTCACTTAGAATAATGATGATAAATAGTTTTGAACTTAATAGTAATCACTTTCCTATTTGATTTTAATACTTACGTGTTTTTTGCTCTTTTCTCAGGAATCTAGGTTTGAGGGTCTTGCTTTGCTACTTGTAATTTTATTGTGTAAGTTTCTTTTGTATGTGGTGATTATTATGGCATAACTTTTGTCTTAAAATATATATCATATACATAACATTCCTTTCTGTGTTTTTGATGAGGCCAAAATAGTTTTAGCATACTTTGGTTAACCAATTATCTGTTGTTAACAGCAAATATGTACTTTTCTTTATGATTGCACATAGGCTAATGAATGGTTACCATGTATGTATTAAGAAATAAATGGTTGATTTATTTAGTTGTGTTGCCACTTAATTAAAAAAAAAAGACATTCATTCTTCTTAAATAAGGTACATATAATTATCATCTGCTTAAATAATGTACATAAAAACAATGAATTTGCTTTATGGTAGTTTGGTGTCTTAAAACTACTTTTGATTTTTTTAGTTTCTTAAATAAGATACACAATTATCAGTTACTTTAAGCATAGTTGTTAATCTAGCCTAGAGGGATGACTAACAGGTTAGAATTGACACGTACTGCAACCGAACCTAACCAGAACCAGATTCGGTATGGTGGGTGGGTATAATTATCTATGAACTTTGAAATTTATTCAAAATAAACATTTCTTACTATCTGTAGAGGTGATGGGTTGGTACTGACCTGACCCCTGCATAGTGGCATTTACAGATTCGGTATTGACCTGACCCCTACATTGTGGCATTTACAGATTCAGTATGGCGGGATTATTAACCGCGTCATTTGGACTATGGCATCTAATTTTGATTACAGTAATATTTTGTTAATTACTAACATGTTTTTTGTGAACACAGTTATGGCTTCTAAATTGCATGATTGCAAACCATGTATAGATGGGGCTGGGGTGTTGTTGGCAGAAGATACCTTCAATATATGGGTTCTTTATGGTCAATATATTGCTACTGCATAGGAGCACTGAGAGGAGCAAAGAAAGGGAAAAGTGGATTCTTGCTGTGATATTGGTTGCCTTTGGTGTTTGTGGAAAGCTGGTAACGAGCAAGTCTTTAAAGTTATGAGAGCTACGGGTGATGGAATCGTGACTGGAATAAAGGTATGTGCAAAGTGTTGGGTAAAGAATAGGATGAAAGGGACTTGTAATTTCGATGGAAGTTAGTCTTTTTTTGTTTAGGCTTTCCAGCAAGCCCCTGATGCTCTATTGTTGTTTTGTTTGGTTGTTTCTGGTGTTAAGAAAATTGCCTTTCAAAACAAATAAAAGTTTACCGACCCTTTTGGATTATCTACCCCTTACATACCCCCTACATGCTTTGACTAAAACACTCACTATCAAAGAGGAGAGTGGCTATTTTGTGCTAATGATGATGACAGACATAGAAACTATAAAAAAAATATGAAGTCGGACCATTTTCATGATGTGGTAAAAAGAGATGGAGACAGAAACTATTTTTTTAATTCATTGTCTGTACTCTCCCGTGCTTTTGGTTGGTTACCTTATATCATGCCTTCATTTATAAAAGATAGATGTAATCTTGCTCCTATTATGCCGTTCAATAAAAAGGATAGATATAGTTTGAGTTTTTGCGTAGACAAAACATGTCTTTTTGTACCTGATTTCTTTTACATTTGTATATATTTGAAAATTAAAATATAAAGTTAGTATATAATTTTATTTTTTTTAACGGTAAAAGGACTAGCAAAAGACTACAACCCGAGTAAACAAAACCTCAAACTACAACACATCAAAATTTTATTAGAAAACGGGCTAGCAAAAGACTACAACCCAGGCATTCTTGTAATTTATCAAATCTCTTAATTTTAAGAGGCATACAGAAAAGGAGTATCGCCTTATAAATTATCGTCGCGTTGCATCGCGCTAACAGTAATGAATATCACGTTGTAAATTGTCGTCCCGTCATAACGCGCCAACAATTGATGAATAACGCATTATAAACTGTTGTTGTCGCTACAACGCGCGGGTTTCCCCTTAGTATATATATATATATTATATTATATTATCTGTATATATATTAGACTACTATGTTTTGATTTATTCTTATACCAATTTGTCTAACAAAATTCGTATTTTATATATTATGTGTATATATTTAGAGTTTCAGTTTCAAGCTTTATATTATCTTACATATAAAGGTCTGTACCTCATGAGAAATGTATCAATACCAATTTGTTTAACAAGGATTTATATTAGCTTCCTAAATTCGCGCGTTGCGCGAAACGGTGTAGATACCCGTTGTAGTATAAATGGAAGCTTTTGAGATTCGCGGTCGTTCACTCTCAGTGATAATATGCAATGTAATAATACTGATAATGTAATTTGAGTGTATAACATTTGATTAGAATGTGTAAACAATTTGTTATTTTACAATCAATAGGCTCTCTAATTTGACCTTTAGAAACTTACCTAGTGACCTCACCTATTGATTTTCTTCTTTTAAAGCGAAGAGCTCGTACACATGTAAGATTTAGAAACCACATAATTGACCTCTCTAAAATGTCAATGTGAATGAGTCGTTGAATAGGCTTGTAGAGTTATAGATAAAGCAAAGGATAAAGAGGTATGCAAACAGGTAACACCCTATCCTACAAACTTGTAGAGTTATAAACTGACCTCACCTTTAGAAACTGACCTCACCTTTACAAACTTGTAGAGTTATAGATAGAGCAAAGGATAAAGAGGTATGCAAACAGGAAACACCCTATCCTACTACACAAAAATAAAGATAAAAGACATACCTTAGTACCAAACGTCAACCTGCAAATTTTGTATACATTTACCTATGAATGGGTCAATTTGGGTTGTTTTTGTAAAAAAAGCTAGTTAAAAGGTTAATGGGTCGAATGGGTTGAAAGTGACTACATCACAACAGAAGCAAACTACGTATTCCAAAATATCCCGAGTGGACGGTGGAAGCAGCGTCGCCGGCCTTAATGATGAGCCAATAACCAGACGTCGATTCCCGGTCTCTTCCTACTACAGCCAGGGAAGAACAGCTATGAAGGCGATGAACCAATCTGATGAAGCAGATGAACAATGATTGTGAGTTATAAGAGCGTAAAAGAAAAAATCGAAGAGAAGAACACCATCTAATTTAGGAGGTATATATATATATATATCCTGAGACCTGAGAGGCAAAGAAAAGAAAATTATAGTAAGAAAGACGTAGCATTAACATCAAAACAATTGGCCAAAAAAAAACTCAGCAACATGTCAATATAATCACATGTAGTAAACCTAATAAGAATGAACCACCTTACAAAAACTAATCAAACGAAAGGAAACCAGTGTCTCATCGAACACCACATTGCACATAATAAACTCAATAAGCAAAACAATAAAAAAATCAAACATTCAAGAAACATAATAATCTAAACAAACTAAAGTTAGAGACATACCCAGAAGAAGAACAAAGCGACTGAGGCACTTCAAGAACACCTGTGAACTTACAGTAAAAGAAACTAACAATTGATACAATAGCCAGTCATCAAATCAACACAAACAAAGAAACAGTATCAGCGAAATCAAGACATACCTTACTACAGAAGAGGAGCAAACGGATTACAGAAGTTCATAAACACCTGCCCGCGTAAAACATACGAAACCATCACCAAACAGAATATAACATTTTTTTTACCAACCATTTCCATATTATAGGTCATAATCCAAATGCAAATACCACATAAAAACATAAACGTAAAGATCATCCGAATACAAATACCAACTTTTTTCTATCAATTTCGTTCGCCTGAAGTGATTTCAGTCTATATAGTGAACGCTTATTGACTCAATCTAAAAGCGAATTGAAAGATCTGGATTACAAAACCGTAATCGAATCTAGAATCGACATAAAGGATATAGCTTTAACGAAATAGAGCATACCATGATGACTGGTTTTCGTTTATGTTGGCGTGATCGCTCATTCCTCGCTCAAACCTCCATATCCTCTCAAAACTGTAGATCATCAAGAACGCTATTTATGAGGCTATAAACTATGCAGATCTGTCGTTTTAGATCCTGCGCGAGAGAGTCGCAAATCTTGTTTAGGGATCCAAACATATAGAATAACTTACTTTAACATAAGTAGCAAATCAGATCTAGTGGAAGGAAAATATTATGGAAATGAAACAAAAAAAAAATGAAGAGCATAAAACCCTTTAAAATCAACGTGATGTTGATGGGGGAGTAAGAGCTTCAATTTATACCTATCATAATATCATAAACCAGTTAGTTTTTTCACTGTCTTTATTACCTGAAAATTTCTTGAGAATAGTATCCTAAATTTCTTAACAATTCTCAGATGTCACTTATCTAGTAATTGTTCGGATGAGATTTGTGTCCATGATTATTGTATATTTATTTCATACTATAACAATCAATTCCAACATGCTTAATGTACTAATGAGATTGTAAAAACACTAATGCATCATGTACTACTCAAATAAGAATGGGTACCTTTAGTAGGAATCGTAGACATCAGCCTCCTTGATCAATAGTGGAAGCAAATAGCATATGTGAAGCTTAACACATGGGTTCAAGTACAATGGCATCCACCAGCAACTATGTTACTGACCCCAGCCTCCACGCCATCGTCCGCCTTCGCTTCCATGCAATCTTAATCCGGTCTCCCTCCCTGATATATCAACACACAAATAGGCTAACATCTGATGATGCTACACCACTCAAAGAAGTTACTAACATGAAAATCGCATTCTGTAATTTTAAAGGAAAATGTTATTCAGTGCTTTTCTTAGAATGATATCATGATTATAGTACCAACATGTCAAAATCATAAATCCAAAACATAGGAAGGGAAAGATGATAAATTGTACCTTTACTTAACTGAAACTGCAGGAATGGAGAAGATGATTGACCACACGAACAACCAGTTTTGCTACAGGCTTCGACCATTGGAATCTCCTCTCAAAACACACAAAAAAAAAAGAAATCGATGCACCTGGAAACAATAAAAACTAATTGAACTTAAAGAAATAAACGTATCAATTCTAAAATACCTCATTTAACTAAAAAACTAAACGAATATGTTTTTTTTTTGTGTTCTCCACCTGCAACAATCGGAGAACGCGAAATATCAAGATGCTGAACAACCACATAAATCCGTGAAAAGTCGCCAGATTCCTTCAACTTTATTCAAGTAATTGAAGTCGTAAACCACCAAATGAAGGTAACCTAAATTACAGAAAATTACAAATCAAAATGATCAATTAAGATATTGAATGAAACTGTGGTGGGGAATTGTATTTGACCCAAATTGCAAGAAATGATACTCGTGAACATCCGCGAAACCCTAAACCAGAAAAGGAAGAAACTTATGCAAAAACCACAAAGAACAAAAGCAAGAACCCAAATTGAAGAGAAGCTGAGATAGAGAAAGAGTACCTGGAAGAAGAAGATGAAGGTGGCTTACAGCTCCTGATCTGGTCCCAACTGGTGTAGAGACAGCGACATGTAGGTTCAAAACTGGCAGCGGATGGAAACGGAGTTCGACTGTACAGAGAAAACCGGCGTGGTCTGCAACGATTGCAATGGAGTCGAAGGTTGCTGAGGTGGTGGTGCAGCGTGGTGATGATGGAGGTTGAGGCGGTGCTTTGTCGTTGTTCTTCCCTGGCTTCATCCTTGTTTCCATCCGTTGATATGGTTTTGGTTCTTCAGACGAAATGACAAAGAAGAGCAGGCAGGTATGGGCGTACAAAAGGAGGGTATGTCCTCTTCAACGTGTATAACACACAAACAAACTAAAGGAAAAGACCAAATTAACCTTAGTACTCATCTGCATAAAGGGCCTTAGACACTGTTCACCAAAACATAAAAACAACCTAAAAAGGCTTAAATGACTTGTACATTGTGTTGGGGAGGAGGTACATTTCAACTTTCACTATTCACGGACTTACTTATTGTTAATAGGGAGTAATATTATCTCTCTATATATTAGAGTTCCAGTTGGTTTGCATTTTCAAACATTATATTATCTTACATATAAAGGTTTGTACCTTAAGAGAAATGTATCAAATTACAATCAATTTTTTTTTTATCAATATGGTTTTTAAAGGCCTGCCATTATTGAATATTTGAATATAAATAGAAAAGAAGAAAAAGGGAGAGAGAAGGTAAAAAACACATAAACCATAATCTTAAGCATAAAAAGGGAAAACATAGAGTTATGGAAAGGACAATCATACACAAATAAAAGAAAAAAAGAAACGGGAAAAACAAACCTAACTAAAAATATAATGTATGAACAATGTAAAATGTCTATAACATATTTAAAGCTAAGTTGGTAATTTAATAAGTACAACTAACCAGAAACCATAAGTGTTTTTTATTTTTAACAATTACCTAGCTTAACTAATAAATTAATGATAAGTTTTAGATTAATTATAAGTAAGCTTAACTGAAATGTTGAATATGGTTGATATGGAACAAAGGAAGATGTATATTTTTGAAGTTGTAGTTATGCGTTTGGTTAATATCATAAGCTATCATGTTTTTATGACTCGAATGAACATTTTCTGTCCTACAACCGAACAGGAAAATGGAATCTGAATAAATGTTTTGTCTTGCAACGTAACAGGAAAATGAAACCCGTAACACTAGCAGAGGTCTATATGCGATAACGTGCGGGTCAAACCCCGCAACAACGCGCGGGTTAGTTTTCTAGTTTTATTTAATTACTAAAATAAATTTAATAAATAAATAATAATAATTACTAAAATAGTAATTATACATTTTGTTCATTACTAGTTAACTGATTAATCGGGTTTATGACATGTTGAACCCGGTTTAACTCTTACGGGTCAAAGACCGGGTCGGGTACGTCAAATGTCGGGTGTGGACATACAATATCCGACAGCCTCCCACTTGGACTGATCACAACAGTTTCAATGTGCACAGTCAGAGGCACTCTAGCTATGCTTACTACACCAACCAGTCATGACACTTTTAGTCGTCAGCCAAGGTATATCTATTAAACGAAACAAAATATGAAAAGGACTTACGGTAATTTATAAAATCAGTTATCCTTTCTTTATAAGATATCTGATAAACTAGGAGACATGGCTCTCATAATATGTTCTATTATTATATTCTCGATCTAGTTTCAACGTGATCCAATTAAACACATAGTCAGTTTGGGTGAGGCCTCACACACATCACTTGGAATCAACGAGGGCACCATGATGACTAGCAGTTGCATAATGCAAGAGTATAGAATACCATATTTCCCGTATACAACTTCCACTGAACTCCAGATCTATTCCCAAGAGTAGCCTTTATGACTGGCAGTTACGCGACAACGGTTAACTTCAATCAAAGAATGGATCCTGGTAAATGGTCGTTCAAGTATATATCTCAGGTCGAAGGATACATTTGAGTATACCATCTAATCAAGAAAATCTCATATCCATGGAGTTTCACTAGATACGACTTACGTCCAACGTCATTCTCTAATGAGGTCTGCGAGTTTTGAATGTCAACAGTTTGAGTTTCAAAAGTCAGAAAATCTTACTTCAGATTCGTTCCCATGAGTCTGATCGATTATGAAACTATTTAAAATCTTTGATTCAAGGTAGTAAATGTATTAAAAACGAACACAGTTATGTAATACTTAATTGCTTTCACTAACGGAATAAGAATACTAAAATCAATAACTATTTAAGTTCATACACCCAAATACTAAATCAAAACATATCTTTAGCTAATTTAAGCACTTATGCATCTCTATGACGATCATTACTGTCTTGAGCCATGGGCTTAGTAAAAGGATCAACTAAGTTTGATATGTGTTTACTTTTCTGATGCATATTTCTTCTCGTTCCAGTACTTCTCTAATGTAGTGGTCTTCCTCAGTATGTGCTTGGCTCTGTGCTATGCTCTGGGCTCCTTGGCTTGAGCTATAGCTCCTGCGTTATCACAGAGTATCTCGATTGTTTGCTTAATCGAAGGAACCACGTCTAGATCTGAAATGGACTTCTTCATCCAAGAAGCTTCTTTAGCGGCATCTGAGGCGGCTATGTACTCGGATTCAGTTGTGGAATCAGCCACAACACTCTATTTGGAGCTTTTCCATGAAATGGCGTCTCCATTCAGTGTGAATACGAATCCGGACTGTGATCGAGAGTCATCTCGACCAGTCTGAAAACTTGTGTCAGTGTAACATCTTACAGTGAGGCCTTTCGCAGTTCCTTCGTATACCAAGATCATGTCCTTAGTATTTCTAAGGTACCTTAGAATACTCTTAACAGCAGTCCAATGAGCAAGTCCTGGATTCTGTTGGTAACGACTAGTCATGCTTAGTGCATACGAAACATCAGGTTGTGTGCATAACATGGGATACATAATTGAATCAATAGCTGATGCATATGGAATCGCTTCCATTTGCTACTTCTTAAGGTCCGTTGAAGGAGCTTGTGATTTGTTCAACACAATTCCTTTAGTCATTGGACAGTTCCTTTCTTAGAATTTGCCATGTTGAACCAAGCTATTATTTTGTCGACATATGTACTTTGATTAAGACCTAGAAGTCGCTTAGATCTATCCCTGTGAATCTTCATTCCCAGTATGTAAGAGGCTTCTCCCAAATCTTTCATAGAGAAACAAAATGATAGCCATTTCTTAAATTCGTTAAGCATGAGTATGTTGTTTCCTACGATCAGTATATCATCTACATACAATATGAGGAATGATATAGTGCTCCCACTTGCCTTTCTGTAAACACAGGGATCATCTTCGTTTTTAGCAAAACCATAAATTGACTTATTCAGTTTCATTACCCTGTTTGGATATTTGGGATTCTAAAAACCTTCTGGTTGAACCATATAGACATCATCACAGAGGTGTATGTTCAGGGATGCAGTTTTAACGTCCATTTGCCACTCGTGGTCATGGTACGCGGCTATAGCAAGTAATATCCTGATAGATTTGATCATGGAAACGGGCGAAAAGGTTTCTTCATAGTCAATGGTGTGTGGTATGGTGTGTATAAAAACATGACAATTATGGGTCAAGTTTAACACCGCTATTTCTCAAACTTTTAAATTTATAAAACTCAATAACTATCAATCACCATACACCAGGGAAAAGTGCACCATCGTGGTATAGTATAGAGAAGGTAAGAAAACCGAGGTCATCAATGGACACAAGGGAAATGAGGGTTTTTATCATTTATCTTCATCAACGTCTAACCAAATCTAAAAAAAAAAGTTTAAGGGTTAATTAAACTAAGAAAATAAAATAAGAAATGAAAATAAATAAAATGGGTTTTAAGGTTTTAATCAATTAGGGGTTAATATCACTTGGGAGGACGTACCACAGGTCAGATCGATAAACTGTTTATTTATATGTTTCCTTTAAGATTGTTAATTGTCGGGTGAGGAGGGCCATTTTTCAGTCCGGAACCCTGTCTCCCATTCCTCTCGATCTCCATGTATAGATCTCGAAAGGACCGCTCTAGAAGAAACAAACAAGTGAGCGTGAATGCCATATAGTTGTAGGGCCCGATGGGTCATCGGTGCTATTTGTAGACGCAAGGAGCGATGGATCGTTTGCTAATCACGTGATAACGAGATGAAGACGAGATCAAACAAGTAAATACAAATGGAATTTGTATTAATGAGTCTTGAGAGCACACACACAGAAACACACACAGAAAGGTAGAATATGGCCAGAAGTTTTTAACTCTCTACACAAGCTACCTATTTATAGGTACGACTAAATGAGCTGCGGACCACATCCGGACCATCTGGTCCGGGTGGACCATTTGGTACACAAGATCAACTGGTCCGCTGCCCTCATAGTCACACACACATATGCTCTTACATAGATACAATACACGAGACACAACGTAGCATAAGAATATGCTTCTACAAACTCCCCCTTAACGTGTAGTGTATCTTTTATAACTAAATCTCTAGTCTTTAATCTTCAACAATGTTTCGTCCGATCGTCAACTTGAAATCTTGTCAGAAATAGAGCTTGCATGGCTGGATCATTCTTGAATAAATCTTTGACTTTCAAGATCCACTTGTGAAAGATATAACGAACTCCCCCTTTCACCATGCTTGAGTCTTGACACACAAAAACCTGCAACTTTAGAAGACAAAAGTGCGGATTTTCTTTGAATTTCCAAAAATAATTTAATCTTGGTGCAAAACTTCTCTTTGAGAATCCAAGATATTGATTTTGAAATTTTGATTTTGTATCAAGTGTTGATCAATCGAAAACAACTAAGAATTAAAATCTTTTTGGCTTTTAGAAACTTTAGATCAAAACACACCTAAAATCTTTTTGATTTTTCAAAGTTATGCTAAAACACACCAAAAATCTTTTTGAATTTTACTAAAATGGAAATATAAATGCAATACAAAATTACACTCTATTTTTGGTATTTTGCGAGAAAGATCACGACACGAGATCATATCAGACATAACACATCTAGCACATTTCAATTTCGGTCTTAATCAGCATGCAAGCCAAGATAATCGCAAATACAACATTTATGTTTATTTCAGCATGCACCAATCATTCTTTTTTTATCGTTTTCAGATATACTTAAGGTAATTTTATCATGCACTGATAACTCGGCCTCCACTCTATCAGAAATACTGACAAATCATCATATTTATCATATAAAACCAACTTTCTTAGAGATTTAATCATCCTTGATTAGTCATGCAAAAATAAAGCAGAACCCTAAACAAACAACAATCAGGTCGGCCTTGTGAGCACGCAGAGAAAGTCCGATTGTTTAGGAAAATAAGAAATATCAAAATAAAGCAGAAATTGTATAATCCAACAACAATCAGGTCGGTACTCCCGTACACGTAGAGAAAGTCCGATGGATTATACGAAACACCAAAGAAAATAAAGCAGAACGTCAAACGAACACCAATCAGGTCGATCTTTCGATACTCAGAGAAAGGTCGATCGTTTGACAAAATAAAGAAAATCAAACAAGTTGAAATTTTTGCAAAATGAAAACATGCATTCATCAAGATATCTCTTTATTCTATTTTTGGAATCATCACACAACATTCATCAAGAAGCAAATAACCAAAGATCATCAGGCAAGCTTTATGTTTATATCTTACTTGCATATATCAGATTAGTCATGCACATTCACAGATTATGCAAGTACCCACAGCCTTTAGACTTAATCTATCCATGGCAGATAACATATATGCTGATGTACCATCATTTCTCGCTTGTGTCGGATCAATTTCTCAATTTTCCATTTTTTTATATTTTTCCAATTTCTCCCCCTAAAATTCAAACAAACACTATTTTTTGAATTTTCAATTTTCTCCCCCTAAAAATATGTACAAATACAAAAATGTAAACATATGAACAAGAAAGAAAATTGATCGACCAACACTGACACTTTGCAGTTTTACTTTTGAAAAAAAAAACGGTTGAAAAACATTTGAAAATGATATGTCGTTGAAACACTAAATTAGGCAAGTTCTTCACTATCAGCAATACACGCATGACAGGTCTTCTTGAAGAAACCTGCAGACACCAGATAAAACATTAGTGGTTTTGGGATCGGCCCGAGTCAACAGCCTCGGGTCGCCCGGTGTCTTCAACAGGGTCTTTGTTTGCCAAGGAAACAGCTCGTGGTTTCCACATCAGTGGCGATTGAAAACTGTTCAATGAACCCACAAAAGGATCAACTTGCGTTTTCGTCCAAGACGACTTACTAGTTGATTTGTACATCGATGGTTGTGGTTCATCAAAAATATGACCATTTAAATCCACATATTTAGCAGTTTGTGCACATAGGAGTGAATGCTCGCATTCGTAGGACATTGTGCAGCAAGATGCCCTGGTTTACGACATGCATAACACTTCCTTTGAAAAAAATTAAGGGAACTACTACCCAGATTTGATTAAAAAATTTGTTTTTTATCAACAAAATTCTTTAGATTTCTCTTGTCCTGTTTGAACACATCATGATAACCAAAAATATTTTCTGAACCAAAGGAATCAAAGAAATCTTCTGAAGAATCATACCTTGGAGGTGGACTTCGTGAAGAATAACCAGAACTATAAGAAGATCCTCCAGAATAGTAATCAACATCCTTTGATTTGAAGACATTCTTGGTCTGCTGTTTGAAGTTGTTCTTTTGATTTGAACCAGTAACATTCTTTGCTTGTTGTGGTCGAAAAACTGATTCTCCCTTAACATCATAACCAAGACCTTTATGCTTGTACCCCTGAACTTTTGAAGAATTTAAAAAAGACTCTGGAACTTTTCTTCCTCTAGCTTCGCTAGTAAATTTATCTTTAATAGCCTTCAATTTGTTATTCTTAATCAAAGCTTTTTCTTCTTCATGGGCTGAAGAAGAAACAGAATCAACTTTCTCACAAATCTTTTCCTCTGCCAAAACTTTGGAAGTTGAAACAAACTTTGGAGCTTTACCCAATTTCTCCTCCTTTTTCTTAGATTTGTTTTTCTTCTTCGTTGTTAGAGTTGCAAATTTAGAATAATCTTGCAATTCAACTCTTGGATCAAGTGACACAGATGGAGGATTTAATATAACCACTGGAGCTGGAACAGAATGTAATTCCTCTTCTTTCACACTTTCGTCACTCTTTTCCTGATTGTAAATGTAATTCAGTAATGTAGGAGACATAGCTGAATTCTTTACTTTCTTTTGAAGGGCGAGAATCTCAAATTTTAACTCAGATATTTTGACTTGAGCAGCCAACAAATCTTTCTGAGTACCAATAAAGTCATCTGATAATTCATTGTATTCAGCCTTCAGTTGCCTTTTGGTATCACATAACTCCATTAGCTCAGCATGAACCTTCTCCCACTTCTTAGTAAAATAAGCAACATCTTTTGTTAAAATGTCATTCTTTTCACGCATCTGAACATTTTCATCTCGAAGCTTTGAAAGTTCTTCTTGAAGTTCTAAAACTTTATCTGTAGCTTCAACAGCAATCGCATTTGCTTTTTCATACCTTTGTTGAACAGGATAACTCTTTTCAAATAGATTCTCAAAATCTTGGACTGCATCAAGATGAGCAGCCTTTTCTTTCTCAAAGTCAGCAATCCATTTATCCTTTTCTGTTACCAACTTTGAATTAACTTTTTCTAAATCATCACATCTTTGTTGTAAACACTCCAAAGCAACTTTCACAACTATGAAATCTTTAGTTAGCAAACTGTTATCGTTTAGCAAAGATTCAAATTTATCATTGGCAACACCACAAGCTTCACATTTCTCTTGTAAATCTTTTGTAAGTTCAGCAACTCCATCTTCCAGTACTGTTTCACATGAACTTGTTTCTGAATTAGAATCACTTACCTCCTTCCTTACAGCTTCGGCAAGAAATGCAGATTCATCAGGATGCCACTCGACATACTTATTTAGAGAACTATCATAAACCAAAGCAGGTTTGGTAAGAGAAGCTGAATTAGAATCATGCTTAAAAGTGGAACTTTCTAGATTGTGGAGAGCATTTAATGCCAACTGTTTCTGTCTCTCTTCCATTATTTCAATATCCTTATTCCAATCATAACCTTCATCCATTTGTGAAATCAAGGCTTGTGAGTTTGAATTGTTTGTTGAAGACGAAGATACAGATTTTTTTGGATTTTTACATTCACAAGCAAAATGTCCAATTTGTGAACATTTGAAACATCTAACTTTGGACTTATCCAATCCAAGTTTTCCTCCTGGAAGAAAAAATTGTTTACCATGCTTCTTCATGTATCTCTTACCTCTTTCAACAGTCATAGCAAATTGCCAATGTAAATCTAACTCATTTAAATGATCATCATCCAACTCACTTAAGTCATTTGCAACCAAATCAACATCTCCTAGTTTCCCAAAAATTGAACCATTTGACGATGATATAAAGGCAGATAGCAATGAAGCTAAATCCTCAGATGCCTTGTCAGGAATTGTAGGCTTTGATGATTGATTTGGACTTGTAAAAGTACAACCTGGAGAATAACCATAACTCTCAGTTTTTCTAGCAAGAAATGTAGTAGGAGGACCTTCACTGAATATGTTAGACTTTTTAGCATTTATGGTAGAATCATTTTCACCACGATATGCAGCTGGATTCTGTACTTGTGCAGGCATGGATTTGTTGACACTCAACTCCATATCTCTTGCTTGTATCTGCTCAATCAAATTGATGAATGACAACCCTGAAAATTCTTTATCATGAGTAATCATCATTACATAGTTTTCCCATTTTTCAGGTAATGCCTCTAGTATCTTTTCTTTCATATCAGCTTCTTCCTTTTTGATGCCAACTAAAGCCATTTCACTTAATAAATGTGAAAACCGAGTAATAAGCTTTGAAATATTCTCATTTGGATAATGCTTGAAATTGTCGAACTCTTTTCTTAGAACCTTTTGTTTGCTTTTCTTGAATTGATCATTACCCTCACATCGTTTCTGAATTGCATCCCACAACTCTTTTGCAGAAGTATACGCAGAAAATTGATGTAATAAGTCGGAAGGTAGTGCCATTGTTAAGGCACCATAAGCTTTTTGTTCTGCTTGATATGCCTTCTTTTGCTCACCAGTAAGACTTTGTTGCAAAACTGGCCTTCCATTTGTTCCTGTTGGATACTCGTATAGATTATTGTAAGATATCCAAAAATCAACATCATTAGCACCAACATATGCATTGAATCGTTTCACCCAACTATGATAATCTTCCAATCTGAGCAATTTCGGAACTTTCTGACTTGTTCCTATTTCATTATCATAGTTAATGATAGCTTGCATCGTGTTTTGAATCGCAGAAAACGCTTGAAAATCCGACATATTTTCCGAAATATGACACTGCAAAAACTTCGAACTAAAAAACGGAGGTCTTCCAAGCGGATTTAGTGGGTCAAAACTTGACGGTACTAGCCGTAGGCGGGTACAAGTCCGAGATCTCGTCGAGACGAACATTTTGACTGGTATTGGGTTCCGTAACTCTTTACGGTTCTCAAGTTACGTCAGTTTTAGTGATGAACACTTTTCTGCCAGCGGACCAAAACACTTTCAGCGGACCAAAATACTACCAGCGGATCAGATTTGTACCTGCGGACCAAATCTGGATCTGATTTCGTCCGGCGGACCAGATTTCGTACAGCGAACCAGATGATACGCTGAAATAACTTCCGCGGATCAGATGGTACGCTGAAACTGCCACGGATAAAAAATATGAAGATTCCTACGCGGACCAGATTAGCGGACCAGAATGCTGATGAAGATACACGGGCGGACCAACTAGCGGACCAGAAAATTCATCCGGCGGACCAGAAATTCGTCTGGCGGACCAACTGATTTCGAGGCTGATTTCACTGATTTTCGTGAAATTTGACGTTTGGAGCTGGAAATTGCTTTAGTATGATGCGAAAACACTCCAGCAACACTCAGAAATCATTTTCCATCGTTGAAACACTCGGAATTGCGGAAATTTGATGAAAAATGAAGAAAACCCCAACTTTCTCTCTCTAAAAATATCCAAAATCACAGAATATGATCAGCAAATGGAACCAGATAGCTCTGATACCACTTGTAGACGCAAGGAGTGATGGATCGTTTGCTAATCACATGATAACGAGATGAAGACGAGATCAAACAAGTAAATACAAATGGAATTTGTATTAATGAGTCTTGAGAGCACACATACAGAAACACACACAGAAAGGTAGAATATGGCCAGCAGTTTTTAACTCTCTACACAAGCTACCTATTTATAGGTACGACTAAATGAGCTGCGGACCACATCCGGACCATCTGGTCCGGGTGGACCATTTGGTACGCAAGATCAACTGGTCCGCTGCCCTCATAGTCACACACACATATGCTCTTACATAGATACAATACACGAGACACAACGTAGCATAAGAATATGCTTCTACACTATTACACTCGAAACTGTGACGCCCACTCCCAGACTTGGCATCAGGAGGGATCACTAATCGGATTTACTTTTAAACACATGGTACAACAGAGATAACTAAGCAGCGGAAATTAAAAACTTTTTGTTTATATATAAGCCTAGTACAATTGTAAGGAAGATAACAACATTCTATAACAACTAGATCTTATCTATGTCTATGCCAGTAGACTACCGAGTCCTTCTTGATAGCTTACCCACTTAGTCTGTCCTAACCAAAGCCCTTTCCTTGCTACCTTAAACACCGTTATCACCTGACATACATATGTTTTTGGAAAGGTCAGCTTACGCTGGTGAGTTCTACGTGTTGAAGCATATTTCAGTGTCTAGTGCTAGGTCTAGGTGAAGTGTCATTGTAATTGATAGTTTGTGTTTTCTGGTCCCAGCGGACCAGGTGCGGACCAGATGGTACGCCGGACCATCTGGTACGCTGGTTAGTTGGTCCGCTGGCTAGAACACCTATATATATGTTTAGCTCATTTAGAGAGTAGTAGTTGTGAGGTTTTGAGCTGTTAACTGTGTGTTTTCTAAAGTGTAACCTGTAACTCTCTGTAACTCTCTCTCTGAAGGTTTGAGCAATAAACAAAGTGTTATTTACCTTGTTGTTTACCAAATCTATGATCATGATGCATTAACAAGATCGATTCTGTCTTCTCAAGTGGTATCAGAGCATAGGATTGCTCGTTGCATTGATCTACAGTTCGGTATTTGGGGTTTAGAGAGGGAAACAACGTTTTTGGTAAGATTTCGTCTAATCCGACTCATGTTCACGTGAATTCAGTATGTTTTCTTCGTTCAAATTGTTTCTGGATCATTTTCGCTGAGTTGTGGAGTGATTGGAAGTCTGGAAAACCAAAAGTTTCCAGAAATTTTGAGTTTTTGTCGAATTTGAAACTGGTTCGGAGTTGGTCCGGAGTTGGTCAGTTCAGTTGTTCTTTATATTCTGATCCGTGGCAGTTTCAGCGTACCACATCTGATCCGTGGCAGTTATTCCAGCGTATCACTTGGTCCGCGCATAATCTGATCCTGCGGACGATTTGATTCGTATTTGGTCCGGTGACAAGATTTGATCCGCTGATTGTATTTTGGTCCGCGGGTTGTAATCTGATCCGCTGAGTGTATTTTGGTCCGCGGGTTGTAATCTGATCCGGAGATCGTTATTCTGGTCCGCTAGCACAGTTTTTAAGAAATCAATCATGGATCCGTTCCTGGATTTTGCAGCAATGTCTTCAACTGTTCAAGCAATTCTGAACTATGATAACGAGATTGGAACTACTAACAAAGTTCCGAAATTGATGAGATTTGAAGATTTTCATAATTGGAAAACTCGCTACGAATCATACATTGGTGTAACGGATGTTACGGTATGGACACCAATGTTGGATGGCTATGAAGTTCCAAAATTTCAAACTGGTGAGTTGGCTGGTCAAGTAAAGCCGTACAATAAGATGAATGATGCTGAAAAGGAATCTTTTAAATTGGAAAAGAAGGCGTATTCAAATTTATCAATGGCCTTACCAAGAGATATTTTGCATCAATTCAAAATGCATTCAACGTCAAAGGCTTTATGGGATGCTATATGTCACAGATGTGAAGGAAATGCACAATATAAGAAGAGTAAGAAAAAAGTGCTGTTGAAGGAATTCGACAATTTCTGTCATGTTCCAAATGAAACTATTAATGATTTGATTTCTCGATTATCACACTTGGTGAGTGAACTGGATATAGTCGGAGTGAGTAAAGAAGCGGGTGAACTGAAGGAAAAGCTCTTAGATGCTTTACCTGCATCGTGGGAAGGTTATATCTTGCTTATGACACATGATAAGGGTTTTGATGACATTACATATGATGATCTGACAAGAAATTTGCTGGCTCGGGAGTTAGACATGAAACGGGTTAAATCTCAACCAGTTCAAGTTCAAAATCCAGGTGTATATTTTGGTGAGAATGCATCTACAATGCATGCAAAAGAGAAAGCTAATCCAAATCCACCAACAACTGCATTTTATGTTAAAAATACATCAAGTGGCCAAGCAAATGTGTCTCGGGGTTCTACAAGTGATACTTTTACTCAAAAAGCTGCAGTGACTTACCCAGTTTATTCAAGCCAATCATCCTCTATTCTAACTTCAAATCAAAGTGCTTTTTCGACTAAAACAACAAATGACTTTATGGCATTATTTTCAGCGATGGTTTCGTCGTATGATGGAGTTATAGCAGGAAAACTGACTAGTGCTGAATTGACCGATGAAGACTATGAACAAATAGACCCGGATGATTTAGAATTGATGGATATCAATTGGTCTATGGCTATGATTGTCAGAAGGGGTAAGAAGTTTATGAAGAGAACAGGCAGAAAAGATCTCAATCCCGAAGGAAACCTTGGATTTGATACATCCAAAGTCAGATGTTACAATTGTCAAAATTATGGTCATTTCGCAAAAGAATGTAGCTCGGCAAAGAAACAGGAAACTTCGAAGTTATATCAGAAATATGCTGCTCAGAGTAACAAAGCATCAGGAAGCAGTGGTAATCGATCAAGTTCAAATACAAATGCTGGTGGATTAAACTCAGATTCTAAAGCTTTGGTATCTCAAACTGGAGAAGCATATGACTGGGCTGCAGATTGTCCCGATGAGTCTGCATTTCTATGCACTGAAGAGAAAAATGCAGCTGTTGAAGATGATCCTAATCTTCCGGGAGAAGATTTCTTTGCTGATGGTTATCAAGCATTTATGGCTGATATTCAGGTTAACTCTACTGTCTGTGAATTTTGCATGACAACTGCTAATCAATTGAAAGAACTTTCTGCTGAGAAAGTCATGTATTATGATAAATACATGTTAGCAGAAGAAAATGTCACCATTTACAAACAAAGGTGGGAGGCTGTAAAAGCTGAATTAAAAAGTGAGCATGCTGTGATTCTGAGCACAAAAATTGAGTTAAATAACAAAACTGAAGACTATATTTTTTGTGAGAAAAAGCTTGCAGAAGCAAATTCTAAAATTTCTGAATTAAACATTGAGATATTAGATCTTCAAAGACAATTAGAAAATTTCACGAATTCATCTTCCTTTGTAAGTTTCCTTTGCAAAGATGAAAATTTAAAAGATGTGCTCAAAGAATCAGGGTGTTGTGTTTGATTATTCAATGTTTGCTGAGGGTGCATCTGATAAATCCACGGGCACTCATAAGAGAAAGCCTGTCAAACTGATGTCCAAAACTGACTCTGGTGTTTCGGTGAATGTAAAACTTACACCTTTAGAGGCTGCTCAGAAAATCATTGAAACTGAAAAAACAATGAAAGAATTTGAAATGACAAAATTTACAAAAGGACCTGATTTGGTTTTTGAACATGATTCTGTCACTTTCAGTAACACCACCAAACCGGATGTGAATTCAATTCCGGTACCTCCACCGAAATCAGCTAAATTTAATGGCATCGGATTTGGACATTCTGATGAAGTTTCTAAGGTCAATCAAAAGAAACCTCAGAAAGTTCAGCAAACTGACAAGAAAAATGTCAAGTTTGGGAATTCTGATGACAAAAAGAAAGGTAAAACTGAAGTTGGTGAATCGTCAAAGAAAGTGAAAATGTATTGTCTGAAAGGTAGTGATACCATATTTTTGGATGAGGCATTTCCATTATGTTGTGTTGATCCAACAAAAGTTTCCAAAGTGTTTTATGCTGATAAAGATGAAAAATGTGTGTCTGATCATGAACAAGTGAAAACTGGTTCTTTGTTGAAACTCAGAACTAGTTCTGATGATCAGAAGTCTGTCAAGTCTCACACTCCAAAAGCTCAGAAATTTTTCTCAAAGTCAAAAACTTCAAAGTATTCACCTAGGAATTTTTATAATTCTGATGGTCACTTTTCTACTAAATCAAACAGATTTGACTATGAATCATATGGCTTTTGTGATGACTATGATTTTTATGATGACTTTGGTCATTATGAACAAGATTTTGGTTTGTTTGAAAACAACAAAAGCAAATGTGAATCCAAAAGATATTCTGAAGACTGTGGAGTTGATGAGTATGGCTTTTATAATCAAAATGGTTATATTGGTCCTTTGTTTAAACCACTTCCCAAAAATAAATCTAGGAGATTTAGGGCTAAGAAACCAAGTCAAGTGGTTAAACATATGACTGATGGTAACACTTCAACTGAATCAGGAGATAACTTTCCTGCAGTTTTTGTCGATCGTAGAAAGTGTTATCATTGTCATCAGAAGGGTCATTTAAGGAAACATTGTCCGGTTTTGGCTGAGAAAAGAGCTTCCGCTATTAGTTTAGAAAAATCTGAAAATGTTTCCGAGCCAAAACAGGTTGATGACAAAGTGGTCACAAAACAATTCTTCAAACGAGGAAAATTTTTCAAAACTCAACAATCATTTGATTGTTCATCTTCAAGTGATGTTACCACTGGTTCATCGGTTTCTGGGTTAAGGCAAAAGTGGCTGCCTAAATTGACTTCAAAAGCCACTGAGGACTTTTCTGAAGACACCGGTCGACCCAAAGCTGAAAGCTTGGGTCCAGATACTCACTAATTATCTGCTAAAATGTGCAGGGTGCTCGAAAGCCAGCTGTTAACAACTTTTGGGTCGTTGATATCCAGGCACATGACGGGTAATATTTCCTTGCTATCAGATGTTAAACCAATTCAAGGAGGAAATGTTACCTTTGCTGGCGATAAAGGGGGTAAGATTACCGGTGAGGGCAAAATGGGTAATGAGAAGATTACATTTGACAAAGTCCAATTTGTACAAGAGTTACAACACAATTTGCTGAGTGTTTCTCAGATTTGTGATAAGCAGTACACTGCTGCTTTCACAAGTTCAGAGTGCTTAATTCTGAAACCTGGAATCCAAATTCCTGATGATTGGATTGTTGTACGAGCTCCTCGATTTCGTGACTTATATGTGTTGAACATGAATTAGACTTCTTCAGCGGTTTCGGCTACATGCTTTATTTCTAAGGCTACGGAAAAACAATCCATCATGTGGCATCGGTGTATGGGACACATCAATTACCGGAAGATGAATTATTTGGTAAACCATAATCTGGTGGAAGGTGTTTCAAAGAATAAATTTTCTATACATGATGTTTGTGTGTCTTGTAAGACAGGTAAGCAAAAGAAAAAGTCTCATCCGGCTAAACGTTTAAACTCGATTGTGACTCCTTTAGAGCTACTTCATATGGATCTGTTTGGTCCTGTGAATGTTCGAAGCATTGAGGGTAGTTATTATTATTTAGTGATTACGGATGACTTTTCTCGATTTTCATGGGTGGTATCACTAGCGTCCAAAGATGAAACTCCTGATCAAATTCAGAAGGTGTAGAGGCTAGATTATGAGGCTTGTAATATTAAATAGTTTGGGCTGGGCTTAGTGGGTTTCATTAGATTAGTAGGCTAGTTTTATTATTATGTTTAGGCTAGTTTACTATTGGATATGGGCATGGGCTTGGGTTTATGATTAGGGTTTGGGAGCCCAATAGTAAACTCATGGGATGGCTATATAAACCCCATGAGTTTACTATTCAAAGGGGCTTGATTACGATTTCTAGAGAGAGAAGAGGGTTTATGATTTACTGTTTTGTACCCGACAAGTTCATCTTGTGTGCAAGATTAGGTTTTTAACGTTTAATCATCGTATTCTTCGTGTTTCTTCTCTTCTCTATCTTGAATCAATCATAAACGAGGATTCCGCACTCGTTTGTGATTAAAATATCGTGATTAGTTGTTGTTTCCGGACGTACAATTGGTATCAGAGCCAAGAATCACAGATTCGAGGTTCTCACGGTATTGGATTCAAGCTTTTTTTTCAAAAAAAAAAAAGAAAAATGACTGAAAAACTGAGTCTTATTTCAAAAGTCTCACAAAAACAGGGGAAGAAATGGTGCTGTTTGAACTAAAAAGTTTTTATGATGTCTTTTGATAGGACGTGCAAAAATGTTCAAAGACGGTCGGAGACTGACACGTGTAAGGCTGATGTGAAAGACTGCTCAAAGAGGATATGTCGGTAAGCTCAACCAAAACTATGACCATCTATGTAAGTGCAGTAATCCTAAACTCTATTATTCGAGTTCACGATCAGGTTTTCTGGGTGTTTACGACTGCTTCTGTTGAAGATCTTCATCATTTGGGTGTTTACGAGTTCAAGACTCGATTTTTATCGTGTTTACGATCGAGCAAAGTGAGTTTACGACTGTACTTGGGTCGTGATCGTTGTTTACGACATTGTTGGATCGTATTCGGAGTTTACGACTGTACTTGTTGTCGTAATCGGTGTTTACGACTTTGGTGGATCGGATACAGGTGTTTACGACTTTTGGCGATCGTAATCGGGCATCGTAATCGAGTTTACGATTTCTTCTGTCAGTTTAAGTGTTTACGAGTTTGGCTTTGATCGGAAACAGTGTTCTCGATCGTAATCAATCATTTACGATCGTAATCGTGTGGTTTTTATCGTAATCTCAGTATTTGGACGTTTGGACTTTAGATTTTTGTTCCCTAAGCTATCGTAATGGATTTTGAACCAAGTATGTATCAGAAGCTGGATTTTGAGATTGGATCCATCACTCGTCCACCTAGGCTTACATCGGCGGATAATTTTTTGGAATGGAAATATAAGTTTGAAAACCACTTGAAGAGTGTAGATCTAAGACTCTGGAGGGCAGTAATTCATGGACCATTCACACCTACTCACGCAGAAGGAGTTAATGCAGGGAAGGTTAAGACGGAAGATGAGTATGATGATGATGATTGGGAAAGATGCAACAAAGCAGAAAGAGCATTTGCCATCATGACTATGGCATTAACACCAGATATTGCTCAAGGATTTAAACACTGCAAGACCGCTAAGGAACTCTGGAACGCTTTGGTTGTGGCTTATGAAGGGAATCCTGACATAAAAGCAAGCCGCAAGCAAATGCTGAAGCAAAAGTTTAATCTGTTCAACCATATACAAGGTGAATCCTTTGAAGCTCAGGTGCAGAGGTTTGTGTCTCTAATGGCTGAAATGTCCAGCTATAATGTTTTAACCAGACAAGGAAGACAAGAATCTGAAACTGTTGAATAGTTTACCCAAATCTTGGAACACCAACATCTCTATTATTAAGGACAACAACAATCTGAGTGAACTATCTCTTGATGAGTTAATCAACAAACTCAAGTCCAAGCTAATCGATGACAAGCAGAGAGAGTTGAACCATATAAGCTCTCTTAGTTTGGCGGGAAAACTAAATCAAGCTCTGTTGTCAGAAGATGTGGAGACAAAGCATGAGGGGAAGTCAACTGGGAGTGGAACAAGCTCGGTCGCAAAGTCAACTGCTTTTGTGGCACAACCTCAAGGAAGTTTAAGTGTAGGCGTCAACCCCGATGATACGAATGATCCTAATTTTGCTCTCGGTATGGGTTTTATGAACAGTTACCATGCTCTCATGGCCGGAACTCTTGTACCTACTGATATGTTATCGGGTGAGCTGAACCAGATAAATTCTGAAGATGTTGAGATGTTGGATGTCTCATGGCAGATGGCCATGGCGGTCTTCAGAGCAAAGAAGTTCATGGCGAATACTGGGAGAAACGTCTAGAAAGATCAAGACAAGATCAGGATGGGGTTTGACAAAAGCAAGCTGAGGTGCTACAACTGTGATGAGTATGGGCATTTTGCAAGAGAGTGTAGCAAGCCGAAGAGAGAAAGGGGAGAAGAAAGGAAAGCAGGTGAAGGAAAGGGAGAGGCAAAGGCATTGGTTGTTCAAGAAGGTGGTGGTTATGATTGGACACCTCAGTTGAAAGAGTTTAGTATATCTCATGCAATGATTGCTGCCATGGAAAGGGATGAAGAGGAAGAGCATGCTTTTGTTGTTACTGATGAAACTCCTGTGGAAGATAAGGAAGCCTTCATTGCTGAAACTAAAAACCTCAAGGTATGTTCTGATCCCACTTGTGCTCGTATAATTCCTGGTCTTAGACAAATCTGTAAAAATTATCAGCTAGAACTGTTTGAGATAAAATGTGAAAGGAGTTCTTTTAAGGGTAGATGGCAAAAGAATGAGGAGAAGGTAAAAGCTCAGAAACGAGACATTGAGAAATATCAGAAGCTAGCAACGGAGAAGACTATCTTATATGATCGGGCTAGGATTGATATATCTGAGCTTACACAGAAATTAACTGAACTGCAACAAAAATTTGATGAGCTGCAGGTCAAGTATGATTGCAATCAGGAAAGAAATAAGCGAATGCTCGATGCTGGAAAGGAATTGTCACATGCTGTTGTGACTGGTCAAGTTGGGAAAGATAAAACTGGGTTTGGGTCAGAAAAGTCTGATAAGTCTCTGTCTGCAAACAACATTATTCCTCCACCAGTTCCCAGAGACATTATAGGAATACTTCTTAGTGAGGATCAAGTTGAACGAACCGAGTCTGATTATAAAGAAGCTGCTCCTCCTATTGATAGTGTCTTGGTTGGAACTACACCATTGACTCAAGAAGAAATTGATAATGAAGCAAACATGACTTATGGTGAAGGGAGAGTAAAGGATATATCAGACAATGATGCTAAGTGTCAGAAATATGACAGGTGTCATAACTCTAAGTCTGATGAAGCTGGGATAGAGTTGAAACCATACCCTAAAATTGAAACCCCATGCTTCAAAGAAATTGACGAAGTCAAAAGGGAAAAGGTGATCTTGACGACACGGCCTGAGGGGAAGATCTTCATGACATCTGGATCAATGTTTGACCAAGAACCAGATGTAGGATATGAATTACCATCCTTCTCCTCCAAGTTCAAGGGAATAACTGATGGAGTGATAAGTGAACCTAAAGTTGAGAGGCCAAAGATCACCATCAAGCATCCGAGTATGAAACCAACGGCTGGAGTGAAGAATGAAAAACTCAAGGGAGTAGCTGTGTCTCCCATTTCTTCAGTTGGATCATGCAGTTGCTATTGTAATTGCAAGAATGGTGCTTCAACGTCAAAGAATCAAGGAAGCACAAAGACAGTAAAGACAGGTTCGACACAGGCTTCGACAAACCAGCAGAAAGTCAAATCTGAAGCTGCAGTCAAACCAAAGAAGCATACACAAGGCAAACCAGCTCCATATCAGCCACCGAAGACAAATGGGTACACGTATGACTTCTATCTAAAGAAGCAGACTTGCTTTAATTGTGGCATTGCTGGTCATATTGCTAGAAACTGTCTTTATCGCCCCTATGAACCCTATTTTCCGAAAAGTCAAAGGGTTTCATCTCAGGAGTCTATGAAGTCTAAGCCGATGATGGTGCAGAAACCTAAGGCAATGAAGACTGTTACTCCTAAGGTTAAACCCTCTGATCAACATTGGGGCGCTGCCAAAGCTGAAAGAAAATCTATAAGTCAAAACAACAGCTTTCCAAGTTACAAAAATTTTCAAAAACAGGTGAAGAAACCAGTTTCAAAACAACCAAAGCTTGAAAAACCCAAGGTAACTAGAACTGTTTTAAAAAATGATTCTAAAATGTAGAAGGTTGAAATACCTAAAGTCACAACTCAAAAGGTGACTAAAACAAAAACTGTTTTGAAAATTGAATCTAAAACGAAGAAGGTTGAAATACCTAAGGTCACAACTCCAAAGGTGACTAAAACAAATGTTAAATCACCTGGAATTTGGAAACCAAAAATCAAGGCAGCTCCATCCCAACTTCCTGATTTTTCAAAAGGGATGTTCTTACAAGAAGTATCCTTCATTGATTCCTCAGGTGTACCCAGAAAAACAATGGCCTGGGTACCAATGGCTAAGTAATCTCTCACTCTGTGCAGGAACGATCATGGAGGATTATCACTAACATTTTTAATTACTAATTTGTTTGTTGATAAGTGATTGTTCCAGGCACAGTTTAGGAGACGTATCTTCATGTCATGTCAAGTAATCTATAAATGGAAGGTATGTCTCATTGAGAGGTAAAAGGTCAAAATCAGCATGAAAGGTACTGTTCTTAACTTGGTTGTTTGAATGGTGAGGCAACAAAGGGTCTTTTGAGTCAAACCTATTTCATTAAAGTTTCAATTAAACTGTTGATTGATTATGTGTTTGACTTCAAATGCAATGAAGTGTGCATGTCATGAAACCCAATTTTCTCAAAATTTTCAAATCAATACTTTGAAAGTTAGCTTGGCCAGATGTCTGCAAAATTTTGTGTTTTGTTCTTTTAAGTGTGTTTGTGTGTTTTATTTAAAAAAAAACTGAAAAACGATGTTCACAAGATTGTGACATTAAAAATCAAAAAGCAAGGGGAAGAAATGTAAAGATGAAGAAAAAGTTGACCCCTCAAAAATAGTGTGCTTTTCAATTTTTAATTGTTTGTGTCTTGTTTTTGAGAAGTTTAGGGGAAGTAAAATGAATGTCCGGGTTGGAGATGGCTGACACGCGTAAGGCGGAAGTGAAAGGCAAGCTCCACGGTGATATGCTCGGTAGGCTCGACCTAAACTTATGACCTCCAATGAAAGTGCAGTGAACTTAAAAGATATATATGTTTAGTTTCCCATCCCAGGTTGCATGGTTTAAAAGATTGAGTCCCAACAAAAACGGGTTGAGAGTGGTAATTATACTTAGTATTCACTCTCTCACACGCCATGTTTCTGCTGTTATGACTACACCACATGAGAAAAAGAAATGAAAAAAAAAAATAAAAAAAATGGAAAAAGAAATGAAAAAGAAAAGAGAATAAATAATCACTCAGTTGGTCTTCTTTTCGTGCTTAGCGGCCGACCTGATCACCAACTGATGGTTAATGAAATAAGTGGTAGTCATAACGGTGTTGCATGGTTCCTCAAGTTGGGGGTTTGTGAATCCTCAATAAACTCTGAGGTTGGGTAGGTTTTGCTGTGTACGCTTGGGTGTGGGGACAATTAAACATGATGGTAATATTGTACTATATTAAACATGACGCATTCGGTTGGGATTAAACGGGTTTGAGTTTAAAGCGGACAAACATACCGGCAATCACCTGGACTAGTTGAGTAACTGAAGCTGAAAAGGGTTCCTCAGTCAGATTCATACGGTTTGATCCCTTGTAAACTTTCTCATGTTTGGTTTGGTAAGTATTTGTTTAGTTTATATCTTTCGTGTGTGAGTCGTTAATTTCTTTTTGGTGTGTTTTCGTCTTGGCCAGGTCGATTTGAGAAGTCAAAATATGTTTTCATGGGTTTTAATGCATGACAATATGCCCCCGACAGATC
This sequence comes from Deinandra increscens subsp. villosa, assembly GCA_039602395.1. Lineage (NCBI taxonomy): Eukaryota > Viridiplantae > Streptophyta > Magnoliopsida > Asterales > Asteraceae > Deinandra > Deinandra increscens. The sequence continues at coordinate 38,549,651 of JBCNJP010000023.1, read as the reverse complement.
TTGCCAAATTTTTAGGGGAAGGAGTATGGGATAATAAGTATTATCCGAAGGGAACTCGAGGATGATACTTATTATCTAATGGAAAAGACTTCTTCCGTCAGATCTTGACAAATTTTTAGGGGAAGGAGGGAGGATAATAAGTATTATCCGAAAAGACTTCCATAATACATAGTATCCGAAGGGAACTCGAGGATAATATGTATTATCTCAGGGGAAGTCCTTGGCTGAAGGGAAGTTATCAGCTAAGGGGAAGTCTTTAGAGGTCTTGGGTTCAGGGGAAGTTTTATTAGAAAACCCGTAATCTATATTAGGGTTTTTGGTTAAAATTATGTTAATTTGAATCAACTGAACAGATGATAATTACCTTCTAACCCAAAGACCAGTCATCAAAGACAGGTTGATGATAGAAAGATGTTGCTACTGCTCAAGTTAAAGAACCAGCCGGACAAGACTTCCATCTGAATAAGCAACTGTTCAGGGGAAGTTGTTGGTGTCTTTACAAGTTTTCAAAAGCTTCAAAAGTTTTTTCAAAGAAAATGCTCACAAGTTTAGGGGAAGCTGAAGTTTTCAAGTCAAATCTTTAAAAAAGAAAATGACACAAAGAGCAGTCAGAGATCATGAAGTTTGAAGATCAACAATCAAGTTCTCCAAAGTTAGGAGGTTTTCAAAATTTACCCTCTAATTTTTGGAGATTCAAGACAGTTACCGAAGATTCAGCAAGAACCAGTTCTTTCAAAAGAAGCAAGTCATTGAGAATCTTCCATCTCATTAACTTGTTCATTTCAAGAAGTTCGAGCTGATGCTGATCAAGAGGAAGTCCCAAGTGCCCGTTATGAAACCCAATGAAGATTTCTGCGGAAAGAATCTTCATCAGCATCTTTGCCAGCCAGTCAAGAAGAAGATTTTCAAAGATCGAAGACATTTAATATCACAAGCCTAGGGGAAGATTGTAGAGGCTAGATTATGAGGCTTGTAATATTAAATAGTTTGGGCTGGGCTTAGTGGGTTTCATTAGATTATTAGGCTAGTTTTATTATTATGTTTAGGCTAGTTTACTATTGGATATGGGCATGGGCTTGGGTTTATGATTAGGGTTTGGGAGCCCAATAGTAAACTCATGGGATGGCTATATAAACCCCATGAGTTTACTATTCAAAGGGGCTTGATTACGATTTCTAGAGAGAGAAGAGGGTTTACGATTTACTGTTTTGTACCCGACAAGTTCATCTTGTGTGCAAGATTAGGTTTTTAACTTTTAATCATCGTATTCTTCGTGTTTCTTCTCTTCTTTATCTTGAATCAATCATAAACGAGGATTCTGCACTCGTTTGTGATTAAAATATCGTGATTAGTTGTTGTTTCCGGACCTACAGAAGGTGTTATCCAAGTTTCCATCAATGTACAAGCATAAAGTCTGTCGCATTCGTACTGATAATCGAACTGAGTTTAAGAACGCTAAGATGGCCACTTTTTGTGATTCACTTGGAATTGTTCATGAATTCAGTGCGCCGTATACTCCTCATCAGAATGGAGTCGCTGAACGGAAAAATAGAACTTTGATTGAGACGGCTCGAACCTTGTTGGCTGATGCAAATCTACCAATAAAGTTTTGGTCTGAGGCTGTGCACACTGCATGTTATGTGCTCAATCATGTTCTGATTGTCAAGAGATTCAATAAAACAAGTTATGAACTACTTAAAGGTCGAAAGCCTAATTTGAATTTCTTGGTCCCGTTTGGGTGTATTTGCACGGTTCTCAAAGAAGGTGGGAAGTTTGCTTCAAAAGCTGTTCAAGGTGTCTTTGTTGGATATCATCATCCGATGAAGCGTGTGTACTTTCCGTCTTCCAAGACAATTGAGAATCATGTAAATGTGGATTGTCAGAAGCATACTTTCCCACATCCCAAATCGGTTGATGCTCAGTCTTATGATTATAAGTCTCTAATTGATTCGTTCACGGTTGCACCATCTGGATCTGAGGAAGAGGAGGACCCTGATATTGTAGCTTCTATACTACATTCATTGACAACTCCTGGTCCAGGTTCATGGATTCCAAAGCTTTCAAGCACTGCTGTTACTTCGTCTAGCCAGAGTGCTTCTAGTCTCGATACTATAAGTTCTTCTGATGATGATGAAAGTCTGTTTCATGAAGCTGAATCTACACTTGTAGATGATCAAATTAATTTGCCAAGTACAAGCTCTTCTGTAACGCATTCGTTACCGATTGATGTTTTATCAAGTCCAGAAGGGGTAGAGGCATCTTTAACAAATTTAGAAGATATTCAAGAAGTTGCTGATTCAACAATTCTTCGGATTAACACTATTCATCCTCAAGAGAACATTATTGGAGATCCGTCTTCGGGGGTTCGTACACGAAATCAATTGGAAGGAAATATTGATGCTTTGATTGCCGAAATCAGAGAATCCGGGATTCAGAATGAAGTTTTTCACTCATGCTTTCTGTCTCAAGTAGAACCTTCTAATGTTGCTAAAGCGCTGGAGGATGCTTCTTGGGTAGAAGCAATGCAAAAAGAGTTGCAGCAATTTACAAAGTTGGGCGTTTGGTATCTTGTTGATTTACCCAAAAACTCTAAAGAGCCTTGTGGAACGAAGTGGGTTTTTAAATGTAAAAAGGATGATCGCGGCGTCATTTTCCGAAACAAGGTACGATTAGTGGTTCAAGGATTTTCTCAGATTGAAGGCATCGACTTTAATGAAGTGTATGCTCCAGTAAGCCGAATAGAAGCTATCCAGATATTTCTTGCGTTCGCGGCATATCATGGATTTAAAGTGTATCAGATGGATGTGAAAAGTGCGTTTTTGAACGGGAAGATTCGTGAGGAAGTCTATGTGAAGCAACCGCCTGGTTTTTATGATCCTGATTTCCCTAATCGTGTGTACAAGTTAGATAAAGCGTTATATGGTCTTCACCAAGCCCCGAGAGCTTGGTATAAGACTCTTTCTACTCATCTGCTCGACAACGGTTTTAGTCGTGGCAAGGTGGATTGTACATTGTTTTCAAAAAAGTTCGGGCAGGATCTATTGCTAGTTCAGGTTTATGTGGACGATATAATTTTTGGAAACACGAATGACAGCTTATGCAAGGAATTTGAGCGTGTCATGCAAACAAAATTTGAGATGAGTTCTATGGGAGAGATGGGGTTCTTTCTGGGTCTTCAAGTCCAACAATCTGCCAAAGGCATCTTCTTGCATCAGACGAAATATGTGTCTGTCATTTTGGCACGGTTCAAGATTGGCGATGTTCGGATCCCAAGTACACCTATCAGGTTTCACATGGTCTCGGACCAGATGAATCTGGTGACAATATTGACCCGACATTGTTTAGGGCTATGATAGGTTCTCTTATGTATTTAACTGCATCTCGTCCTTATATAATGTTTGTTGTGTGCTTGTGTGCTAGGTATCAGGCAGCACCAAAGGCTTCCCACATGATAGCAGTAAAACAAATTTTTGCTTATTTGAAGGGTAATCCGGATCTTGGCATCTGGTACCCTAATGATAATAAGTTTAAGTTATCAGCTTATTCTGACTCAGATTATGGCGGGTGCAAGATAAATTTCAAATCCACAACCGCTGGGTGTCAGTTTTTGGGAGATAGACTAGTGTCTTGGAAATGCAAAAAGAAAACTTCGGTTTCCATGTCGACTGCGGAGGCGGAGTATGTGGTGGCTTCCAGTTGTTGTTCACAGGTTTTGTGGATACAACAGCAGTTGCGCGACTACGGTTTGAATTTTCTGACTACTCCTATTTCCATTGATAATTCAGCTGCTATTTCCATTACGAAAAACCCCGTTCAGCATTCAAAAACTAAGCACATTGACATCAGATACCATTTTATCCGTGATTGCTACGAAAAGAAATTATTGATTTGCAGAAAATTCACACGGATTTTCAAAGAGCGGATTTGTTTACGAAAGCTTTTGATAAAACTCGCTTTCAATTTTTGTTGCAAATCAATGGGGTTACTAAATTGCATGCTAACTAATCTGATTCAGTTGATCATTTCTTTTTCGTTTTTTGTTTTGCTTTATTTTTTCTGCTTTTTAAGGGGAGAATATTTGAAAAATACAAAAATAGTGTGTGTTTTTGTATTGAAAAATTGAAAAAGCATAAAAAAATGGAAAAAATCCAAAAAGCATAAAAAAAAGAAAAATGAAAATTTTAGAAATATGATCCAACCTCTTGAGAAATGATAGTACATCAGCATACGTTATCTGCCATGAATAAAGTAGAAAGAAAGGCTGTAGGTACTTGTTTGACTTGATTGAATGTGCTAAGTAGTCTGATATACGTGAGTATGATATAAAGATAACGCTTGCTTCATAATTGTGGTTACAAACCGTGATGGGTACTGTGTATATCTGGCATAAATAAAAGGAGAAAATAACAAAAACAGAATAAAGAGATGTTCTGGTGTATGCTTGCTTTATTTTGAAAGATTTAAACTTGTTTGATTTTCTTTATTTTGTCAAACGATCGGACTTTCTCTGCGTATTGAAAGATCGACCTGATCGTTGTTCGTTTGACGTTCTGCTTTATTTTTCTTGGTGTTTCGTATAATCCATCGGACTTTCTCTGCGTGTACGTGAGTACCGACCTGATTGTTGTTGGATTATACAACTTCTGCTTTATTTTATATTTTTTATTTTCCTAAACAATCGAACTTTCTCTGCGTGCTTACCGGCCGACCTGATTGTTGTTTGTTTAGGGTTCTGCTTTCTTTTTGCAAGACACATCATGAACATGATATCTCTGTGGCAATTACTTCTGTATAAGCAAGTTTACAATATCAGTAAGAAAAATCTGCTGCGAGTAACTTGGCTTGAATAAAGAAAAACTCAAAAATATGAAATAAGCAGTTTGCCAGTATTCCTGATCGTGTGGGTACCATGTTATAAATGCTCGATTAATATACTTAATTTCATATCAGAAAGCTATAAACAATGACTTGCTTTAGCTGAAATAAATCACATGGTTGTATTCTCAGTCAGCTTGGCTTGCATGCTTAGTATTTTGAAATTGCAATGTGTATGATGCGTTATGTCTGATCTGATCTCATGTTGCGATCTTTCTCACAAAAATATAACTTATTGCATTTTAATTTCCCGATTTCTGTTGATTTGCTATTTTGCTTATTTTAGAAAATATCAAAAAGATTGTAGGTGTGTTTTAGCATAAGTTCGAAAAATCAAAAAGATTTTAGTGTGTTTTGATATAATTTTGATAAAAATCAAAAAGATTTTAATCTCTGCGCTATTTTTTGATCAACTGAATTCAGAAACAACAAATCTGTTGATTATTAAACCACAATCGGTACTAAAATCAGTACATCATGTTTGAATTTTGAAGAAATTGAAGTTTTGGGTTAAAAATGAAACATTTGAAAGTTGAGGGTCTTATCTGTCACAAAGTGATCCGGCGGACCATATGGTACGCCGGGCGGACCACTTTGTGTATAAATAGAGGAATCTGATCCGGGGTTTGTATAACCCACGGACCACATACATTTCACTCTGAAAACCCTATTATTCTCTCAACTGTTTTTCTCTGATTTCTCGGTGAATAACAAACCTTTGCGTGTGATTTTTGTTGCTACAGGTAGGTATTTAAATTGCGCATCTATTGATGGTCTTCATTTGTGATATAATGGTCTAGATTGTTAGATTTTTACAGTTTTGTATCTCGGTTTTTCGAAAACACTAACTTGAATGGCTTTAACTGGTTTTATTCGGTCGTAATACACTTTGAGCACATGTACAGGGTCGGAAACTTGTATAGATCAAAACCTTGGTGTTCATTTTCAAAACAAACACTAGATTTTGCATCAAAATCAAAAGTGACTGTTCGGTATTCTGATCGTCCGCCGGACCACATGGTCCGCGGCGGACGAGATGATCCGCTGAAGACCAACTGGTCCGCATTTGGTCCGTTTGCCAAAAGTGATCCGCGGTCAATTTTTTTCTAGTCCGCCAGACCATATGAACCGCTGAAGACCAACTGGTCCGCATTTGGTCCGTTTAACCAAAAGTGATCCGCGGTCAATATTTTCTAGTCCGCCGGACCAGATGATCCGCGCGACCAAAATTGGTCCGCAGATGGTCCGTTGATAAAATTTTGAAAATTGTTGATATTTGTTGGTCATTCTGATTCTATTATGTGTTTTTAACGTCAGTTTGTTGTGATGATTTGTACAGATATGACTGAGTTTAAGTCGATTGGAGAACATAACGTGTGTGCATTCTTAGATGCAGCTGAATGCTGGAAACCTCATTTCCTCGAAATATTTGATTTTATGCGAAGATCAAGAATTTTCTACGCTGCCACTCATGTTTGTACACCATATAAAGATTTGCTGGTTATGTTTTGGAATTCAGCTCAAGTGGATTGTTCAGTGGATCCATCAGTAATCTGTGCAAGAATTCTCCAGACTGTGTGATTATTTCTGAAGCTGATGTGAGGAGGGTTTTGAGATTCAATGATCAAGTTGATTATCCAACAGAATTTCATGAAGCTGATTTGGTAGCTTTACTCAAAAGGATTAAGTATGATGGTCAGTTGTATGTTCCATGGTATCTTAAAGCTAATCTGAGTCCTCCGTACAAATATCTCATGCATGTTATAATCAAGTGTTTTGGAAACCGAACAAGAGGTCAAGAAGAATTTGATTTGAAGGTTTTATCATTCTTTTCTGCCTTGGTATTGAATAGGCAATTTAACTTCTCTGGCTGGATTTTCAACTACATGAAAGACAACATCTTGACAAAGCAAGTGAGAAGTATTATGTATCCGAGGTTTGTGCAGATGATTTTAGATGCATTATATCCTGGTTTTCCAAAGAATCCGGGTGCAGCTTTGGAAATGAAACATATAAACAGAGTTGCTGTTGGTAAAATCCCGATATATCAGAAGCGTAAAGGAAACAAAGCTGCTCCACCGGTTAAAGGAAACAAAACCGGATTATGTAGCTCCGGCTGATGGAGCTGCCAAACATCCTGATAGTTCTGATGACGAGTTGGAGTATGATGACAAAGGTTTTCCTGTTGAGATAGCAGAAGATGAAGAAGAGAATCAGAATGTTCCTGAAGATCAAGCACAAAATATTCAACAACCTGTTAATCAAGACCACGTACCTGTGCAGCAACAATAACCTGAGCCTGTTGTTCATGAGAATATCGTTGAACCTGAAGCTGTTAATCTTCAAGATGCTGATATGACTGCTGATGCTGATATGTCTAAGGGTGATGATGCTAGTGCGAGTTCATCTGAAACCGAATCAGACTCTGGTGATTATGTCATAATTTTACATAATACCAGAGAAGTTCCCGTGAAGAGGGGTTCTAAGGCTCATATTGCTTATTTAAAGTCTCAAAATCAGGATACTTCCATATATGAGTCTAGAACCAAGCAGGTTGAGGATAATGATGATGATCCATTATATACTCCTGTGATGGAGGAACCTGTTGTAAAGTCTAAGCCAGTGGATAAAGGCAAAGCTCCGATGGTGGGTACTGGAAAGCGTTTTAAACGAATGGCTAGACCAAATTTTTCAGTAAAGCAAGGTTCGTTTCTGGCTGATGCTAGAAAATCTGGTCAAAGTCCACCTGGTAAGAAGCAAAAGGTTCAGTCTCAGTCTTCGGTTCCAGTGCAACCAACAACAAAAAGTGTGAATGTTCAAAGTTCTTCTGTTCCACTTGCTAAAAAGTTAATCATCAGAAGATCGTCTACTACTGCTTCTTCTGCTACTGGTTCTTCTACTACTGCTTCTACTACTGCTGCTGCTACTTGATCAACCATTTCTTCTGCTGATCTGAAGTTGGCGATTCATCAGACTAGACTTGATGCGTTAGAATCAACGAATCGTCAGCAGGCAGATGAAATCAGAGGGTTAAAGAATCTTGTAAAGGAATTGGTGTATCGGGATCAATCTAAAGATCGTGAGATTGCCAGTTTAAAATCTAGAGATGAGGAAAAGGGTCGTGAAATTGCAAAGTTACAACAATTATCTCTTTCCCTGGGTGAGCAGTTAAACCTCTTGCTCAAAGCTTTACCTGCTCAGGGGGAGACAAGACCGAATACTGATGAAGGTTGTAAAGATGATGATGTATTGAAATATTTGAATGATGATCCTGATCTGAAGGAGGTGTAGGTGGAGCTGGTTCGGGTACTGGGGCAGCTGGATCATCTGCTGCTGCTGGTCCGTCTACTACATCTCAGGGGGAGTATGATGATCATGTTTATGATGTGACCCCGATTACAAGAGTTGAGATAGGAGAAGGGGAGTTCGTGAATCCTTATTCGAAAGAGCAACTTGCTGCAATTTTTGCTCTGAATGTGGAAGATGTGGATAATATTCCATTTGCTGATCCGTATAAAGAAGAAGATTCAGATGAGCATGTTGATTATGAAGAAGAGCAGGTAGAAGTAGAAGATATCACTGCTGAATAATATTCTACTGATCCGAAGGTTTATGGAAATTTTACGAATACTGATCAGTCGGAAGGTTTCAATTTCTTTGGTAAAGACGATGAAGAAAAGATTGATGAAGAATTAAAGAAGAAAGAGTCTGAGAAACAATCTGAACATCCAACATAAACTGAATCTGAAGATTTATCTGAAGAACAAGAGAAAAAGATGTTATTTGATGCGTGGTTGAAAGAGCAAAGGGCGAAGAAGATGCCGGTGAAATCGTCTACAAAGGATGTTGATCAAAAGAAATTCTTTGAAAGAAAAGGTAGAGAAGCATCTGGCAGAATAATCAGTTGGATGTATGATTCACAACTCAAATGCTATGAAATCAAGAAAGAGTTTGGAATCATCTATCTGAAGTATGCAACAAGGTTTAGTACACTGGCCGTCTGTGATGTAAGAGACTTATCTAGAACTCCATTTTTGAATTATGGAAATTATAAGTTGGCTGGAGTTTTCAGAGACAAACTGATTGAAGAATGTCAAGGAAAGTTACAATTTCTAACTCCTCAAAGACCAAGGTTTGTTGAGCATCCAACTGACATCCACCCGAAAACTGGAAAGCCAATGATCATTGTGAAGTACAAAAAGCCTGTTCAGTAGAAGAAAATTCCTTTGAAGAAGCTTGAACAAGACTTCATCAAAACATTGAGATGGTGGTATTATGATGAAAATTCTGGTGAAGCAGTAGTGGTGGTTAAAGAAGAAAACAAAGTGGTCAGACTGTACGATCCGATGTGGTTAATCAACTTATCCAAAGATGACATAGACAAACTCTATCATTGTAATATTCTATACAAGGCTGAGCATGCTGAACAAGCCTTGCAGTTTCAACGGGTGATCAGAGTATGTTTTGCTTTTGGGATTCATGCGAGGAACAACAGAAGACAACACTGGAAGGAGACTGAATCAAGAACTTCAGAAGACTAGCACAAGACAAGGGGGAGTTTGTTGAAGCATATTTCAGTGTCTAGTGCTAGGTCTAGGTGAAGTGTCATTGTAATTGATAGTTTGTGTTTTCTGGTCCCAGCGGACCAGGTGCGGACCAGATGGTACGCCGGACCATCTGGTACGCTGGTTAGTTGGTCCGCTGGCCAGAACACCTATATATATGTTTAGCTCATTTAGAGAGTAGTAGTTGTGAGGTTTTGAGCTGTTAACTGTGTGTTTTCTAAAGTGTAACCTGTAACTCTCTGTAACTCTCTCTCTGAAGGTTTGAGCAATAAACGAAGTGTTATTTACCTTGTTGTTTACCAAATCTATGATCATGATGCATTAGCAAGATCGATTCTGTATTCTCACTACGTTTTTCAAAAACATTACCTTTGTCTCGAAAGTTTGTTCCAACGCTTGGGCCTAACGGCCCCCTTTTATCAAACATTTTTCAAGTACAAAACATAACAGGATTATACCGAAACTTTAAAACCATTATCCTTTAAACATTTATCAAGTATAAGCATTACACCAAAATATAACCTTTTAATATTTATCAGGTATAAGACATAACAGAGTTATACCAAAACATTTATCCATTTATCCATTTAACCATTTAACTATTTGTCCATTTAACCATTTGTCCATTTAACCATTTAACAGGTATAAACATAACAGTATTATACCAAGACATAACCTTCAAATCATAATAAAAACCATTTAGTACTTAAAGTACCTTGGGTCTCCTAGACCCTCTCTTGTGTAAATAGTCATTAGGTATAAAGAGTTCTTCGAAATATTATAACCAGTCAATATTCACTATGCATTGTCTATTGGAACCACGTTAGTTCCTTGGGCAACCGTCGCCACCCGAATACCATTTCAATGATTAGAGTAACCGTCGCTACCCCGGAGAACCATCATTCCCCGCTTATAGTTGTACAACCACCATTTCCCTTTGCACTAGACAATATCTGCTTAGATTAAATCTTTTCAACCTTTTCAACCTTCTCAAAAGTCCATTTAAATAACCTTTGTATTTGGACTCATAACCTTTTCAACACCAGTCCATCACTCGTATATGGAAATAAGCGTTTTATAAATATAATGTTATTGGTCTTGTTAAACTTCAGTGAAACCTACACTGGACTGATTCTACAACATTTCCTATTGTATTACGGGTGCTTATATATTGGAAGTACCGCAGCGTATCCACCACAACTTAAATACAAACCGATATGATATAGAATCGTTCCTATATAGATTACATCTTACAATCACAACAAGGCCAATAAGATCATATTTACCCGACATTTATTCACATACGCAAGCTTAGACCAAACCTTTACATTTTCCATTTCTCAAAACTTTATTTAAAAGTTTTATCATTTATATTACCCGTTCAATATAACCTCCGGAAAACAATTTATAACAGGTAATTTTCATTTATAACAGTTATAGGCCTTAAAACATTCACATATGTGTATCGGTACAAAACATGTAAAAGGCAATTTTAACGTATTTTCTAAACATTTCTCATGTATATCATTCCTAAAGTAGTTTGGCAGTTTAACAGCTTAGGACATTTCACTCGTAAAAATTATAATAGCCATTTAACAGTTTAGTACTGTAAAACATTTCATCTATAATCATTTTCTTAACCTTTCACGTATATATCAGTCAAAAACCTTATAACAGTTCTAGCAGTTAAAATAGGCAATAATTCAATTATAAACCATTTGAAGATATTTTCATAACATTCGTATGTATATCAGCCCGAAAGTTGTTAAAACATTTACAACATTTAAGAATGGGCTCATAGAACTCACCTTATTCTCTTAAGCAGTTAATTCAGGCAAAACCTCCGCTATGCCTTCGAATTAAACCTAATCGCGTATTGCATGGCGTTAACACAAGGTTTAATATAATAAACACTTTCTATGTTTATTTTAACGTCTTATTATCTTAATAATATTCAATTATTAAGTTTATTCCTTTTTAAAGGTCAAAATGACCAAAATGCCCTTTAGGCAGTTATCATTTTCTTTTAACGATAATACGAAGACGCACATTCCTATAAGTAAACGCTTACTCCAGGATCGCCCAATGAGGTATGCCAGGTCCCAGTTGGGATTTATGCGACACCCCCCGCTTTGCCAGAAACCCCAGTGTACAGGTGCTTACCCTTCTGGTCCGCACGAACTTCTAAATATCCGATTAACTCGATATCTTCAATACTTTAATATTTATCCATTTTAATTTCATATATACTTATTATCTATGTAAACATGGTATTATACTAAAAAATCAAGTCCCCATACCTTCCAGATTATTTTATATTATATAATCTTATTTCGAAACACTAATTTCCCGTTTTTCTCATTTATTGACCAAAACTCATTTTTATTCGAAACCGACTTAGGGTATTATCCAGTATAACATTTATAATATGTTTTAAAATATAAAATCTTAGTTTAACATAGTTTTCTTGATTTTGGCAGAACAACGTTATGAAAACCCTAAGTTTGACCCGTTAACAAAACATTTACCAAACCTTTTCCAATTATGAAATAAACTTCGAGCTTTCTTAAAACACATTATTTTAGGATTACCTACAAAAATTCAGGCCCTAATTCTAACCCGATTACCCAGTTTTAGCAAAACAAGCTCAAGAACCCTAATTTTTACATAACTTAGAAATCATACTTAGAGACAATATTACCAAAAACTGAGATAGGTTATTGTTAAGCATACCTAATGAAGCATAACTGCAGAATTTGTGTTCCTAACTCCAAACGAGTTGATCGAATTTGATAGAAGAAGTTTCGGACGTGGTTAAGGGTTTTTAGGTGATGATTATCAAAATTGGTGATTGAATTCAGAGCAATTGATCCCGTATTTATACTAGGTAGGGGCGCAGGGGAGTGTACCAGGTGGCTATGGTGATAATCCCCTCAAAATTGACGTGTAGGAGGTCTAAATTTTGGAGAACAACAAGACGACGTGGACCAAAACGAGCCAAACTATGAATCTGTCTGCATGTCGCAGTTGCGGACCGCGAAAAGTGAAGGAGATGGCCTAGCGATCCGCGAGACCTCCTTTTCCGACCAATTTTGCATTTTTACATTTTTGGTCCTTTTAGTTAGGTTTCGTGTATAGTTAGCCCCCCAAACTTCTATAGTTTTATCATTTTATGTACCAAAACATTATGGGACATATTTCTAATATTTTTAGGGCTCGGGATACACTCAATAACGTTTATATACATACGTATATATTTATATATTTTTACATATATTCCATTAATTTGCGTTTTAGCCCCTCATACTTTATGTACTTATTATTTCATGTTCCGAATCCCTTTAGGATACATATATAATAACTCCTAAGCCTCAGGACGCGTATAATAAATATAAACATGTATAATACTCGTATACATTACGTATTTATTTGTTTTGAACAATTCTTTTAACATAAGGATACGTTCTTATTTATTTTTCAAATGTTTAACTATCTAACATGTATTCCCACGTATATATTCATCAAATGAATATTTCACATGCATTTAGGCTATTAGAATATATATATGTATATACTTACACATATATCTAACATAATACAATCGTGTAAATGTATTTTCCTCCGTTTTCATTTATTTCTATCATATCCACTTCTAAACACGTATTTTATGCTAACAACATATATATCAATTATCATGGATTAAAACACGTATTTATTTCATTTCCTTATTTCGTTCTACCAATTAACACGTGTATCATTCACATAACATTACCATTTATCAATTTGGTACCCGTTAACGAGTAAACATGCATTTTTTATACGTATATCACGTTTAGCTATCTAACACATGTATCATATGTATCTATAACATAAGCACGTATAGCATTTGTATATAATTACCTTTACCCATTTATCAACCCATAAACCTTATCAATATACGTTTTAGCTACTTAACACATATAGCACACGTATACAACTTAAGTCATAAAATTTTGGGGTGTTACAAATACGTTGTCATGAACCAGCAGGGGAACAACCCACGCATTGGACTAATATATTATAAAAAACATATTTAAAAGGGACTAAGGCCCGTCTCCTCCATACATCGCTTTCGTGCAAATATGGGCGGTCGTAACCAAAGCCAAGTTCACTATCTCGTATCTCACCGAATTTCGTGAAGTGACATGTCACACGCCAATTTCCGCCAACAGAGTTCTACCGTGTAGGATGTGAGCAAACCAAGATCCCAGTCCATTAGTTACACCAAACAACCATTAAATATCAAAATATTTGTATTATATTAAAATATAATATAAATTCAGAGTTTTATAAATGGGAAACATAAACGAAATCTTTAGAATTTATATAAAACATTGTCATTCGAGATAGCGTAACTTGTATAGAAAAACCATAACAGGGTTTTAAAGGTTCATGCATGCATACTCCTGATACTCGAACACTTGTGACTTGAGATAAACATGTTTAAAGACAAAATGTCAACCAAAGGTTGGTGAGTTCACGTAAGTAAAGTATACATAAGTGTATAGTATTGTCCTACGGATACAGCAGTCTTTATCCGTAATAGTAATGCCACACAAACACAACAGTTATTGTTCGTAAATAGTAATGTAAGAATTAAAGCATAATCCACATCGTAGGTAGCTAGCCTAGTTTCATGTCACTAAATGGTTCATAACCGAAGTGACAAATACACGTAGGTACAACCTAAGCGTTTTGCCTTCCCCGTGTGCACCTAAGCAACAATATGTTTACGCTGACATTGTTCTTAGGCCGACCGCCAGTCGGGTGGTGCATCTCGTGCCCATTGAGTGGGTTTGTTAAACCACAGTACTAATACTTAATATCACCTCGCAATTCACTATTAACTGTTCAATTTGTAAGGAGTTAAGTTGGTGTAACATTCTAGTGAACATACGATATATAGTGGTATTACCTTTAATCATAGAGCAACAGTATATCATGTGTGTTATCATCTCAAACCGGATGTAACGTAAACGGGGTTGTGATACTCACCTTAGGGTGCGCTGCAACAAGTTTAATAAGACTCTAAGTCTCGAGTAACTACCGATGACCTATCAAATTTACATACGTAAGTGTGTGTCTGAACATGAGTGACATAGCCTAGACGACGTTTTGTTATCAAATAAGTCCAAATGTGACGTGTGTGATAATCTTCAGAACGTGATAAAGATCGTTTATTCGAAATGAGTCAGAGACGACATCTAACCAAGATCTCAAGGATTTACAAAAGTTGGTGCGAGTATTTTATTACAAATCACTGATATGTTCCCGAGATCACGTAAAACTTTCATGTGTGTGTGTGTGTATAGTCAAAGGTTCATTGTAGACTCTTTAAAAAGTGTAGACCACGTAGACCCCTATATTCTTTTATAAAACTCACTAAAAATTATAAAACTCATTGCTGTTGAATTTGATTTTTTTTTATTTTGTCACATTTCTATCTTTATATTTTAGTTTAGGATTTATTTCTAATTCTTTTAGTTTTTTCCTTTTTTTTTCTTAATTTGAAATTATAATTTTTTGTTTTTTTATAGAACGTCGATTTTTAAAGTTGTAGTGAGTTTTAAAACAATGAGTTTTAAACACAACAGTGAGTTATAAAAGAGTGAGTTTTATAATGTGTAGTGAGTTTTATAATTTTTAATGATTTTTTATAGAACATCGATTTTAAAGTTGTAGTGAGTTTCAAACACAACAGTGAGTTTTAAAACTTAGCAATGAGTTTTATAATTTCTAGTGAGTTTTATAGAACAATAATTTTTTTAACAATAAATATATTTCAATGTCTTCAACAACTTGCTATGTATTCTTTTTTATTTTTAAAAACTTGTCGCATTAAAAAAACCAAACTCAACAGCAATGAGTTTAATAACTTTTAATGAGTTTTATAGAACAATATAGGTGTCTAGGGGGTCTACAATGAACCTCATCCTATATATATAGAGAGAGAGAGAGAGAAAAAGGATCATTGGAAAACCCTTTAGTTTTTGGAAAACCTAGAAAACCTTTTTCAACCAATCAAATAATTCCTTATATTTTCCATTATTTCTTTTATTAAAAGGGTAATAAGGTAAATTTCACATAAACTCTTTTAAGAAACCATTTGTTTCTTTAAATCATCATAACTACACTCCATATTTACACTCCATAAATCATCATAACAATCTATTTTTAAAATGTCTCAATTTTGATCATTATGTACAGATTTGAAGATTAGAGATGTTTATTTGGTTTATAATTTCGTCTAATTTGGTGTTCTTTTTTAAATATTGTTCGTAGTTGTTACAACGGTGTAACAACGATTTCGAAGAACAAAGAGGATGAAAGAAGATGATGTACATGAAGACGTCATTGAAGATAATGATGATGCACAAGAAGAAGACATGTTAAATTTGTGTAACCATGATAATTCAAGTCTCCATCTATTATATTATATTCTGTTACTTACACTTAGGTAATCATAAGTTTTCAAGTTCTAATTATGAAGTTATGAATTGATTGCACAAATTTAATTGGGGTTTGTTAGATTGCCACTATTTAATTTGATTTGTCATGTAAATTGTGATTACACACATGTAACGTGGGTTGTATCTCATCTACATCTCAATTTAAAAATGGTTACATAAGTCTAACTTTAGCCTTCAACAAGTAATTACACTGGTGTAACAAATTTGTTTCATCTTAACTTCTCATAACAACGTTGATGATAGTAATGATAGTAATGAACAAGTGATACACCGGTGTAACAAACTTTGTTTCATCTCAACTTCTCATCATAACAGTGACGTTTTTTATTTTTTAAAAATATACATGAAATTGTTGTTACACCTATGTAACAACAGTGACGAGAGTGATGAACTTATAATAAAGGTTTTTTTTTTTTGTTTTTTTAAAAGTATGTTTAAATTTTTTCTATAACTTGGTCTGGAAATTTAAAATTAAACGAGAGTGAGAGAGAATGATAGTTTTTAGGAAATGGGAGACTGGAGAGAGAAAAACTAATTAAAACATTAATTAATATAATTGTGATTTGTCTATTATGACCTTCATTAAACCTATACATTTTACAATCTTTCCCTTGTTTAATCTCAACCATCAATTATAAATCAATGGTTAGAAAATGGTTTTCCAGGTTTTTCAAAAATGAGTGGTTTTCCATGGATCCCTACCCTATATATATATATATAGGAAAAGGATCATTGGAAAACTTGAAAAAACCGCTTTCCACCAATCACATCATTTCATTTAATTTTGTATTTTTCTTTTAATAAAATGGTATTAAAGTATTTTTAACAATTCTATTTTAGTAAAGAATTTCAAATTTAATACCAATTAAATAATTTCAAGATTTGTAGGGATTATACAATTCACTTCCAGGAAATTTATTGAAATCGCTAACCCTAATCCAATTTCTTTTCACCTCCATTCATCCACGTTCTTTTCTTTTCACGTCCATTCATCACAATTATTTTGCATTCATCTTCATCATGTTCTTTCACAAAGTGCCATCTCCATGGTCATCCAAGATCAAGTTCAATTGAAAATGAGTTGAATATAAATATATGTTACACTGATGAATTACTGTATCGTTGTCAGGTTATAATTTCTGAGTAATTTCATTTTACACTGATGTAATACTGTATCGTTGTCAGGTTATAATTTCTGAGTAAATTTCAGTGTTACACTGATGTAATACTGTATCGTTGTCAGGTTATAATTTTTGAGAAAATTTCATTGTTACATTGATGTAATACTGTATCGTTGTCAGATTATAATTTCTGAGTAAATTTCATTGTTAAACTGACGTAATACTGTATCTTACTCAGGCTATAGTTTCTGAGTAAATTTCATTGTTACACTGATGTAATAGTGTATCATTACGAAGTTATGAATTTATTACACAAATGTAAATGGCTTTTGTTAGTTTGTACAATGTTTAATTTGGTTACACACATGTAAAATTATTGTTACACATATGTAACCTTTAACTTTTTCTTGAAAAATATACATGAAATTATTGTTACACCTATGTAACCAAGCTATTGTTATAACTCTGTAACAATCGTTACTATGATGATAAACTAGTGATCAACAAATTTTTTTTTGTAAATTTGGTTTGTTTTTTTTTCTTTCTAAAATCTGACCTGAAAATTTAAAATTAAAGGAGAGAGAGAGAGAGATATTTTAGGAAAAAGGAGATTGGAGAGAGAAAATTGATTAAAACATTTATTAATAAAAATATGATTTATCTATTATGCCCTTCATTAAACCAATACATTTTACAATCTTGCCCTCCTTTAATCTCAACCATCAATAAAAAATCAATGGTTAGAAAGTGGATTTTCAGGTTTTCTAAAAATGACTGGTTTTCTATGGAACCCTACCCTATATATATATATATATATATATATATATGGGTAAGGTTCCTTGGAAAACTACTATTATTTGGAAAACTGGAAAACCAAAGGAAAGTTATATTAAATGAAGGCTATTTGGGTAATTTGACAATTTTTTTTTTTTTTTTTTTGGTTTCACATATATCCACATGATAACTTTTTAAAAAACAAACAAAAAAAGAAAAAAAAAAGACAAAAAAAAAAGAGAAAAAAACGTTTTTTTTTTTGTTCATCTTGTCCATCCGACTATGTTGCATATATGCAACATAGTATGTTGCATACGTTGCATATATGCAAAATAGTATGTTGCATATATGCAACATTGTATGTTTCACATGTTGCATATATGCAAAATAGTATGTTGCATATATGCAACATTGTATGTTTCATATGTTGCATATATGCAATATAAAAAACATACAATATTGCATATATGCAACATAGTCGGACGAACCCATAAAAAAAGAACGTTTTTTTTATAGTTTTTTTTAGTTTTTTTATTTTTTTTAAGGTCGTAAGGTGGAAATTAGTTGGATAGACACGTAAATTTAAAAAATGAAAAAAAAAGGAGCACCAAAATGACCTAAATAGCCTTCATTTAATATATTTTTCCTTTGCTTTTCCAGTTTTCCAACTAAAACTTAGTTTTCCATTGAACTTAACCCTATATATATATATATATATATATATATATATAGGGTGAGGTTCATTGTAGACACCCTCATAAGTGTAGACAGGTAGACACCTTTTTTCACCATTAGATCTCTTGATCTAATGGTTGTGATTAATCTCTTTTTTCCTTTTTTTCACACTTTTCAAACAATTTCACATGTGAAAAAGAGCTATTTCACATGCGAAAATGTCTACAAAATTGTTTTTTTTCACATGCGAAATTGTTTGAAAAAAAAAGAAAAAAAAAAGAAAAAAATATGTTTTTTTCACATGTAAATTGTTTGAAAAGTGTAAAAAAAAAGAAAAAAGAAAAAAAAAAGAAATTAATCACAACCATTAGATCAAGAGATCTAATGGTGAAAAATGGTGTCTACCTGTCTACACTTACGGGGGTGTCTACAATCAACTTTTCTCTCTCTCTCTCTCTCTCTCTCTCTATATATATATATATATATATATATATATATATATATAGGGTTAGGATCCTGCGAAAACACATCTTTTTGTGAAAACTGCGAAAACACATATTAAAACTCACGTAACTTTTTCATATGTTAACGAGTTTTCATAAAATTTGCGCCAAAAGTCTTAGAATTACGTTATCTTTAAATCTGGAGAAAAATATTAAAAAAAAACTGAACGTTTTTTTTCCCGTGTGATGCACATGTGCATCATATAATTAAAAAAAGTTATAAAATGCTAATTTTTTCTTTAAATCTAAAGATAGCACAACTATAAGATTTAGGGTGCAAATTCTTTTTAAACTATTAATGTATATCACATGTATGAGCGTTTTTTTTGGTATGATGCACATGTGCATCATTCAATAAAAACGCAAAAAAATGATGAAAATATATGACATATGGTGCGACTAAGAAAAAAAAATATTAACTCATACTAAAAGTATGAGTTTTTTTTGTGGTGCACTTGTGCACCACACAAAAAAATATTTAAAAAAATAAAAAAAGCGTTAAGTTTTTTAAAACTTTTATAGGATTAAAGATAATATAATTTTAAGACTTTTGGTGCAAATTTTTTAAAAAAATATTAACGTATGAAAAAGTTATGTAGGTTTTAAGATTTGTTTACGCAGTTCTCACAAAAAAAGGGTGTTTTCGCAGGATCCTTCCCCTATATATATATATATATATATATATATATATATATATATATATATATATATATAGAGAGAGAGAGAGAGAGAGAGAGAGAGAGAGAGAGAGATGTGAGTTATTCTACATCCACTATATCTACCATCTTTTTCATAAAAAACACCAAAAATCACTTTTTAACAATTTTTTTTTGAAAACACTACACCTCTAATCGCTATGTTAGCTTTCTATACACTTTTTTATTTTTAATTTTTGTGGTGTTTTTTTTGGTGTTTTTTTTCGGTTTATTTGTTTTCCAAAGAAAACACCATAAAAACACTTTTTTTAATTAATATTTTTTTTTCTAAAAACACCATTCTTCTAGACGCACCAAAACACACATTTTTATTTTTTTTAATATTTTTTTGGCGTTTTTTTTTGAAAAAATAATAAAAACGCCATAAAAGTTAAAAAAAAGGTGTTCCAGAAAGAACATATAGCGTCCATGTCACAGAACCTTCCTCTAGCCAAGAATCCCATTATTGATCGAATCGAGGCGGATCCAATGAATTGGCAAATGAAAAAGATACCGTTTTCACACTCAGAAAAACCTAAAAAAGAGGAAGAGTCACTAAGACAAGAGCTAGGTAAGCAAGCAAGAAGGAGATGCTCTCCATCTCTAGGAAGATTGTGTCCAGGATCTGGTAATCTAAAGCCTTGCTTCTTCTGGTCGGCTCGTATTAGCCTGTGCTTTATTACAGGTAGGCATTCCCCCGTTCCTTTAGATTTGACATATGATGTTCCAGAAAGAGAGTGGATGTAGAGGATGTAGGGAATTTGGTGGATGTATTCTACCCCAATTCTATATATATATATACATATATATATATACATATATATATATATATATATATATATATATATATATATATATATATAGTGAAAAGTTCATTGTAGACACCCCCATAAGTGTAGACAGGTAGACACCCTTTTTCACCATTAGATCTCTTGATCTAATGGTTGTGATTAATTTTCTTTTTTCTTTTTTTCTTTTTTCTTATTAATCAGAAACTTTCACATGTGAAAAAGAGCTATTTCACATGCGAAAGTGTCTACAATGAACCTCACCCTATATATATATATATATATATATATATATATATATATATATATATATATATATATATATATATATGGGAAAGATCCTGCGAAAACACCCCTTTTTTTTGTAAGAACTACGTAAACAAATCTTAAAACCTACATAACTTTGTTCATACGTTAATTCACCAAAAGTCTTAAAATTATGTTATCTTTAATCCTATAAAAAAAATTAAGGTTTTATTATTATTTTTTTTGTGTGGTGCCCATGTGCATCACAAAAAACACATATTTTTAGTATGAGTTAATATTTGTTTTTTCTAAGTCGCACCATATGTCATATATTTCCATCATTTTTTTGCGTTTTTATTGACTGATGCACATGTGCATCACAAAAAAAACCTCATACATGTGGTATACATTAATAGGTTTAAAAAGAAATTGCACCCTAAATCTTATAGTTGTGTATCTTTAGATTTAAAGAAAAAAAATCATTTTATAAATTTTTTAATTATAGGATTCACATGTGCACCATGTATCATTATCATTTGTACCATAAATGTTTTAGTATTTTTAACATAAATGGTGTTTTCCGCATGATAACTCGTTTTTTGTGCAGTACTAATGATAATGGTGCACGTGTGCATCACACAAAAAAAAATGTTGTTTTTTAAATATATTTTGCTCCAAAATTAAAGATAACATAATTCTAAGACTTTTGACGCAAATTTTATGAGATCTTAAGTTCATTGAAGTTTACCGGATTAAACTTGTAATGAAGCCTCAACTGATCTCCAAGTTTCAAGAGCCACACACAATTGAAGTCATCTCAGGAATGGCATCCTGAGATACATTCAATTTCTTGAAACGAGTCATGTCATACTAGTTGTGAAACGAGTTATCCAATATAGGGATGTTGCATAAGTGTCATTGTAAAGAGTTACAAAAATGACACAAGCTGGAAAAACCGGATCATATCAACTTGTCTTGAAGATGAAAAATGTTCACGATGAGTACTCGAGCATACTCACCGAACAACTAGCCACCTTAAGTGAAGTTTTGAACCACGAATGTAAGGCTACATTCAAAGAAGGTTAATTTGATTCGATAAATAATCAATTAACATGACATTGTGATAAACACAGTAGTCCATGTGCATACCAAGGGCACAAGTTTTATCACGCGTTCAAATTCACTTAAGTTCTTTTGCTGTTCATGAGAAATACCAAAACTAATGAAAAAACTAAACAGGCAAAACCAAAACACAAACTAAGAACTTAGCACGAGAATTCACAATTCCATTGATCAAGTTTGATCAAATTAGCTAAAATTTACGTATTACCTGAATTCCACGCTACATTGATGTTCTACTTTAGTGTTGGGATGTCGCTATAACGTTTGCACCAAATCATTTAATCTGGTCTAAAGGGTTAGATGCAGATTTCGAATTCTGCAAAACGTGTTCGAATTTTATACGTTTTAAACATCCATGAATACCTAGTGAAATATTATAAAACTGTCCGTAGTCGATCTAATATGGGGGAACAAAACTGATCTATGACTATTCTGACTCTGGACTCAAAGGGTTGACTCTCCAGACTCACAGACCTCATTAGAGAATGACGTTGTGACGTAACTCGTATCAAATTGTCTTCATGGATTTAATCATAAGAAGAATTTGATTAAATGGTATAGTTATTAGTGTCCTTTGACCTAAGATACATATGCTAGCTCCCGTTTGCCAAAGACTATTCTTTGATTGTAGTATAAGCTGTCGCATAACTGGCAGTAAAGACTACTTTTGGGAATGGATCTGAAGCTTAGTGGGAGCTGTATGTAGTCAAGATGGGATTCTGTACTCTTGCTGTCACACCCCCAAATAACCACTAACGGAGTTTATACTGTTAAGGGGTGCGAACAGACCAGGACCACAACCATTAGTTACAAATACTAAACGAATCAGAGTTAAGTCCATAAAAATCTTTGTTCCCATATCACCACCCCCATGAAAAGTTCGTGTTGTCCCCAACACTATCCCAACTAACGAGTAATCCGAGACTTCCCCACACTTGGGTATTTCTATGGGGAACAAAGAAAAGTAAAAACAAAAATAAAAGAAAGTTGAAAGAGTGACCTGTACAAGCTGGGATTTAAGTCGCCAGTCGACTTCGGCTAGCCTCAGATTACTTCATCACCAAGTGAGTTTAAAGAAAAACTCACCTTGTCCACTTGTAGCATGTTGATATCTTGTCCCTCCAAATACGGCTTGAGCCTATGACCATTGACCACTTGTCTCACTTGACCCTGCAAGTCTTCAATCTCGATGTCACCGTAATTACCAACTCTCATGATCACGAATGGCCCCATCCACTTGCTTTTAAGCTTGCCCGGAAACAATTTCATCCTTGAGTTGTAGAGCCAAACCTTTTGTCCCACTTCGAACGATCATTTTTCTGAATCTTTGCATCGTGAACTTTCTTCAACTTGTCTTTGTAAGCGGATGCACATTCATAGGCTTCATCCCGGATTTCTTCCAATTCTCCCAATTGAAGTTTCC